>CM053594.1:80401068-80419665 GCA_028646575.1 Pseudocheirus occidentalis
ACATTTGTTTGATTAAAGAAAGATTGTTAACCCACTTTGAGTTGCTTTCCTTTAGTAAAGCAGATCTAAGAACCTGTGCTAGTAGCTGCCCTGGGTATGCTAGGGTGCTTGCTGATACAAGGAGGAGTCAATGAGGTCAATGCAAGGGTGAATTGATATTTTGATAGGCTCAAGGGTGGGAAGTAGATGAACAATGGAGGGTCAGGCTAGTAACAGAGGTTTGGGCCCAGCCACAATGAAATACTTATGGCCTTTGCAAATGCCTTATCAAGTGGGAAGATTCAATCAGACTTCAAGGGGTTTCCCAGAGCATGTACCTGAAAGATTCAAGGAGAGCTCAAGGGGGGTCACAGAGCCTATACCTCATCATACTCATTAAGGGAAGTCTTTAATAAACTTTGCTTTACTTTGAGAGAAGATTTGAATTTAATTAATCCACAGGACCAGGCATGTTGATATTTTGGGGTCCTGTGCACCCTTAAATCCTAAACTTCAACACTAGGTAACTCCCTACTTATAAATCCTAACTTATATGACTTCTAACTTATGACTATAAGTCACAGAGTAGGTGTCTGTTTTGGTCAGTCAATTAACCAAGCATTTGTTAAACACCTATATGCTGTGTACCATGCTAGGCACTGGGAATAGATGCAAAGAAGGGCAAAAGACAGTCCCTTCCCTTGAGGAGCTCACAGTCTGCTGTGGGAGACAACTATGTACAAGTTGGATATATAAAGGATAAATTGGATATAATGAACAGAAAGAAGGCATTAGCATTTGGAGAATTGGCAGAGGGTAGGATTTTCATTAGAACTTGAAGGAAGCTGTGGCAATTTCCTATTCCAATGAAATCATATCTGGTTTTTTTTTTAAAGTACAGAAAACAAGATCAGAAGGGAAAGTAGGTTGTAAAGTATCAGACAGCCAGTAAGTGGCACAACCATGACCTTGAGCCAGGTCTCTTCCTCTTATAGCTGACTCTCTGACAATTCAATCCAATCATTTAGAATAGTATTTAGCAACCACATACTGTGTGCCAAACTCTGTACTAATGGCTCATATTTCTATGCCTTTAAAGTTTACAAAACACTTTCTTGCCAACAACCTTACGTTACAGGTGATATGAACATAATTAGCTGCATTTTATAAATGAGGGAAACTGAGGCTGAGTGACTTGTCTATGGTCACTGAATATGGAAATCAATATCACTCAGCATTCATTAAGCACCTACTGTGTGTCAGGCATTGTACAAAGAGTAGGAGTAAGATTAGTCACCCCTGACAAAGTTTAGAGCTCTTCTATGTCCCATTGTCCCTATAACTAACCTTCCTCCTTCCTCCAATGTCTTGCTCACCCACCCTCAGCCCCTCCAAAAAGGATTAACCATTATGAGAGGTGACCTGGGGAGCAATTCAATTTGGAAATTGGCTACCTCTCTATTTACTTCTTGGGTTTCAGATTTCAGCCTTCCATTCCTAATATTTGTTTTGGTTTCTCCCAAGCCCATCAGCTGTGTTTCCAGAAGCAAGCAGCTGAGACTATCCATTCACTTCTGCCCACATCTTGTTTTAAAGGACATATTTAGGATGGGTGGGGGAGGCACTAGCTGTAATTAGTAAAACTGGGGATTCAGGTGTGAGTGGGAGGTTGGGGTGGGGCAGAGATGTTGCCTTTCTTTGAGTCCGAGGTGTAAACCACAGCTGCACTCTCTAATGTGAATGGAATGTAAAGAAGTGAGCTAAAAATAACCGCCTACCTACCTTACCTACCTCATCTGATTATGGTAAGGCACAAAGGATGTCATGTTTGGCTAATGATTTGTAAATCTTAAAGTTCTATAGACAAGTCGGATCACAGTATTATTATTAATCGGGCTCCTGCTGACCTTGGGCTTCAAGGTTTCCAAAGCACTTTTCACATCACTCTTTTCAGGTTGACAATGCAAGCAACATTCAAGTCTCAGCTAAAATCTCTTCCACAAAAAGCCTTTCTCAATCCCCTTAATTCTAGTGCTTTCTACTGTTGTTTAGCTTTACTGTTGTTTATATATATATATATCCAAATATATTATATATTATATATATAATTATGCATATAATTATATATATATATAATTTGGAGATAGATATTTATATTGTATATTTTTCTTTTTTAATTGTTCAGTTTTATTTTTATTTTATTATTTTGTGTATTTTTAATTTGCATTTCATAGTATTCACCTGTTTTTTTCTCCAATTAGATTGAAGTTATTTAAAGATAGAGAGTTACTCGAGGGCTTAGCATAATGCCTAGCACATAGTACCTATTATGGCAGGTGCTTAATAAATGCTCATCAATATCATTCATCTTCCTGACTTCAAATCCATCCACACAAAGTTGTGTGACCCTGAGCCAGCCACTTAACCCTGTTTGCTTCAGTTTCTCATCTTTAAAATGAGTTGGAGAAGGAAATGACAAACTGCTCTAATATCTTTGCCAAGAAAGCCCCAAATGGGGTCACTTAGAATAAGACACAACTGAAATGATTCGTCAACAAACTAGTACCTACTAACTGCCAGCCACTGTGCTAAGCTCTGGAAATAAAAAGAGGGAAGACAGTCTGTGTCCAAAAGGAATTCACAATCTTTGGAGAGACAATAAGCAAAGAAATATGAACAAATAGGATATATACTGGGCAAAAAAGAATTAATTAAGGGAGACACTAGAATTTAGGGACTGGGAAAAGCCTACCATAGAGGACCATATTTTACTTAGGAGGAGATGAGGAAGGAGGACCTTCTAGTCATGGGGAACAGTTGGAGAAACTGCCCAGTGTGGGGTGCCAAAGAGGTCTGATCCAGGGCTCATATAGAGACCTTATGTATCCTAATACCCCTAGAGGTGACACGGCTTGCAAGGCTGGCTCCCTGGAAGGAACCCTAGGGATACACTTAACAGGACTTTTGTTTGACATCCTGACATCAAAACCTTTGCCCCCAGACTTCGGGTACCTAAAAGGACATGTTCCTTATAAAATTGTTACTTTCAAGATATAACAGATTAAAGACTATTGTAAGCCAAAAAACTTGATTCTTGGGGGTCAGTTTCTATGCAGATGTCTTTGAGATTGTAGCTTTAGCTTCCAACTTTGAAGCCTGCTCTCCAGGAACATCCTTTGTCCTGTAGATACATTTGATAAGAGACAACTGACTTTCCCCATGACTTCCTGGGTCCTTGATAACAAGCCTTATCTTATTGAATCTACTTCCCAGGTATGGCAAACTACTCTATTAATAATAAAATTCCAGGATGTGATTAAGATAAGAATACTTGAATCTTTGTCCCTTGGATCTTTAAAAATCTTGTTCAAATCATCATTAAATTGGAGTTCTTTCTATGAACTACCCACATGGTTAATTCTTTATCAGGTCTTTGCTCACAATTGGGGCTGGTACCCAAGTGGTACATGTTAGCCCAGAGTCAAGAGATGGACTGTGTACTAAACAGCAAAAAGGTTGGTGTCAGTGAATAGAAGAGTGCATACAGGGAATAAAGTGCAAGAAGACAGGAAAACAGAGGAGGGGACTAACTTATGATGGATGGGTTTTAAATGCCAAACAGAACATTTTTGCATTTGCTCCTGGAAGCAATAAGGAACCACTGGAGTTTATTAAGTGAGGTAGGGAGAAGGTGGCAACACGATTGGACCTGTACTTTAGGAAAATCACATTAGTGGCTAAATAGAGGATGGACTGGAGTGGGGAGAGACTTGTGGCAGGCAGACCCATCAAGAGGCTCTTTCAGTGATCAAGGTGTGAGGTGATAAAGGCTTGCACCAAAGGACTGGCAGTGTCATAGGAAAGAAAGAGGCATATTCTTCATCTCTTATTCATTCCCTTTTAATAGCTGAGGCTCAAACAAGATACAATTATTTGCCCAAGTTAACAAATCTAGTAAGAGTTGGTGCCAAAATACGGTGCCTGATTTCAAGCCCAGGGTTCTTTGCACTAGCCAAAATAAATTGAGTTAGTTATACTGATGTGTGCCTGAAATTAGGAAAACTGGGGTTCAATCTTGCCTCTGATGGTGATTAACTAGACAGCTTGCTTTACTTCTATGAGGTTAATTTTCCTTCCCCATCAGATGAGAACAATAGTACCTGTAATACCTGTCTCATAGAATTGTTAGGAGACTTAAATGAAAGTTTATATATTAGATGCTATATGAATATCACTCCTTTTTTCTTTTATGGAGGGAGGAAGGCAGGGCAATTGGGGTTAAGTGACTTGTTCTAGTGTTAAGTGTCCAAGGCCGGATTTGAACTCAGGTCCTCCTGACTCCAGGGCTGGTGCTCTATTCAATCTGCCACCTAGTCACCCGAATCTCACTTCTTAATGTTTGTTTTTTTAACCAAGCCCCAAAGACTGGAAGAAGTACTTTGAGTTATGATGGAGACCTGAGAATAAGAAAAAATGAATTTTCTGACATGATTTTTATATAGTAGTGGTTCTCAACCTTCCTAAAGCAGCAACCCTTTAATACTCATATGTGGGTGTAGCTGCATGTGGTTGGACCCACCTGGAGACAGATAGAAGAGCTGTGTCTCAGTTCCTAAGAGCATCGGAAATATGTGTTTTCCCATGGTCTTAGGTGACCCCTGCAACCCCTGTGAAAGGGTGTTCAACCCCCAAAGGGGTTGCGACTCCTGGTTGAGAACTGCTGCTATACAGGGTTTCAAAGACATTAAAGTGATTACTGGGTACCTCTCACCATCTGGAGATTCATCTGCAAGGTTTATCTCACACAAAATGATCTATAAGATGGTGTACACATGCTATCTTCCCATCCTCCAGCCTGTGAATTCCACCCCTTCCTCTCACTTTCCTCCTTTTCTTTCCCCTCTACTTCTTCTCCTTCTTCATCCTCTGGTTGCCCCTGCCTACTCTGTCATTTTCTGGAAGAAGAAATAAGTCTGGCCTTGAGGAAGATGTAGGGGTTGGGGAGTGGGCAGGAAGTAGGGAGAAGCTAGAAGTTATTTCAAATCTGTTGACAAGGAACCTAAACTAATAAAGACAGTGATCCACCACAGGAGCTGTGAAGAAAGCATCGATAGTGAAACAAAGAAACAAAAAGGTAAGTGGGGATCAAGCTGTCTTCTGAATGAAGAAAGGAAACTTCCTTTCCAGGGATCAGTGATAAGGAACAGGAAGAGATATTTACTTAGCATGTAACTTTAAACCTTACAAAATGCTTTGCATATTGTATCTCATTTGGCTTTTATAACATATCTGTGAGGTGGATGCTGCAAGTATTTACATGTATTAGTTGGGTTACCCTCTCTTCATATCCGTAGCTCCAGGCCCCAATTAATATATCTCTACGCCATACCATGCTAGGTGACATAAGAATTCAGGGCAAAAGGTACTTAATGAAATGAGAGAGTACGATAAACAACAAGGAACTGAATCATGTAGTAAACATTCTCTGGACACATACCAAATGACTTTTAGCTCCAAATATCTCCAGGGAAGCACGAGTCAAGCTCCCAATTAATGCTTAAGTTTCCTTAAGACAGCAGAACAGGAGTGGGGTCAGATTACCCATGGAATGGCTACTGAAGATTCTGAATCACATCCAATCAGTCAGTAAAGATTTATTAAATGCCTACTACATGCCAGACATTGTACTAAGTGTTGTGGATACAAAAAGAGGCAAAAGTCAGTCTGCTCTCAAGGAGCTTAAAATCAAATGGGGGTGACAAGCAAATAAATATGTGTGTGTGTGTATATGTATATATATATTTGTGTGTGTATATGTACACACATATATGTATGTATACATACATATATACAGACTTGTACATACATACATATAGTATACACAAGCAAATACATGTATGTGTATATATGTATGTATATACATATACATTTATGCACCCACCCACATATATGTGCATGTGTGTACATATATGTATACATATATACACACATATACACACATGCGCGCGCACAAACTGTATACAGGATAAATAGGATATAACAGTGGGAAGGCACTAGAAATAAGAGGCATTGGGAAAGACTTCCTGTAGAAAGTAGGATTTTAGTTTGCTAACTATTCATATTAGACAGTGCAGCTGTGGTTTACAGGGATACTAAGTAAGCCTGTATAACCTGCCTCTCTTGCCACATCTCTCTCTACTGCCACCATCTTTTCCCCCTGGCACCAGCTTCTCTCTACACAGGGAAGACTCACTCCTATAGAAAGTAGGATTTTTAGTAGTCAAAGCAGAGGAAGGAGAGCGTTTCGGGCATGGAGAACAGCCAGAGAAAATATCGGGAGTCAAGAGACGGAGTGTTTGGTCTGAGAAGAGGCTGGTATCAATAGGTAAAAGAGTACATGGAGGGAGTAAGGTATAAGGAGACAGGAAAGGTAGGAGGGGGCTAAGTTTTGAAGGGCTTTAAACATAATATAGAGGATGTATTTGGTGCTAGAGGTGATAGGGAAACACTAGAGTTTACTGAGAGGATGTAGTGATGTGGTTGAAACTGTGCTTTAGGAAAATGACTTTGGTGGCTGAAAGGAGGATAGATTGAAGTGGAGAAACTTGAGGCAGGAAGATCCATCCGCAGCTATGGCACTAGTCTAGGCACATCCCTTCCAGTCTCAGTTAAAGAACATATTGAGTGCTGTTTTCCCCTTAAATTGACAAACTCTCAAGTCTTCTGCCATCATCATTATGACCCAAATGGGATGTCAGAGTTTTAGGGGGCCGTGGGCAAGCCTGTATAACCTGCCTCTCTTGTCACATCTCTCTCTACTGCCACCATCTCTCCCCCCTGGCACCAGCCTTTCTCGGCACAGGGAGGATTCACATTCAGTGTCTGTGTTATGTGATGCTGCCATGTGGGCTCCCATTTAATTTCCAACAAGAACTGTTGGAAAGTACAGTCTGTTTATGCCACATGCTCTAGACTTGCTACAACTACCACTTTGGACAATAGAACAAGAATACAGGTGGAAGACCTATCAGTACCTGCTGGGGGTACATTGCAGAATCTATACCCCAGAGAGGCTAAATCATTTGTCCAAGGAGATACAGCTAAATTCAGATCCAGATATTTTAATGACAAGACTAGGAAGCTTTCTGCACAACTCTGCTCTTTCCTCCTGTAGCTTTAGGGATAGCACTTGTCCTCATTGGCTTCTACAGTTAGTAGAAAGTAAGCTTCTGGAGAGTAAGGACTATTTTCCAACCCCAGAGCCAAAGTGATCTACAGAACTCTAAAGTCTCTGAGTAACTGAAGCTTGATATTAATGAAAAAAAGCAATGGAGAGATTCATAGTGGGTATGAAGAGACTACAAAAAATTTAAATAGGAAATAATAAAGAAGTAGTATACAGCAAGAAAACCTCCATATTATAAGCTCCTTGAGGGCAGGGACTATCTTTTGTTTCTTTTTGTATCCTCAGCACTTACCACAGTGCTTGGCACATAGTAGGGGCTTAATAAATGCTTATTAATTGATTTATTGAGAGAAGATATCCTGATAAGAGCAATGATTATCCATAGATAGGGATCTTGGTGAGGTCAAGAGAACATAAAGGCTGGGTATGGTGACATACATTTATGATTCCTCCCACCAGAGGAGCTGTTGCTGAGGTTGGTAATGTTTGGGTGTTCTGTGTACTAGAAGAGATATAGCCAATCAATCAGATGTCTGAACTAAGTCTGGCAATAAGACAGTGAGCCGAGTATAGGAGCAGGGATCCATCAAGCTGCCTGAGATGGGTGCATCAATCTAGGTCAGAAAAACCTTCTGGGCTGATCAGTATTGGGTCAATGAGTGTCTACCTCACTTCCTACCTGAGAAAGGTAGGGAGACCCAAGAGAGAAATAGAGACAGAGACAGAGGAAGAGATAGGGAGAGAAAGAGAGAAGACAGAGACAGGGAGAAACAGAGAAAAGCAAGAATGAGCCAGAAACACACAAAACTTCTCACTTTTCTTTAATGACTTACTAGCTTTCTTCTAGTCCTGTGTTCTCTCCCTTGAAAAACTCATGCATTCACTTGGCCTCTAATATCACAATCAACTTTTGGATCTATATTTTCATCCCTATCTTCCTCCTGAGATCCAGATGTACATACTAAGTGCTTTCAGGACATTTCCATAAGAATCTTCCACTGGAATCTCAAACTCAAGAGACCCATAATTGACCTCTTTAGCTTTGTCTCAAAATCTGCACTTCCTTTTGACTTAATTATTTCTCTTTTTATTCTGAGTGTTCTATAATGGAAACAATTTGTTTAGAGCCTGAAAATGAAGGTAAGGGATAAATAGAACCTTCTTTCATTGGAAAAGTAGCAGATTATATTTCCCAGAGATCATTACTAGGATCAATTTTATTTAACATTTTAAAAATGATTTAGAGAAGGGAATTCTTTCTGAAAATTTTGTTTTGCAAAATAGAAATACTTTTAATATGATCTCTAATCCCATCAATGCTCTGCTTAAAGTATATTAGTGTTTACTTATTGGCTACTCATGCCAAATGATATTACCATTGCTTTTCCCTATCCTGTCCTACCTCATCTTTTTGAATTTGTGCTAGTCACACCCTATGCTTAGTCAATTTTCTTGAGGGTGGAAACTTGGAAGGAAACCCTAGAGGACACAGAGTTCAACTCATACCCAGAGAAATATCACTTCTATAATATGCCAGCAAGTGGTCATCCAATGTCCCAGTGGAAGATCTCTCATGCTTTATTGAAGATGAACCACTACAACTTGAGGCAGCATATTTCACTCTTGGATGACTCAGTTATTAGAAAGTTGCAACATAACTAAATCAATCCCTTCATGGCCTCCACCCACTATTCCTAGTTCTTTCCTCTAGGGCTAAAAGAAATGTTTATTCTTACCTCCACATAGTAGCCTTTCATAGAAGAGAGCTTCTGTGTCCTTCCTAAATCTCTATTCCAACTTAAAGATTCCCCTGTTCCTTCAATCAGTTTTTCTCCATAGCATTATGTAAACTTCAACCATCATGGTCCCACTCTCCTGCATCTGCTCTGGTTGATTATTGCTCTGTGTAGAGTAGAGCATACAGAGTTAAACAATCCTCCAGAGTGGTATGATCATAGCTGAGCACAGATGGTCCTGGCTAATAAGCAACCTAAGATTCCATTACCTTTTGTTTTCTACCACATCACATAGTGGACCCATTGAAGTTGAAGTATTCTAAATCTGCTAAGTGGTGCAGTGGATAGAGTACTAGGCTTGTAATCATAATGACTTCATCTTCATGAGTTCAAAGCCACTTAACCCTGTTTGCCTTATTTTCCTCATCTTTTAAATGAACTGGAGAAGAAGATGACAAACCATCCCAATACCTTTGGCAAGTAAATCCTAAATGGGGTCATGAAGAGTTGGACATGACTAAAACAATTGAACAAGAAAGCTTCTCAATAGTTTTCAGAGGAACTTCCCAATCTTCTCCCAATTTTGTCTTATGAAACTGAGTTTTTTGGCTTCTTTTTTTGGGGGGGGAGGGATGGCTGGGAAATTGGGGTTAAGTGACTTGCCTTAGGTTACACGGATAGTTTTGTGTGTGTGTTTAGTGTCTGAGGTCACATTTGATCTCAGGTCCTCCTGACTCCAGGGCTGGTGCTCTTTCACTCTTTCACTGTGCCACCTAACTGCCCCGACGTAATTTCTTTTTCACTCAAGGGTAAGAGGTTACATTAGCCCCTAAAAAAGCCAAACAAACCTCATCTTATTTAGTGTGGTCAGATCTTCTAGTTTACAGTGATCTTTACATCCTGTCTATTATCCCATGGGGGTAACTTTTTTTTCTTTTTCCTAAGAAAGCATTATCTGCAAATTTGATTAGTCTGCTACCTATTTCTTTATCTATGTCTTTAATAAAAAAAATGATAAATAGTTTGGCACCAAACTTAGGTTCCTGGGAAATTGCACTGGAGAGCTCCTTCCAATTTAACACTGAATCAACAGTGTGCTGGATAGATGATGTTGGAAGTAGGTTGGGGGAGTTAAGAGGGTTTAGGTTTGAATCCTACTCAGACATCTCCTGCCCATGTGACTCTAGATGAGATTTCATTGAGTCTCAGTGTATTCAGCTGCAAGAATGAAGAGATTGAATTTGATAACCTTTGACCTTTATTCTAGGTCAATCTATAATATTATGATTCCTGCTTATACTTTCTATGATCTCTTTCAAATTTGTTCTCTCCAAAACTATAAATTAGATGATGCCCAATTTTTCTTGTCTCTTCTTTCACACATGTTAAAGTGGGAGTGCTAACTTCCTCCAAACATTCACACCATTCTCATGTTACCAATCACTTCCTCATTTTTATGAGAATCATGTATAGAATAACAGTTCCTGTCATTAATCCTTTCACTTTTTGAAGGGTAACATTATTTTTAAGACAAGTGAAGACATTTATTAGTTGTCCCCCTTTAGGCACAAAGAATCTACTGATAATAATTCAGATAATGAAATCCCCAGTCACTGTTTTCACATGCCTGTTTGATTTGTGATGCTAGATTCCTGAACTTCTGTATTTCTTCTTTCTGTGCAGGAGATTTATAATATTCACCAATGACAATATCCCTTCTTTTTCTGTCTCTGTTGATTCTCATTCAAATACTGTCCACCATGTCACCTTTTTCTAGTTCTTGTATTTCTTTACATGAACATATATTCGTAAGATATAAGTCTACTGTAACCTTTCTTGCTTTTAACTTATCCTGTTCCCTTTGAACAAAGTATCATATCTTTCCTGAAACATGAATAGTTGCCATTCCATTAAGTCTCAGTGATGCCTAAGAAGTCACAATTTTTTTTCTTATTCAGATCTCAGCTTCACATTTTTTGTTACTTATCCTTTATCCTTTTTTTCTCTATACCTTTTAGGCAAAGGGTTTTATTGAAAGCTCTTGGCTTTTGTATCCTGTAAATTTCTTGGTATTTCTATTTCTATTTTTATAGGTAACTTCTCTATAATGTATCTAACTTTGTGTATATTCAATGAAAAAGTATTTTCCCCTCTTCTCTGTTTTCAGCTTAAAGCCTTTTTGATTATATTTACCAGACCTCAGGCAAATACACTCTTAAATTTTTTCAACGAATGTTTATTTTCTTTCGCTTTTCCTCTCTGTCTGTCCTCCACCTTCACTGGAATAGAAAAATAAAAACAAAGTCCTTACATCAAATATATGTAATCAATTAGACAAATTCTCATATTGATCATGTTCAGAAATGTGTGTCTTCTGCATATTTATTTTCTTAGCTTTCTGTCAGGAAAAAGGTATTGCTCTTTATCATCATTCTTCTGGAATCATAGTTGATCAGTGAGCTGATCAGAGTTCTTAAATATTTCAAAATTGTTTTAATGACATCTGATACAAATTGTTCTGTTTCTGTTCACTTCATTCTGCATCACTTTGTACAAATCTTTCCAGGTTACCTTGAAACCATGTATTTCTTGCAGTACAGTATAGCCAAGTATATTTGTTTAATTTGTTAAGCTCTTCCCTAATTGATGGGCATCCCTTTAGTTTCCAGTTACCACCACAAAAATAACTGCTATGCATATTTTTGTGCATATAAGATCTTTCTTTCTGTTATCTTTTGGGGAATCTAGTATTGATATATTTGGAATCTAGTTTTGGTATCACTAAGGCAAATGGTAAGCAAAATTTAGTAAGTTTTGGAACATAATTCCAAACAACTTTCCAGAATGGAAATTCCAATTCAAAATTCCATCATCCAAGTGATTACTTAAGAACAACTGTACAAAATTAATCTTTTTTTCCTTTTTTGGGTCAGCTTTGTTGATTTAATGGCTATGAGGTAGAACCTTAAATTCTAATGTACATTTCTCTAATTATTAGTGATTTGGAACATATTTTATATGATTTTTGATAGCTTGGAATTCTTTCCCATTAGAATTGTGTTCATATCCTTTGACCATTTGTCAGTTGGGAAATGGCTTTTATTCTGAGTAATTTGAATCAGTTCCTTAAGTGTCTTGGAAATACGATCTTTATCAGAGAAACTTGCCAAAATACCCTTCCCCCCCACTTCCTTTTTTTTTTAATAGAAGAGGAAACAAAGAGATTAAGTAACTTGTCGAGGGTCACACAGTTAATAAGCTTTTTTAGTTTTGTTTTCACATTGAAGCCATTTGTTGTTGTGGGTTTTTTTGATAACACTTTGTTCCCACTGATAAGCTGGAGAGTGATGAGATGTTCTTCAAACTCCTTTGCTTTTTTTTTTAAGAGAGAGATGAGCCTGTACTTTGAGCATCTCCACAAATTCATTTATCAAAATCCATTTTTTTTCCTTCGTGCCTACCTTAGATGCCACCTCCTCTAAGAAACCTTCCCTGTATTACCAGCTGGAAGGCCCTTCCTCCCTCTCTCAAAGCCTGCCCCATATGGCCTATGTACTGATCAAGGTCTATTTTCTATTATTTCTGTGGCTTGTTTACTATTAATTATTACTATTTTTTTTGAAGGGAGGAAGGTAGGGCAATTGAGGGTCAGTGACTTGCCCAAGGTCACACAGCTAGTTTTTTGTGTCAAGTGTCTGAGACTGGATTTGAACTCGGGTCCTCCTGACTCCTAGGCTGGTGCTTTATTCACTGAATCACCCATAAAATGTTACTAATAATGGTTAGCATTTTTGTAATGCTTTAAGATTTGCTAAACATATTATATATGTTATTTCTTTTGATCTTCATAACAACCCTGTAAAGTGGAAACTGCTATCAATTTCCTTTTCCAGATGAGGAAGCTGAATCTGAGAAAGGTTGACTAGCATAGTCACTTACAGCTAGCGCCCGAGACAGGAATCAAACTGAGGTTTTGTTTTTCCAACTCCAGAATGCTTTTCACTACACTACCCTTCCTGGTTTGTAAGGGATCATGCTATTTTTTCATCTTTGATTTCCTGGAACCCAGCACAGGGCACATGTTAAATAAACGTTCATTGAACAGAAGGGGAGAAAATGGTACTTTTGAAGAAGTAAAAAAATAACCTGACCATGAAAAATTTCAAAAAAAGCTTATGGGGAAGAATGAATGTCAGATAAGTTCTAAGGTGTTCTTCAGTGGGGGAAAAAAAAGTCTCATTGGTAGGGATAATACCTCCTCTAGTGCAGTTGCAACCCAACCTTACCTCCCTTAGCCGTGTGATTCTTTTCCTAATCCTTCTGCAAACTTTCTATAACAGATTTATTCAAAGCACTAGAAGACTTCTTAGAGTTCTTTTTACTATGTCATGGATGTCAGGGTAATAATAGCTGGAATTTATATAATGCCTTCAGCTTTGCAAAGCACTTTTCATGAGTTATGTCATTTGATTCTCTTAATACCTGTTAGGCAGGTGCTAGTATTATCTTTATTATATAGGGGAGAAAACCGAAGCTGAGGGAGGTTAAGTGATTTACCAGAATTACACAGCTGTATCTGAACTTAGGTATTCCTGACCCCAAGTCTAACAGTCTTTCCACTATGCTACTTACCTGCCTACAATTTACATTGTTTGTTTAATATGTGCACCTTCAGTCCATCTATTATTTGCCCTGGATTTGGATTCAGGAAGACTTAGTTCAAAGCTAGCCTTATACACTTACTAGCTCTGTTCCTATGGGTCTGTCACTTAACTTCTGTTATCCTTATTTTCCTCATCTGTAAAATGGGATTAATAATAGAACATACCTCCCAGAGTGGCTTTGAAGATAAAATGTGATAATATTTGTAAAGCACTTTGCAAACTTTAAAGTGCTTGATAAATGCTATTATTGTTATTATTATTTCTATTATTATTATTGCTATTCGACTGTCCACCTTTTCTGGACATGCATACCCTTGATGACTTATTCCATACCACTTCCCCAAGTTGTTATTTGGAATATGCTACATAAATATGCTCAATATGTGTTTTCCATTGACATTTGACCCCTGAGTCATTCTTTTTCTTCTGAGAGCATACTGCTGTGTGATTTTTAGACACTGAGCATCACCAGGAAAATACTAGTGTTAAAGATGTGGGCTCTGGTGTCCAAAAGTAGCTTGGGCTCATTGAAACATTGCACAGTTTGTGAAATGTGCTTCAGCGTGGACAGAGGCGATCGTGATACTCCTTATGTAACCCTAATTACTCTAATATTTACAACCTAAGGAAAAAAAGCCTCAGAATTGATGGAGACTAAATGTTCCTTCCAGAAATCAGGCCGTCATGTTGCTATGGCCTCAGAACTCTGACAAATCTTGGCATCCCAGGAAAGAAACTGGCAAATGAAACTGACAAACCTTCCTTCCTACAAAGCCATCAAGTGCTCAGAATGCTGTGTACAGCTCTAGGCACTGAAATTTAGGACTAGAGATAGGTAAAAGAGAGTCTGCGAAAAGTCTGTCATGAGGATGGGTCTGAACCAGTAAAGGCTTTTCAAACTAGAGAGATGAAGGCTGAGCAGGGACATGATCAACCTCTCTTTGGGTCTCAGTTTCCTCACATATGAAAAGAAGTCACACTAGAAGGTCTCGAAAATCCCTCCAAGTTCTTTTTAAAAAAAAATTAATTATTTTATTTATTTTCTTCTTTACATCATTCATTTCCAGGAGATTTGAGTTACAAATTTTCTCCCCTTCTTTCCCCTACCCACAACCCCCAAACAGTGATCCCACTGTAAAGCCCCTTCCCCAATCTGCTCTCTTTTATGTCCTCCTCCATTGCCCCTCTAACTTTCTGGTTAGGGTGGGTCTGGCAGGGTGGGTCTTCCTACCCCAATCCCTCCAAGTTCTATTGCCAGGATCTATGATCTAGGTCCTGTGATCTAAATGTATAAAATCATTAAAATAGAGAGAATCGAATAAGCTAGTTGTAAAATATTTTGTAAAACTTTGAATGCTCTCTAGATTCTGTAATTACTGGTTTAATTTTGTAGATGGGGAAATAGTGGCTGAAAGTGATAAAGATTATTGTCCAAGTACGCATTATACATTTATATTTCTTTTATCATAGAGATATGCATATATGAACATCTCATACATTGAGTGTCAAGACAGCCTTGTGAAATAAGTATTATATTAATATCACTTCCGTGTTACAGAAAAGAAATCTGAGGTAGTTCCATTGGTTACAACTCTGGTCCTGGAGTTAAGAATATCTGAGACCAAATCCAGGCTCGAACAATTACTGCTGTGTGATCCTGGGCAAATCGTTAACCCCTATTTGCATTGGTTTTTCTCATCTATAAAATGGGCATAATAATAGTACATCTCTCTTAGGTCTGTTGTGAGGATCAAATGTAGAGTGCTTGGCACAGCTCCTGGCATGTAGTAGGTTCTGTATAAATGACCTTCTTCCTGTGGCACAAGGGGCTTAAGTGATTATTCTACAGTAAATAGAAGTAGAAGTAAGTATCAGAAGTAGGATTTGAAACCATTACTCAGTTGCACATCCAATTCAACACTTTATCCACTCAACAGGGTCTGGATCCCAAGACTGTTATTCTTTTTAATAGCTCTCTAATAATAATAATCCTATAGATGATAGATAGATGATAGATAGATAGATGATAGACAGACAGACAGACAGACAGATACATAGATACATAGACAGACACAGGTAGACAGACAGACAGACAGACAGACAGACAGACAGACAGATAGATAGATAGATAGATAGATAGATAGATAGATGGATGGATGGATGGATGGATGGATGGATGGATGCATGGATGGATGGATGGATGGATGAATAGATGGATGGATGGTCAGATAGGTAGAGTGATTAACAGTTTTCAAAGCACTTTTTCTATTCATGGTTTCATTTGGTGACAGCTTTCAAGATAGATAAAATAGGAATGAAGGCTTCTTTAAAGATAAGGAAAGCAAGTCAAAGAGTTTAACTGACTAGTTGGATCTGGATTCCCCACCTCCAGTAATGTTGTGGAAAGAACCCTGGGGTTTTTGAGCCAAAAGATTTGCCAATGTACTTCCCATGTGAGTTAAAGAACTAGTTACTTTTTTTCCCCCCCTAGGCCCTTGGTTTCCTTATATGTTAAACTGAAGGAATTGGAATCACTAGATGGTTGCCAAAGTCTTTTATTAATCTGAAATTTTATAAATCAATTCATACATTAAAGATTTCTAATTAAGGGAATATAGTAATGTGTGGAGGCATAATCTGAACTTTTGGAGATGGGTAGGGATAAATGGGCACGTGTCTGAGTGTCACTCTTGTTAGGGGGAGGAAAGGGAAAAAGTTAACTTCTCTTACTCTGAGAAGGTATCCAAACACTGATTTGGAGCCCTAGTGTTTAGATGTAAAAATGATGAATGTTCACACCTTACTGCTTTCCTTTTCATTGGCTGGGCTCCTTGATTTTCTTGATTACTTTTGATTTTTTTTTCTTTTGGTAGATTAAACAGTTCCATTGCTGAAGGCAAATTTCAGCTTTTCTTTTAAGAATCTGACTGTGATATCAAGTAATGCTGAGAGGTTTGATTGCTGAAGAGCTGGTGAATGGCAAGAGCTCTCTGCTAGCAGAAGCCTGAGCAAAATGAATCAATTTCTCTCCCATCAAGGCCACATCATCTCTTCCAAAATAAAGCAGTGCGATGCAGTGGAATTATACACACACACACACACACACACACACACACACACACACACACATGCACGCATACACACACGCACATATTAATGCACAGAAATATTTATGCTAAGCATCTTACCAGGCTATACTGAATAGTTTCTTGAGGCACACTTCAAATATGTAATGAATTTTGAATAATTTAAGTATTTGCCAAATTTTAGAAAATATTAAAATATTCAAAACATAATCTGGTACTTCCTATGGTACTATATAATTTGATACCAATTTGATACCAATGAATAAATCTTGTCAAATATGAAAAAAACAAAAACAAAACAAAACAAAACTAGTAAGCTAGGCTGGATTTTGAACTAATAAAACATAAACACACTATATACATGTGAGCTACTATTATTAAATCTCAAGAATTCCTTCCCTTTAGCTGTCCTAACAACTCTTCTGCCAACATTCTAGGGCCTGTCTGTTGCCAGATTATTCATTCATCCCTTCTTGATTCCATAAGTACTTAGTGAGTACCTGCTCACATCATTTGTCTAGACTTGGAGTTGGAAGGCATGCCAAAGGTTACTCAGTCCAACCCTACGCCAAACGTGAATTCCAGCTACAATCCAGTTGATAACTACTTCCCTAGACTCTACTTCAAAGACCTTCAGTGATGAGGAACTCACTATCCACCTCAACCCTTCCCTCATTAGGTAACCCATTATATTTTATTGGCTATCTCTAATTGAGATTGTTCTCCTTCTGCCAGGGTTTGGAAGATTAAAAAAGAATGCAATAATTTATTCCTGACTTAAAAGACTTCCCATTTGTACAGTGTTTTACAGCATATAAGGCCCTTTCTTCACAATAACTTATGACATATATTTCAAGCGCTTTATTTTATAGATCAAGAACCAAAAGCCCAGGAAACCAATTTGCTCAGAGCCACATAGTAACTGGGTGGCTAGGTGGTGCAGTGGATAAAGTGTTAAGCCTAAAAGCAGGAAGACTGAGTTCTTCCTAAGTTCAAATCCAGCCTCACATAGTTATTAGCTGTGTGACCCTGGGAAAGTCACTTCACCTTGTTTGCCTCAGTTTCCTAATATGTAAAATGAACTGGAGGAGGAAATGGCAAACCACTCCAGTATCTCTGCCAAGAAAACCCCAAATGGGGTCACAAAGAGTCAAACATGGCTAAAATTGAACAACACAGTAAGTAGTAAAGCCCAGTCTTTTACTCTAGTATGGTCTCCTTTTTCCTATACCATATTGCTATACACATTATGCTACATTTTATGAGGATAAATTGGGACCAAGAGTAGGAAGACAAAAAAAAATCAAACGAGAATTATCAGTCAATAAGCATTTATTAAATGCTTACCACTTTCCAGGCACCATGTTAAGAACTGAGAAAACAAAGAAAGACAAAAAACCCCAACGATTTCTGCCCTCAAGAAAGTCACAATCTAATTTATAGCAATAGCAAGAATAGGCCTTTGGAAGGCTGACCCTCCCTTACCTTGCCCCTGTCTGCCTGTTCTATTTTTTTAGTCTTCCATGACTCAAAGCTGTAGAGCACGACTGGCAGATTATTGGTGGTCAAGATGGACTTCTGTGTCAGGGAACAACTTTGGCTCATTGGCACTGAAGAATTTCCCAACTTCCAAAATTCTTTCAATTTGGAATCAGCTTGTTTTCTGTTGGCAATGCCTGCCCTAGAGAGATATTATTGTTGTTCAGTCATTCAGTCACGTCTGACTCTTTTTGACCCCATGGATTTGTCTGTGGTCTTTTCTTGGCAAAATACTGCAATAATTTGCCATTTCCTCCTCCAGTGATACATGTATGATGATAGATAGATAGATAGATAGATAGATAGATAGATAGACAGACAGACAGACAGATAGACAGATAGATAGATAGATATATAGATAGACAGACAGACAGACAGACAGACAGACAGATAGATAGATAGATAGA
>CM053594.1:80420165-80450785 GCA_028646575.1 Pseudocheirus occidentalis
AGAGAGAGAGAGAGAGAGAGAGATAAATGCATGAAGGAACTATCTCAGTAGACCACTGCTTTATTGTGTGTCACCATTTGGACAATAGTTATTCTTTACCTGGTCATTTTTTTCATGTATGTATTGGTAGACTAATCTATTACTGTAGGGATCTCTGCAGTATTTTGGAGCTTATTAGAGTCATCACAATGCAATCCTCAGAGAAGAGCATTTGTAAAATATCATGGTAAAATACCATCTCTAGGGAATTCATCCTCCATTTGTACTTTCTGCAGAAATCCCATTCAACAATGGGAAATATCTTTGGCAAACATTCCTGTGCCTCACTTATCCCTCATTTGTTATTGGAGATCAGAGTAATACTTAACAAGCTTCTCTCTCTCTCTCTCTCTCTCTCTCTCTCTCTCTCTCTCTCTTTCTCTCCCTTTCTCTCTCTCTGTATGTCTAGATCAGTAAGAGAACCTAATATGACCTTAAGATGAGAGTTTCCAGTGGAGGAAGATCTATATGGTATTGCTATGAACTCCTGATTCAAAGGCTTTTTAAAAAGAAAAATCAAGAAAGTATAAACTCTGAGGTCTGAGATTAGAGGCAGTTTGGTGGGACAGTGGATGGAGTGCTGGGCTTAGAGTCAGGAAGACCCAAGTTCAAATCTAGATTCAGATATTATCTATGTGACCCTGGAACAGTCATTTAATCTCTCTCCCTTGGTTTCCTTAACTGTAAAATGGGAATAATAATTGCATCTGCCTCACAAGGTTGCTGCAAGGATCAAATGAACTAATATTTGTAAAGTATATAGTATAACGTTGGGAACATAGTAGGCATTATGTAAATATTTATTCCATTCACTATTTTGTTTTTATCTTTATACACCAAAAGACTAGGTTTACACCTAGCAGAGATAGAGCATGGACCTATGAATTCTTTAATATAGAGAATTCCTCACTATTTTGAGGAGATTACTCACTGGGCAACTTGCAGCAATAGCTTTCCAGGGCATTTAGAAGGTAAATAAATGAATTTTGTAAGGTAATGTACCAAGGATGTGTCAGAGCAGGATTTGAATCCAGATCTTTCTGACTTCCAATTCAGTTCTCCATCCACCAAAGCACACTGCCTCTCACCTAGCAGCTATTTAATAAATGTTTATTAAATTGAATTGCATTGGATCATGCAAATGTGATGAGATTCACTTTAGGAAAAATTCTTTGTAAAAATCTTATTCATAACTTCTCAAACGTGCATCAAACCTACCATGATTATGTGTGAATCATTCTTATGGTTGGTAACCTACGTGTTAAGAGAGAGTCACTTTATTTTTGAGTGACATTTGATATTTGCCCTGTCCAATACAGTCTCACTTTTTTTCTTGAAGCGTTCCTACTTTAAAGAGGTGAGGAATCTGAGTAGTCCATTGACCTTTGATCTCTTATTTCTAGATCCAGAACCACATTTTAATCCTTTTTTTTTTGGTGGGGCCATCCCTTATACCCACATTCGCATTAAAGGTATGGTTTCTCAAGGTATGTCTATTGGTCTGAGTTATTTGATGAAACTCTTCATATAATTTCTCTACCTACTTGTCCTTTGCAAACAGGTGTCACATAAGTTGAAACATCTAGGTGACACAATGGATGCAGAAGTAGGCTTGTATTGTGGATAATCTGAATTCAAATCCTGTCTCAGACAGTTAGTTATTCACTGTGTGTACATAGTCCAATCACTTAAACTTTTCTTGGTCTCAGTTTCTTATTCTGCAAAATGGGAATAAAAATAGGACTTCCTGACTTCTGGTGCCAAGTGAGTGGAGTGGGGAAGGAACCCTCTGAAACTCTCCCAAATTCCCCTCCAAACAACTTGAAAACCCTCCTCACAATTGATCTAGGAGCAGAGAAGCAGCTTACCAGTCCAGGAAGAAAGATCTGACTCACTGGGGCAAGAAGAGAGCCAAGTCCAAGAGCAGAAGCAGTCAGTCTCACAGCAGGGGGCTTGCCTCAAGGCTTCGCAAGGTCCTGCCCTCCTGCCAAACAGGAATCCCCTAAGCAAATGAACAGTCTGTGTAGTACAGCAAGTACCCATCCTGGGGGTGACTCCACTCCCCGCACAAGTCACTAGCAAGGCCTTGATCCCATTGCTGACTACTAGTGAGGACCTGACCTAGGGCTGACCAACAGACCTTGCGGTCTGCCAGCAGAGAGATACTGTTTCCATAGCAACCCAATAGCAGTGTCCCACCCCTTGGGCAGATCAGAAACAAGATCCCTCCCTTAGTGTCTGCCAGTAAGCTTTCGTACCTCCTTTTTAATTTGGTCAATTTAGTTATTTTCTTCAGTAAATTTTTGTGTATCTTTTCCCATGCTATTGACTTTTCATGATTCTCTTGCATTACTCTCATTTCTTTTCCCAATTTTTCTTCTATTTCTCTAATTTGCTTTTAAAATATTTTAAATCTCTTCCAAGAATTCTTTTTAGTCCTGAAACCAAATTACATTTTTCTTTGAAGCTTCACATGTAGCCATTTTCACACTATTGTCCTCTTCTAAGTTTGTGATGTAATTTTCTCTTTCATTACAGTAACTTTCTATAGTCAAATTCTTTTGTTTGTTTCTTTTGGTTTGGTTTTTGTTCATCTGTTCTTCCTATTTTGTGACTTGGTATTTTTATGTGAGAGTTAGGCTCTGGTTCTGCACTGTCCCAAGTTTTTTGTGCTGGTGTTCAGGGTCTTATTGATGAATTACTCTGGGCTTCAGGGTTTAGCTGCTTGCTTTCACTGGAGGGCCTGGGCAACATCTTTCAAGAAATTATCAAGGAAGAATGCCTTGATATACTAGAAGCAGAAGGCAAAATAGCAATTAAAAGCAAAACAAAGCAAAACACCAATCACTGCCTCAAAGAGAACCAAAAATGAAAACTCCCAGGAGAATCAAAGCCAAATTTCAGAGTTCACAGATCAAAAAGAAAGTACGTCAAGTAGTAAAAAAAAAACCCAATTATAATGTTGTGGAGCTAGAATAGGCAGGACTTGGAATATGATATACCAGAATGAAAAGGAATTAGGATTGTAACCAAGAATCTCCTACTCAGCAAAACTGAATATAATAATTCAGGGGGGAAAATGCTATTTAATTAAATAGAGGTCTTTCAAGCACTTATTTTTTTAAACAGACTCATTGTTTTAATTCACTCATTTAAGCACCTGCCATTACTAGGAAAAATTCCCAGCATACACTATGCTTACTAACTTAGGGGAAACACTTTCTGCTGTGCTTTATATATTTTTTCCTTTCTAATTGGTTTACAAAATATGCTGTATTTTTGTACTGTTCGATAAAAGGTACATGATTTAAAACAGATCCTATAGAAATTACATGTTATTAGTAATTTACAATTAAAAAAAATCCATCCACAAAAAATGTGAAAGCTAAAAACAAGATTTTGCTACCAATCAGTGCTTCTATCACCCTTCTGAAAGAGAAGTTATTTTTAATGTGATGTAAAGGCAACATTTTGATTCTTTGTAATTTTAGGGATAAATTAGGTGGTTAATTTAAAGAAAAATCTTCATTCTTTCAAGCATTTCTAATGAAAAGATCAGAACTGAATAAAAATTTAACCTTTAAATACAAGACTCAAGGGAAAAATAAAAAAGTAAAAAAAAAGAAACAAAAAAGAGATTAAACTGTTTATATTTCTATATGGCAAGACAGCATTTCTAACTCTTAAATACTCTATTACTATAAAAGGCAATTAGAAAGTGTTTAGGTGGATAGAAGGGCAGATATAAGATAACTTTGATGGATGATGCCCCCAAAACAAACAAACATAAAGGAATGGGAAAGAAAACTACACTAGAAAATGAAGGGGGATGGGGTGAGATTGAGTGGGGGTAAATTATCATACATAAAAGAAACATGAAAGAGCTATTATAGTGGAAGAGGAGATAGGGGTGGTGTGGCCAGCAAAACTTAGACCGTATCTCATCAAAACTGGCTCAGAGAAGGAATAATATACATTCTCAGGTCCATACAGAAATCTATTTTGCCCTATAAGGAAGTAAAAAAGCACAAGGATAATAGAAGAGGGGGGACTATTAAAAAGAAGGGTAACTTCCTAATTAAAAATCCCCAGGACTAGATGGATTCACCATTGAATTTCACCAAATATTTGAAGAAAAGTTAATTCTAATACTTTATAAACTATTTGGAAAAATAAGTGGAGTCCTACCAAATTTCTTTTTTGACACAAATATGGCACTGATATCTAAACCAGGAAGAGCCAAAGCTGAGAAAGGAAATAATAGACTGATTTCCCTAATGAATATCGATGAAAAATTTTAAATTAAAATACTAACAAAGAGATTATAGCAGTGTATCAAAAGATCATACACTGTGACCAGGTGGGAATTATACCTTCAGGACTGGTTCGCTATTAAGAAGGCTATTAATATAATTGACCATACAAATAACAAAAACAACTCAAATTATATGATTATCTCAATAAATACAAGAAAAGCCTTTAACAAAACACAGCATCCATTCCAATTAAAAACACTAGAGAGCACAGGAATAAATGGAACTTACCTTAAAATGATAAGTATCTATGTAAAATCATCAGCAAGCATTATCTGTAGTGGGGGCAGGACAGAAAGAAGTCTTTCCAATAAAATCAAGGGTGAAGCAAGGGTGCCCATTATCAACACTGTTATTTAATAATTGTACTAGAAATGTTAACTGCAGCAATAAGAGAAGAAAAAGAAATTGAAGGAATTAGACTAGGCAATGAGGAAACAAAACTATCACTCTTTGCAGATATTATGATGTTTTATTTAAAAAATGCTAGAGAATCAACTTAAAAACTACTTGAAATTATTAACAACTTTAGCAAAATTGCTGGATACAAAATCATCAATATTTCTATGCATAATCCATAAAGTTCAACAGCAAGAGACAGAAAGAGAAATTCCATCTAAATTAATTGTAGACAGCATAAAATACTTGGAATTCTACCTGTCAAGAAAAGTCCAGGAACTACATGAACACAACTATAAAACAGTTTTCATACAAAGTCTAATCTAAACATTTGGAAAAATGTTAATTTCTCATGGGTAGACCATGCCAATATAATAAAAAAAAATTCTACCTAAATCAATCTATCTATTCAGTTCCATACCAATCAAACTATCAAAAAAATTTTATAGATCTAGAAAAAATACTAACAAAATTCATCTGGAAGAATAAAAGTTCAAGGATATCAAGGAAATCAATGAAAAAAATGTGAAAGAGGGTGGCCTAGTCATATCAGATCTCAAAGTGTATTATGAAGTGGTAATTATCAAAATAATTTGGAACTACCTAAGCAACAGACACAAAGCACATTATAATAAATGGTCCTAGTAATGTAGTATACAATAAGCTCAAAGATCCAACCTTTTGGAACAAATTCATTTGACAAAAACTGCTAGGAAAACTGGAAAACAGTATGGCAGAAACTAGGTATAGGCCAACATCTCATACTGTATACCAAGACAAGGTCAAAATGGGTACCCGGTTTACATATAAAGGGTGATACAAATTAGGAAAGCATGTAATAGTTTATCTGTCAGATTTATGAATAAGGAAAGAATTTAGGATCAAAGAAAGTATAGAAAGCATTGCAAAATGTAAAAGAGATGATTATAATCGTATAAAATTTAAAAGGCTTTGTACAAATAAACCAAAGCAACCGAAATTATAAGGGAAGCAGAAAGCTGGGAATTTTTTTTTTTGAACTAAGTATCTATGATAAAGGCCTCATTTTTCAAGTATATAGAGAACTGAATCAAATTTATAGAAATACAAGTCACTCAGCAATTGATAAATGGTCAAATGATGCAGAAGAAGAAATTAAATTAAATTCTTTCAGAAGAAGAAATTAAAATTATATATTTAATTTTGATTGCTGAAAACTTGTAAGACATCTTAGTGTTTGGGGTCTAGATTTTTTCTCTTCCCTGCTTACTTATGCTTATCATTTTTTTAAAGAGACAATTAATTCTTTTGTCCTCTATAGTTTCATTTATGATTTTTAGAAATATAGCTCTGGTAAACCAGGCTTAATAAACTTCTTTATGATTCAAATGGAGCTACTTGACCATGCTTGAAACTCAACTCATTCTGGCTCTCACTTATTGTCCAATTATAGGTCCCAGCCCAATCCTCAGTTGCTCTTTGTTGGAGTTTTGATGGCTCAAAAGTGAGTATGAATAGCAATTGTTTCGATTCTGACCAGTAACTCTGAGGGTCTTCCCCTCTCATACTAATTCTTCTGTGAAGTCAAACTAGGCCATCTTTTGCCTCAATTCTTCCTTAGCTTTTAGTCACTGAATGGATGTTTCCTCAGACAAACTGAGACATGGGAAAGACCTTAAGGTTAAAAGAAAAGAAGCTCTCACTGCATCTGGGGCCATCACCAATCATTCTGACCTATGTCTTGCCACTGGACTCCCACGACCCTGGAGGATGGAGTGAGGCTGATGACTTTGCACAGCTCTGCCTCACTTAAGTCTAATTCACTTTCACATCAAGACATCACTCCCCTGATGTTGTTGGTCCTCTTTGAGAATGAAGGACAAACAACAAAACAACTCTAAGGTATCACCTCTCACCTTTCAGATTGACGAATATGATAAAAAAAGAAAATGATTAATATTGGAGGGGATTTGGGAAAACTGGGACACTCATGCACTGCTTGTGGAGTTGTGAACTTATCCAACCATTCTGGAGAGCAATTTGGAGCTATGTTTAAAGGGCTACAAAACTGTCTGTACTCTTTGATCAAGCCTTACACTGCTAGGTCTATATTCCAAAGACATCAAAAAAAGGTAAAAGTACCAATATGTACAAAAACATGTGTAACAGCTCTTTCTGTGGTGGCTAAGAACTGGAAATTGAAGCAATGCTCATGAATTGGAGAATGGCTAAAAGCTATAGTATATGATTGTAATGGAATATTATTGTGCTATAAGAAATGGCAAGCAGATTGATTTCTTTTTTATTTATTTAGTTACTTTTAGTTTACAATATTCAGTTGCACAAGTTTTTGAGTCCCAAATTTTCTCCTCCTCCCTCTCTTCACCCTTCCCTGTCATGGTGGTATGCCATCTGATATAGGTTCTACATATACCTTCACATTAAACATTAGTCAAGTTGTAAAGAATTATAACCAATGGAACAAACAAATAGGAAGAGGAAACAAAAAAAAACGAAAAAGATGGGGAGCAAGTAGTTTGCTTCAATCAGCATTCAGATGCTATAGTTCTTTCTCTGGATGTGGTTACCCTTTTCCATCATGAGTCTTTTGGAATTGTCTTATAACCTTTTATTGCTGAGAAGAGCCCAGTCTATCAAAGTCAGTTATCACAGATATGATGTGTCTGTAATTGTGCACAATGTTCTCCTGGTTGAAGCAGGATAATTTCATAAGAAGCTGGAAAGACTTACATGAGCTGATGCAAAGTGAAGTGAACAGAACCAGGAGAATGTTATACTCAGTAACATGTACTATACATGAAAGCTATATTGTTTGATGATGAATTGTGAATGACAGCTATTCTCAGCAATACAATGATCCAAGACAATACCAAAAAAAGTAATGATGACACATACAATCTTCCTCCAGATATTGTTTGATTATAGACTGAAGCATGCTATTCTCACTTTCATGCTTTTTCTTTCATTCAAATCTTTTTGTACAAAATGATTAATAGGAAATATTTTATATGATTGCACATATATAACCTATATTGCTTACTGTCTCAGGGACAGGGGAGGAGAGAAAGGGAGGGATAGAATTTGGAGTTCAAAACTTAAAAGCCATAAATATAAAAAAAAACTTTTAACATGTAATTAGGGGAAAAATAAAATATATAGTAAAAAATAATAGCCCTTACTTCATAGGGTTGTTGCATTCACAAACCTTAACTCACTGTATAAGTGTTAGCTATGATTAGAATGTTGTATCTTGGCAATCTTTTTCATACTGAGCATTATGAGCATTTCAAGGAAAAATTGCTGTGTGTTACAAAACGATATTTCTTGTTGCCTCTGGATACATATTGGAAGTGACTCTAACGACTCTTTTGCTTACTTCTCCAAAGACAAACCACGATTCATCCTTTCATAGAATCATAGATTTTGTGGGATTAGAGGCCGTCTAGTTTAGCTCCTTCATTTGACAGATATGGAACTGCAGGCCAGAGAAGATAAATAGTTTCTCCAGGGTCACATAGGTGGTCATTTCCCACCCCACACCCCCTTAATTCACCAACCACCATGCTGAAAGAATTTATTTCCTGCTTGCCAGTTTTCTGATAATGAGCCTATGTGTACTCAGCTAGACCCCACTCACAAAGTAGACCTAGACCATCACTAAGCCTGCACCTGAAATCTTTCCTCCTTGGTACAACCAATAAGAATTTGTACACAATCAACCAGGACTTGTCAGGTTCTTTTAAAAAACCCAAGGCCATTTCTCTATAATGATGAATCATCAGGGTAGGACCATTATGGGGGCAAAAGAAATCATTATCATAATAAACACATAACTCACAATCTGGAGCAAGAGGAGCCTTAACCTTTATAGCATCATAGACCCGTGTGGCAGTGTGGTGAAGTCTTTAATGCCTACATTTATTAATGAAGGAGATACTAAATTTCAATTGGAATCTAGTGAAAATAAAAAGGTAATTTTTTCCCCTATTCAAGTTCATGAATCTTATGAAATCTAGCCATGGACACCCTAAAGGGATGGATCTTAGCTTAAGAACAGCTGATTTACAGCTAGAAGGGATATTAGGGCCATCTAGTCCAACCTGTTTATTTTACAGATGATAATACTGAAGACTTGGAAGATAGGAACTTGTTCAAGGTCACACAGGAAGTATCAGAGGAGCAATCTGAACTAAGCTCTTGTGGCTTCAGAGTAAGCAGTCAGTCAGTTCTAGCACACTGAGATAATTGCAAAGTTTTTATTGTTAATGTTTATATAGGAGATGCCTCTTTGATTTCTCCAGGAGAGACAAGAATAGCTCTAGTCCTAGTAATCACTCAGACAAAAAACTTGATGACAGGTCATTCAGAGAAAGAGGACAGATTTATAGGTCTGAAGAATCTTGTGTCTACGAAAAGTAGTCCTCCAGAAGTGAGAAATTAGAAAGAGAAATTAGATAATGTGGGAACCTTACTACATGGAATGTTTTTTATTTGGGAGTATCTGCCTAGAATGAGGCTGGACTCAGTGAGCATATGAGGTATTCAAGGAGTATTAGCATCACTGGTGTGAGGCTTTGCTGTGTCCTATTCTGGGGTTGCTCATTGTTCTTCAAGGTCCATCTTCACCTAACTCTTACTTGGGACTCCAAGAAGCTGTAGCATATAGAGCAGCCACATACACCCTAGCAAACCATCTCAGCAGATGGGCTAAACCAGGTGGAATGTAACTAACAGGCCACAAATCTGTTGGTGAGTTAGGTAAATATCTATCCCAAGCATGTGAAGACTTCCCCCAGTGGAATGGGCAGATAAGAACAAATTGATTCAATAGCCATGAAGGTGGCTGAGGCAGGTGCTGTGGAGCACATAGAACTTGGTCAGACATAGAAGACATCGAGGTCATCCACTGCATACTGGGCCACTGCCCATTGTCTTTACTTTTGTCTTGCCATTGGACTTTGATGACTCACCGAAAGAGAGTGAGGCTGATGACTGTACAACTTTGCCTCACTTAAATCCAACTGATACTCAAGTCATCTGGGATGTCATTGGTCCTCTCCAAAAATGAAGGATGAACCACAGCTGAGAGGTGGTACAATGGTAGATGGTAATTAAAAGCATTGGGTGGATGATTAATGTCTGTAGGTGACACTTTTATTCCCTTCCCTGCCTTCTCTTCCCAATCTATTTCTGCTTCACCTTGGGGCTGGTGCTGGCAGGACCTCAGAACGTTATAAGTCAGTAAGGAGTCCTAGGAAAGATGCATTTGTGAGTTAGACTCTCATCACAATCCTCTGACAGACTGGTGGTTCAGCTAGCCTTTCTGGCCATAATCCCTTCAAGCTGTTCTTAGTCACACAAGAAGTAAAGACACCCTATGAGAGAATCCCATTCTTCAAAGTACTTGAAGATAAGACATAGAAAGGTATAAACCTGGAGTCAGGAAGACCTGAGTTCAAGTCTGGCCTCAGACACTTACTAGTTGTGAGACTCTAGGCACATCACTTACCCTTTTCCTGCCTCAGTTTCCTCATTTGTAAAAAAGGCACAATAATAATATTTACTTCCCAAGGTTGTTGTAAGGATGCAGTGAGATAATATTTGTAGACCACCAAACCTTAAAACACTATATAAATGCTAGTTTTTATTTTCTTTCTCCCTATCATCATGGGATCTCAGGATCATGGACTCAGAGCTCATCTAATAAACCTCTTTATTTTGTAGAAGTGGAAAATGAGTTCTAGAATAGTTAAAGATTGACCCTAGGTCACATATGTAGTGAATAGCAGAGAAAGGATTTGAAACCATGTCTAATGACTCTACACCATGTGATATAGTTGAAAGGGCTCTGGACTTGGAGCCTCATTTGAATTTTGCCTCCTACATTTACTAGCCCTGTGGCAAATCGTGGTTTCCCTGAGTATCTCGTTCCTATTTTTTTTAAATGACCATGATAATAATAGTATATGTAATTTTGTCATTGTAGGGTTGTGGGAATCAAATGAAATAATTTATGTGAAGTGCTTTTCAAGCAAAACAACACTAAATAAATGTCAGCTGGTATTCTGATAGCTGTTCTCACACATTTAAAAGGGCTGTTGCATTGAATAGAGATTAAACCTGTTTGACTCAGGGAAGGGGAACAACGACAAATACATGTGAAGGGAGTTCTTGGGAAGAGATCAGTTCAATGAAAGAAAGACTTCTCATTGTTGCCATCAGATTGTGAATCCTGGAACATGAAAGTCATTGGCAGTGGGGCAATGGAGGGACTCACGGTGGGTTTGAATGGGCTGCAGGGCATTCTCAGCAAGGACTTAAAAATGGGGGGAAAATGGTATAAAAGATCCCGTGAAGGAAATACAGACTGGCCCCCAAAAACTTAGTGCTTTTTAAACTTTAATTATTTCAGGAGTACAAAAATACAAACTCACAAACAACATTTGAAAAGGTAATTATTTAAAAATTTTAAAAATGTTGGCATGTCTTTTATTAAACATAATCACTGTCTTGTGCTAGCCTTTAGTCAATTTTCAGACTTTGTAGAAACTTTCAACAGCTAGTGCTCAGCAACTCTAATCCTCACCTTAAGAGCATCCAGAATAGCAAGATTTTGATACATATATGACAGTTTTGAAATAATCCCAAAGGGGAAAAAAATAATGGCAATAAATCAGGTGACTGAGGTGGATAAGCAAGAAGACCTTCTCTACTGATTTGTTGTCCTGAAAAAAGTTTTATCCATAAACTGGGCATATTTGATGCATAATGATAGGGTGCCCTATATTATTAAGATTAAGAATAATTATTCAGAATTCAAAAAAACTATGTAATTATACCAGACATTCAAATATTAAAATTTTAAAACAGTAATTATGGTTTTTTTTTTACTTAAAAGAAGTTTGCAGCATTTAAAAATCTAAAGTTTTAAAGCTTAAAATGTCACTAAGAATTTGGAACATCCTGTATATGATTAGAAAAAAGTTGGGCTATTATTATAAACACCAAGGAATCATCCGGTGTCTGCTTTAAAACTCCAAGGAAGAGGAACACTTTCCCCTGCAACTATTAGGAAGAACATTCCATCTTTGGACAGCTCTAATTGCTAAGATTTTCTTCCCACAACTAAGCCTAAATTTGCCTCTTTGTAGCCTCCTTTCCTAGCTGTGTGACCCCAGGCAAGTCACTTAACCCTATTTGCTTCAGTTTTCTCATCTGTAAAATGAATGGGAGAAGGATTTTAAATGGCAAAGCACTCCAGTATCTTTTTTTTTTTTAATGTGATGATGTCTAGGTTTTTATTTTCTTAATCATAGCTTTAAGGTATTCCAAAAATTCTTGAGCTATCCCTCCTGTATCTACTGTCCAGATCAATTGTTTTTCAATGAAAGATTTCATGTTTTCTTCTACTTTTTTTTCGTTCTTTTTATTTTGTCTTACAGTTTCTTATTGTTGTATGGAGTCATTATTATCCACATGACCAATTCTAATTTTGAAGGAATTATTTTCTTTAGGGAACTTTTGTAATTCCTTTACCATTTGGTCAGTTCTACTTTTTAAGGAGAGGTTTTCTTCATGGATTTTTGTACATCTTTTCCATTTTTTGTGTGCTTCCTTTACCAAGCTATTGACTCTTTTTTTATGAGTCTCATGCATGATTCTCATTTCTTTTCCCAATTTTCCTTCTACCTCTCTTATTTGAGTATTAAAATATTTTTCAGGCTCTTGTAGCAGTTCTTATTTGGCCTGAGATAAATTGACATTTATCTTTGAGACTTTGCATGCAACCATTTTGTCATTGTTGTTCTCTTCTGAATTTGTTTTGATGTTCCCTGTTGTTATAACCTTTAGGGTCAGTTTCTTTTTTGTGTTTTTGTACATGCATGTCCTTTCCCCATTTGTATAATCTCTTTGGGATACAGCTCTAGATGGGTTATTGCTGGTGTTGACTTTAAATTAACAATAATAATATGTTGTATTTATATTATGCTTTAAGGATTAAAACATCATCTCATTTTGTCCTTACAACAACCCTGTGATATAGGTAATATTATTATCCCATTTTATAGTTGGGAAAAGTGACAGTGAAGTGATTTGCCTTGGCTCACCTCTCTAGTCAGTGGCTAACATGAGATTTCGACTTAGGTCTTCCTGACTCCAAGTCCAGTGTCTAGCCACTGAACCACCTATACATATATAACTTTTTCAACTCATATGATTCTTTTGTTACATGAACTCAAGACCTTTAACTTCCCTGGTTATCATTGTCTGTTTATTGATTTCTTTCATAAGAAATTAATAATAATGGCAGCCAGATTTAAACACAATACTTCAGATCAGGTATGATATGGGCAGAATTCATTGGAATGATCTATTCCTGAAAGTTTTACCTCTCTTAATGCAGTCCAAGATCAGATTAGCTTTCTTGACTCCTCCTTCACACAGCTGACTCATTTTGAACTTGTGATTCATAAAAACCATCATATCTTTTTTTTTGCTCTCTTATAATTGTAGAATTGCCTCTTTGTACTCAATTGTAAGACTTCACATTTAACTCAATTGAATTGTTATTATTACCAATCATTGTCATTATTACTAATAATAACTAGCATTTATATGGTGCCTCCTATGTGCTAGGTACTGTGCTAAGCATTTCATTATCTTATTTGATTCTCACAACAAACCTGGAAAGTAGGAGCTATTATTATCCACATTTTTTTACATAAAAGAAACTGAGGCAAATAGAGGTAAATAATTTGCCTAAGATCAAACAATTAGCAACTATTTAAGCTCTGATTTAAACTCATGTCTTCCTAATCCCAGACCTGGTGCTCTGTCTACTACATTAACTAGGTGACTCATTAGCTTCAGTCAGTCAGACAATAACCACTTATTAAGTTTCTGCTACGTGCCAGGCACTGTCTTTGTGCCATTTACAAATCTGATGAACATACCATATCTATCTTTGCCCAAGTCATTCTATTTTTTCCTACTTAATATTATTTAATTTTGCAAAGACAGTTTTCAACTTTCACTTTTACAAGATTTTAAGTCCCAACTTTGTTTTTCTCCCTTCTTCTCATTTCTGTCCCCAAGATGGCATGCAATCTGATATAGGCTCTATATGTAAAATCATATTAAAGATAGTTTTACATTTGTTATGTTGTGAAAGAAGAATCAGAACAAAAGGTAAAAACCATGAGAAAGAAAAAACAAACAAAAAATAGAAAATATTATGCTTCAATCTGGATTTAAACACCATAGTTCTTTCTTTAGATGTGGACAGCATTTTCTATCACCAGTCCCTTGAAATTGTTGCTCAAGTCATTAAAAAAGTGTTAAACATCATAGAACCAAGCACATATTTTTGAGGCATGCCATAGAAGGCTCCCTGTCATATTGGCACTGATCCATTATCAATTATCCTTTGAGATTGACCATTATAGGGCCAATACGATATTTACAGCACCCACAATCACAATAAAGACCATGTCTATAAATATTGCGTGACATTTGATTGCAAAATGTTACAAACTTTCCATATAGAAGACAGAACAGAAGCATTAATTTAGACACCAGAAAACTGAATCCCAAAACCAGTTAGCAGATTCCATTATAATAGTAAAGAAATTAACAAGCCATAACAACACAGAGAGCCACAGCATCCTTCAGTTTTCCCACAAACCAATACAAGATCTATATTTACTCACAAACCTCTCTATCTTTTTGCCTGAGCTCCTCTCTATCCCACCATCTTGCTAGCTCTGACTTCCAGCTTCTTGTGGGCTCTGCTTCCCTTCAGCAAACTCCTTCCACCACAGATTCTATGTGACTACATTCAACCTATCAGGGGGCAGTGTTTATTTTCAAAGTAGGGAAGCTTCCTGTGGGCTTTGCTCCACCCTTTAGCAAACTCCTCTCATCACAGGCTCCACGTGATTATATTCAGCCTATTAGGGGGGCAGAATTTACTTTCAAAGCAAGGGAGGTCTTCAAATTCCCCCTAGGCCTATTAAGGGGCAGGGAAGATCTTCAAATTCCCATTCCTATTATAGCCATCCAATCAATTTTGTATACATCTGTTTGTAATATCACGTAAAACAACTGTTTATCTTCATAGAGATCAAGATACATTTATAAAGATATCTCTATAGAAATAGAGATATTTGACCAAAGCCTTGGCTAAAATCTAGGTAAACTATATCTACAGTATATATGCGTGTGTGTGTAAACATATACACAAATACATATACATAAATACATTATATGTATGCATGCATAGATATACACACATATGCATACACACATACATATGGAACTGAGCATCATACAAATAGCAAGCATTGGAGGTGGGATGTTTTAATTCCCAGTGACCTTAGTGTGGTCACCACCTAGTTCTGGGACCTTAGCAAAGTCAGATAATATTTCTGAATTTATTTCCTTCTCTGCAAAATGGTGGTGATGGTGCCTGCCTACTTCTCAGGGTAGGGTTAGAACAGTAGGAATTCTAGGAGAATATGCAAAGCCAAGTAGAGGCAAAAATGTCCCAGGGATCCCAAGCTCCACAGAGGTACTTTTTTTCTGCCAAATTCCCCATATTTCCCCCTTGTGTTCTCCTTGTATACCTCCTCTCTGCATTCATGCCATCTTAAAAATTTACCCATGCATCTGGAACTACGCCCAAAGGGCTATAAATAATTGCATACCCTTTGACCCAATAATACCACTTCTGGGGTTGTATCCAAAAGATATCATAGAAGTGGGAGGAAGACCCATATGTACAAAAATATTTATTGCAGCTCTCTTTGTGGTGGCAAAAAACTGGAAATTAAGGAGATATCCATTAATTGGGGAATGGCTAAACAAGTTGTGGTATATGAATGTAATGTAATACTATTGTGCTATAAGAAATGGGGAGGAGATGGTCTTCACATTCACCTGGAGAAGCTTATGCAAAGTGATGATAAGTGAGAAGAGTAGAACCAGGAACAATTTGTACACAATCACAGACACGTTAGATGTGTGACGACCAGCTTTGATAAACTGGGCTCTTCTCAGCAACATAAAAAGTCATTAGACAGCTCTACAGGTCTCTGGATGGAAGGAGATGTCTACATTCAGAGAAAGATCTAGAAAGAATAGAGTTTAAATGGAAACTGAAGAAATCTACATGCTATTGTTCTTTTTCGTGTTTGGTTTTCTTTTTCCCCATTGTTCACTTCATTGGTTATAACCCTTCTATACAACCAGACTAATGTTCAATGTGAAAGTATTTGTGGATCCTATACTTGATTACATTCTGCCATGGGGGCGGGGGGGGGGAGGGGGATGGGATAGAAGGAGGGGAGAAAATTTTAAACTCAAAGGATTATGGAACTAAATCTTGTAAACTAAAAGTAAATAAATCAATTAAAATAAAACGAAACAAAACTAACTGTGTGACTTTGGGCAAGTCACTTAACCCCAATTGCCCTTTCCCCCAAAAAAGCAAAAAACAAAACAAAATAATATAAAATGAAACAAAAGAAAACAAAAGAAATTTACACATGCCATGATTATATTGCTTCTTTTGCTTATATAACTTGGCTGCTGATAGCCCCTCCATGGATGGTGGGGGCTTGTGGGAGGTGGATATCTCTTCTCTTTCTGCCTTTGGTGTTTCCCTGCATTGCCTTCTCTGGTGTGCTAATGTAATATGAGCCAAGAGCTGTGGGGAACATCTAGTCAGATGGATAAAGATAGGAACTTGGACTGGACCTGAGATTTTATTTGTAGAGAGAAATCCCAAGGGAGTCAATTTCCTCTACCAATGCAGACTAGAATCTTTTCTGCACTTAGTCTTAAAACAGTTTGCTAACATTAGGGCAATGAAAGAGTAAGCTACTTGTCCAGGGTTACATAGCCAATATGTCAGAGATGGGGCTTGGACCCAGGGTTTTTCTAGTTCTCTATCCATTACTCAACACTGCTTCTATCTTATCCATCCCTAATTGGAATAATTTCTCTTAAAAAGATTAATTTTTTTTATTTTTGGAAAGGGAAGGCAGGGAAATTGGGGTTAAGTGACTCGCTGAAGGTCACATGGCTGCTAAATGTTAAGTGTCTGAGGTCAGATTTGAACTCAGGTCCTCCTGACTCCAGGCTGGGTGCTCTATTCACTGTGCCACCTAGGTGCCCCCAATTGATTTTTTTTTTTTGCTTTTTGGAGGGCAGTTGGGGTTAAGTGACTTGCCCAAGGTCACACAGCTAGTTTTTGTGTTAAGTGTCTGAGGCCCCCAATTGATTTTTTAATCAATATCTATTTTTTTTTACTTTTCCTCCACTATTGGGAAAGAGAAGAAAAACAAACCTTTTATAACACATTTGCAAAGTCAAGTAAAACTAAGTTATTCACGTATGATCATTGTTGATATGTCCTGCGGGTTTGTTTTCCTCAGGTTATTATCAGAAAAATAAACCTACAGGACATATCAACAATGAAGTATAACTGTAAAGAGCTATTTTCACTGAAAAAAGTAGTGAAACACCCCTTTCTACCAGAAATTCTGTGATTCAAAATTTCTGCCATCTTGAACTTTTTCTCCCTAGAAAGTAATCTTGTTAAGGGCAGTGTTCCAAGCTAGTATCTGAGAATTTTCCTTCCCAAACTGCCTTACTGGTGTGACTGTTGTCTTACTTTGGAAAGGTGTCATGGGACAATTATTGCTTTTTTCTTGCTGTTCAGTTTTAGCTGACTCTTTATGACTCTTATCTGGGGTTTTCTTGGCAAAGATACTAGAGTGATTTGTCATTTCCTTCTGCAGCTCATTTTACAGATGAGGGAACTGAGGCAAAACAGGGTTAAGTGACTTGCCCAGGGTCACACAGCTAATGAGTGTCTGAGGCCAGATTTAAATTAGGAAGATGAATCTTTCTGACTCCACACCTAGTGCTCTAGGCACTGTACCACCTAGCCACCTATTTATTGTCTTTTTACCTTTTTCCCTATCAGGCACCTCTGGTAAGTTGCTACATACCAACTAAAAATAATTAAAGGAAGAGAGAGCACATGTTCTTGTTCTGAATTGTTAACACAGACTTAAACACTGATGACTCTCTTTGGCAGAAGTCTTTTGGAAGTGCACATTATTCTAAAGCTATTTGTAGAGTTTGCTGAGTATTTGCTTTTGCATCATAATTCTAGCCAAAATGAGAGCAAAGAGTTTTGCATTCCAAGGAAGCCTGCTTCCTGTGTGATGCAGGCTTCCAGGAGCCTGGACCTCTATTGCTCTGGATTTGGAATCAGGAATCTCTTGACATTTCACTAGTTGCATGACCTTAGCTAAGTCACTTCCCCATTTCTGAACCTGTATTCTTATTTGCAAATTAAATGAGCTACAAAAAATAACCTCTTTGTTCCTCCCAGTCTACTATTCTATATTTTGAAATTTTATGCTCTGAAGTCCCTTCTATCTGAAGAGCACTATTTATTCTTTCACTCAAAAGATATTCAAAGTGTCCTACTACTATGTACAAAGCATTGTGCTAGATAATGTAGAGGAATGAATGAGGCATGATTCTTGCTCTTACTCATTGAAGTTACAATTTAGATTGTGATTTAGCAGAGTTAAAACATAGTCTCTCCTATCCTACCTTACCCCTTCCCTATGTTAGACTACCCTACCTATCCAGTCCCATCCCACCCTATCCTACCTTCCCTAGACTATCCTCACACCTTGAATGTAGCCTGGGTTTCTATTTTACAGTAATCTCATACAAGTAAACTCTAAGGAGAATTCTCATATTCCTTTCTAATTTTTGACCCTGACCCAACTTGGCAGCCAGCAGCACAGGCCTCACTGCATTTTAGCAGCCTGATACCCTTCCCTGAGCACTTACTCGTCCAAGCTCTTCACAGAAGCACCTTTCTGTTTTCTAGTCAACCTTGCCAGGTACTCCCTTTTCTCTTGCACAAAAGTCCCAGAGAATTGGCAAGCACCGTGGGAAGGGTTTATCAGTATCACTTTGATCTAGAGATTATATTTTGTGTGGAGCTCAATAAAAAGGCAGGCCAGTGATGAAACCACTTTATAGCTCCATTTACAAATCTTGTTAAGTTCTTGTTTAAATGTGTTTTTAAAGTGCTATCTTCTGGGATGGCTGAGATGTCTGTAACCCCAACCTCTTTTAAAAAATAGCTTTTATCTAAATGATCTTTAGACTTTAGGGAATGACAGGAAAGCAAGGAAGAGTGTCAGTGACCATTGTATTTAAATGACCAGTAGGGCTCAAATAACAGCCAGTAGTTGGTGTTTCCATCTGGGACAAATAATTGTAGGACATGTTAAGGCTGGAAAAAAAAACTTAGTACATGGATTGTGAAAAGTTGTTAAAGGATCTTAGAACATAGAATGTTGAGGGAGATGGAAAAGGTACTTAAGTATAGACTGTTAGCCACAGAGGAGACAATTCAATTTCATGTTATTTTCAGATTCATATTCTCTCCTCCTTCTACCCTCTTTATTTCCCCCCTCACTGAGAAAATAAGAAAAGCAAAGCCTCTATTACAAACATGCATAGTCAGGCAAAAAAAAAATTCTGTGTTAGTTACATATATGCAAACAAAGACAAAAAAAGATGTCTCCATCATTACTCTGAGTCCATTGGCTCTTTATCAGATGATGGTTAGCATTTTTCATCTTGAGTCCAGTGGAATTGTGATTGTTCAGAGTTCCTAAATCTTTTTAAATTGGTTATCTTTATAATATTGATACGATCATTTAAATTGTTCCACTGGTTCTGCTTACTTCATTCCATCAGTTCATACAAATCTTTCCAGATTTCTCTGAAACCCTATACGTTACTTCTTACAGCATAATATTATTCTATGATATTCATATACCATACCTTGTAGAAAATAGACTGTTAAAACTACAAGGAACATTAGAACTCAAAAGGTCAGAAATAGGATCTCAGAAAAGAAGAGACATTTGAAACATAATTTTGGAAGTGAAGGAAACCTTAGAATATATCATTGAACATACCTCAAGAAAGATTAGAAATGGAAGGGACCAGAGAGGTCATATAAAAAGTAAATACCCTCATTTTAGAAATGCTAAACTTGAGCCACAGTGAAGGAAAGCTGGTTACCCTAGGTCACAAAACTAATTAGTGGCAGGGCAAGGACTAGTCCTAGGTCCCCTTATTGTCAATCTAAGGATCTTTTCATGATAACATTCTGCTTCTTCCAAAGAATTATTTATGTCATTCTATAATATTGGTTCACACCTGTATCAACAACATTTCATTTTAAATTAAATAATCCTCAAGGAATGAAAGTATGATACTTCCTCTATCCTATGAAGACCTTTCCAATCTGAACTTTCCAATCAATTGACAATCTGATAAAGTGCTTACCTTGTGCCAGGTAATTTTGAATTTATATCATACAGAATCAAAGATTTAGAGGTAAAATGGACAAAAAAGATCATTTACTATAATCCTCCATTTTTTAGATAAGGAAACTAGGTCCCAGACTTGCCAACAATCACACAGGTGGTAAGCATCAAAGGTGCCATTTTGTAACTAGATCCTCTGGCATGAGAGGCAGTGTTCTTTCCCCTGTAATAATAAGATATGATTTCAATCCTAGCTCTGATTTAGAGTTGGAAACAATCTTAGAGATCACCTAGTTCAAGGCCTTCATTTTATAAATGATGAAAATAGGACCCAGAGAGCGAGTGGCCCAAGTGGCAGACCTGAGACTGCAACCTATCTCTTCTGGTTCCAAAGCCAGTGTTTTTTCTCTATACCTCATTGTTTCTATTACACAATATCTTGTACCTGAATGTTTGTTGAATTGAGCACACAGAATAGTAGTATTGACATTTCTGGCACATTTTCTTATTAATTTTGCCAGATTGAATTAAGAGAGCTCAGGGGTGAGGAACACACAACCCTTGAGGGCTGGGACACGTATTCTGATCCAGGGAACACGATAGAAAGCTTCAGAACAAAGGTGGCCCCTGTACTTATTCTTTAAAAAAAGACTCTGATCAGGAATATGGTCATGAACCCATGAAAACCTGACACTAGGTCAATCAATGAGGGTAATCATCAGGCCTCAAAGCCATTGGTGAGTTAAGGGGATGTCCACTCAAACCATGTGAAGACTTACCAGGTCAAATGGGAGGATGAGAACAATTTGTTCCAATGGCCATGTAAATACCTGAAGCAGGGGCTGTGGAGTACTTACGGCTTGGCCAAACATCAAAGATGGCAAGGACATCCATTGCATCCTGGGTTATCGCCAGTTATCCTGACTTTTCTCATACCACTGAACTCCAATGACTCTAGAAGAGAGAATGAGGCTGAAGACTTTTTGTAACTCTGCCTGAATTAAATACAACTCAAGTACAAGTCAAGACGTCATCCCATGAAGTCACTGATGTTCTTTGAGGACTAAGGACATCATCCCATGAAGTCACTGGTGTTCTTTGAGGACTAAGGACATCATCCCATGAAGTCACTGGTGTTCTTTGAGGACTAAGGACAAACAACAACAACAATATAGCATTTCAAGGAAAATAACCAATTTTATTTGATCATTTGGCTTTTCCTAAAAAACTCCCACTGCATGATATCATAGTCATACCTATAGGCTCCACATGTCTTTATATAACCTGGTATTCCCTATCCCTACCTTTACAGAGGCTGTGCCATATTTCTGAAAGGCACTCCCTCCTCTCTACAGCATCTGAGCATCTCTTGCTTTGCTCAAGGCTCAGCTTGCATGGCTCTGCCTTTAGAAAACCTCTCCTGATTCCTCCAATTGTGCCCACTTATTCCTCAGATAATCATATATGTACACACATATGTATATATACACACATACCTGTATAAGTATTTTCCATAAATCTGTCTACATGTTGCATCCTGCCATTAGATTGTAAGCTCCTAGAGGTCAGGTATCATCCTCAACACTTGGCATGGCACTTACACTATAGTAGGTTTTTTAGATAGGACTAGATTGAACTGAAGCCTAAACGGATCATAAAGGCAATCAGGAAGATCTGGTTCAAAATTTGCCTTTGAAACTTGTGAATAAATGGGAGCAGTTAAGTGGCACAGTGGGTAGAGGGGGTGGGGAAGATGGAGTCATGAAGACTCATATTCCTGAGTTCAAATCTGGCCTCAGGCACTTACTAGTATTGTGACCCTGAGCAAGTTACTTAACCCTGCTTGCCTCAGTTTCTTCATCTGTAAAATGAGCTGAAGAAGGACATAGCAAACCACTTCAGTATCTTCACCAAGAAAACACTAAATAGTTCACAGAGTCAGACATGACTGAGAAACAACAAAAGCTCACCAAATTCAATTAAATTGAAAGGACCTACATAGTGGGGAGAAACTTGATAGCAAGTAGTGCCATTATGGGCAATTGAACCTCAGTTTCTTCATCTGTAAAATGAGATTCATTTATCTACCTCACAATACTGATGTGAGGCTCCAATGAGATAATGCATATAAATGCCACAAAGGAATATAAATGAGACCTATTATTGTTCACCCCAATATGTCCCCAGGTTCTAAAAGTCATGAAGCAAACCTTCCTATTGTTCCATGTTACTCTGTCTTTTCCCTGAAAAGGACAGTATCATTTCTTCCCGGTGTTTAGTTGTGACCAGTCAGCTTTTTAATGATCTATTCTGTCCCTTGCCCTTTCCTTTTTGGTAATTAAACATCAGAGGAGTGACAAAAACATAATTAAAAGCAATCCATATCATCAGCTATAAACATACAGATTTCTTGCGCTTTGCTCCTTTAGCTGTACCAAACCTCCATTCCAGCCTGATGGATTTGCCTCATCCTGGCCAATTTATTTCTCAAGTATTTATCTTGCCATTTTATGGAAGGAATAGTGGACAATAACAAGAAGTGGGCTTCTAAAAGGTAACAGACCAGGGAGGGGAAAACAAGGTGAAAAAAACAGCAGGAAGGACGTCCAATTAAAAGGGCCTTTATTGTTTCTTTTAATTACAGACCAATTTAATAAATGAAGCTCAGGAATGGAGCCATTTAAAAATCAGTGTTAATTCCCCACCTCCATCACCTCATTAGAAATCACTGATTGTCTCTCTAAGAGGAAAGAAAGGAAAACTCAATATTGAAGGGATTGTGTCTTTTGAAACAACTACAGAATATTAGAATTAGCAGAGGCTAAAGAGGTCCTGTAGCCTCAACTCCTGCTTAATTCAAAAATCCCTTCTATAATATACATGACAGATATTAACATCCTTGGATTAAAGGATATAGGGCTCAGAGGAATCTTCAGTGGGTCCCATTTCTACTTGGATAAAATACAAATTCCTCAGTCTGACACTTGAAGCCATTTACAATCTGGTTTTAGCCTACTTTCTCAGATTTTTTTATTATTAATAAATAAAATTCATATTATTATTGTTATTACTATTTTTGCTTTTTGGAGGGGGGAAGGCTGGGCATTTGGGGTTAAGTGACTTGCCCAAGGTCATATGTCTAGTAAGTGTTAAGTTTCTGAGGACAAATTTGAACTCAGGTCCTCTTGACACCAGGGCTGGGTGTTCTATTCACTGTGCCACCTAGCTGCCCCCATTTTAAAAAATAATATTTTATTAACCTCCCCCATTACATGAAAAAACAATTTTCAACATTCATTTTTTTTTAGTTCCAAATTCTTTCACTCCCTCCCTTCTCTCCTTCCTCCCTGAGATGTTAAAGAATCTGATATAGGTCATATATATATAATCAGGTGAAAGAAAGAGAGAAAGAAAGAAAGAAAGAAAGGAAGGAAGAGAAAGAAAGAAGGAAAGAAAGAAGAAAAAGAAAGAAAGAAAAGCAGGAAGAAAAGAAGAAATAAATAAAGAGAAAGAAGGAAAGAAAAAAGTAAACAAGAAAGAAAAGCAGGAAGGAAGAAAAGAAGAAAGAAAGATAAAAAGAGAAAGAAAAAGAAAGAAAAGAGAAAGAAAGAAGAAAAAGAAAAAGAAAAAAGAAAAAAGAAAGAAAAAGAAAGAGAAAGAGAAAGAAAGACAGACAGAAAGAAAGAAAGAAAGAAAGAAAAAGAAAAAACAAAAGAAAGAAAACATAGTTTGCTTCAGTCCAGATATCAGTCCTTTCTCTGGAGGTAGATACTATTTTTTATCATGAGTCCTTCTTTCCCAGATTCATTTTGCATCACCCCTCCCCCTTCTTACATCACATGTTCAATTTATTGAGTGTTTCCTGTGTACCAAGCACACCAAGTACAAAGACAAAACTCAACTCGTTCTTCTTTGCCAAGTAATATCAAGAGCTGTTTCATTTCTTGTCTTGGCATTTTGAGTATCTGGCACAGGGCCTGGAACCAAGATAGAATCCGAAATTGGACCTGAGATTCCACTGGCATAGGAAACTCCCTCTGCCAATGCTAATTCTCTACAACTTAGATTTTTAGAGAGTTGCCTAGAGCTGTGAGAAGTAAAGGACTTGGTCATACAATCAGTCTGTATAAGTGGAAGAACTCAATGCCTGGTCAGTCCCTCAGTCAACCAGAATTTATTAAGCCTTTACTATGTGCCAAGCACTGGGCTAAGGGCTGTGAATACAAATGGGTGCTTATTTCAACTATACAGCCTGGAGAGGAATAAGACATCTTTGACTTGAACCTCCTCTTAAATTGGAAATTTTTTCTTTCTGACCAGCTCTTCATCCACTATACATACTTCTAGGTGTATAGTAGGTCCTTAACAAATGCTCACTGAATTAAATGAAATGGAAGTAACTGACATAATAGGAAGAAACAACTCATATGTACAAATGTACATGCAACATATGTATGTAATAAGAATTGTCAAGAGAGAGAGAACACTAGTAATTGAGGGGAATTACAAAAGTTCCAGCCAATCTGTGCCACTAGCTATTTCCTGAACTTTGCAACTTGGCAGTCCATTTCTGGCCACTGTGTCTGTGTCCAGACTCTCCTACACTCCTTGAATGAAACACTCACTGATTATGATTATGATTATGATTGTCATTATCATTATCATCATCATCATCATCATCATCATCATCATCATCATCATCATCAGTATTATTATTATTTACCTCTTTAGAATTTTTATCTTCCTAAGGTGGGGTCCATCTCTAGTCATCTTGATCCACATCTTGCCACTAGACCCAGATGGCTCCAGAGGAGAAAGTAAGGCTGGTGACTTTGCACAGTCCTCTCTCACTCAAATCAAATCCAATTGCAAGTCATGTCATCTTCTGCCTGATGCCATGGTTCTCTTAGGGAAGAAAGGACAAACAACAACAATCTTCCTAAGGTACTAACTCAGGTACCAATTGCCAGTGTGACCTCTCTCCTCAAATGAGCTTGCATTTGCTTACCTGTATTCATGTTGTAGGCACTAGGTGGCTCAGTGGATAGAATGCTGGGCCTAGAGTCAGAAAGATTAATCTTCCTAAGTTCAAATCTGGCCTCAGACATTTACTAGCTGTATGACCCTGGACCAGTCACTTAGCCCTGTTTGCCTTGGTTTCCTCGTCTGTACAATGAGCTGGAGAAAGAAGTGGCAAACCACTCCAATATCTTTGCCAAGAAAATAGTCCATGTTGTATGACCCTAAAAAACCTGCATGTCAGAAATTAGTTTTCATTTTGTCATTTATCCCAAGAAACCAGCAGAATTAAGTCTGCTCTAAGCCTTGGATTTTCAAGAGGAAAAAGCAGTTTCAGAAAGATTTCATGACTTCCTTGAGCTCATGCAGAGACCTTTGCTTGAAGACCTCCAGGGTTAGGAAGTTTATTGCATTCAGAAGCAGTTCACTCTATTTTTGAACAGCTTGAATTGTGAGGAAGTTCTTCCTCATATTGATCTGAAATCTGCTTGTTTTAACCTCTGAAGGCAAACAGAATAGTTTTCATTCTTGTTTCCAAAGGATTAGCTCTTCAAACACTTGAAGACAGCCTTGGTACCCCAAGTCTTTTTTTCTACACACAAAAATGTACAATTCTTTTATGTGTGTTTGTGGGAGTGGGGGTGGGGGAATTGGTTTCTCTCCTTAGCCTGTTTGATGTAATCAGAAGTAATAAAGGGAAGAGAACAAAGGTCTACCGTTATCACTTTATAAAGTGCGGAGATGTTTCCTTGATGAAATCAAAAGTGCAATAGCCCTTGGATGGCTGAAGATTAGTCGCCCATCTAGTGGCCTTTAAAAAAGCTAAGCTTTTAAGCCTTGGACAAAATTGATAAGGTCCAAATAAATTCGTGTATTTATTTTTACCCTTTTATTTCTAAAGAAGGGGCGGGGAAAGGATTTTTCTTCCTTTGCTCCATTTACCATAACATCTATGCCTGCTACACAACCAATATAATTTTGTGTCACATATGCTAAGTGTTTATAGCAGAAGGCAAACCAGGCTCAATAGTCCAACACTGGACAGAAAGAAGCATATAGAGAATTGGGGGAAAGAAGCAACTTTGAAGGGAGTAATTTCTGACATCAGAGAAGAAAATAGACTTTCAGTTGTGGAGCAAACTAGTACAACAGAAAAAAACAAAACAAGGAAGCCCAGATGAATGACCCACTTGGAAGAGTTGCTTCACTCAGAAGGGGTCAGCATTAGAACACCAGGAGATGAGAAATGGCCCAGTAGTTATCAAGATGTGCCTTGCCTTGGTCATATGAGTTTGCTGAATGTGTAAGCTTGTGCACGCTATTTTTCACTGTTGTGTTATAGGATAGTGCCCACAAGGTTTTTACGGGGAAAATTGTATAACTACTATGGTTAGTATTTTATCATAGGAAATGGTTTTGCTTTGAGCTAATTCTGTCTACTTGCCAAGTACTAAAAATCAATACACCAGTGGGGGCTCATGAGCAATAGTTTTGGTAGAGTAGACTTACAGAGCATCTTTGAACTTAGGGTAGTAACTTCATAGTAAGAATTCAATAAATTACGAGTTTTGTTAATAATATTTCCTGAAGGCTCTGTGATTTTGTCTGTGTCCCTGTGAGTGTCCCTCTTTGATTTAGTTTCTCAATACCACAGTAAAAGTTTTTTTAGACTTGGTATGAGGGATATAGTTCTTTACTCTATGGCCAATTTTATAATTATCATGAGTAATCATTAAAATTAATAATTAATAAAATAACCCCATATCCAAAAAGTGTCTATTAATTACCTTCTCTAGTACACTCTTCCCTTGTACCCATTCTTGGCAGTGCTTTTTGCTAGGTACTGAGGAAATACACAGTTTAGTTAAGATTCTGAAACCCTTGTGGAATTCACATTCACATTTCTATGCAGTCTTACATATATTTTCTTTTTTTTTTAAAACCTTTTCTTTTTTTTTAAATTTTCTTTTTTTCCTTTATTTTTTTAAAATTAACTTGTTTGTTCACTTTTAGGTTACAAGATTCTGTTCCATAGTCACTTCAGTTATAGATTTTTCTCCCCTTCCTCCCCATACCCCACCCGACCCCCCCATGGTGGCATACAATCCATATATTTTCTTATGTTATCCTCATTATAAACCTGAAAGGTAGGTAAACTACTTCATTTTACAGATGAGAAGACTCATCCAGTCTTTACAGATGCAATTTCATCTCACAAATGCTGAGTTTTGGGGGCAGATGGTAAACCAGGGTCAATTGAAGACCAAACAAAGTGAAAAATATTGAAAGGAGATGACAGCCTGGAGACAGATAAAGAGTGCCACAAAATCTATGAAATAATGATTGTCAGCTAATCAAATAGAAGTTTCACTAAACTCTCCCCATAAGCAGAGCTCTATACTAGGCACTCTGTTTGATGGTGGGGAGATATTAAAGAATAAAAATCCTTTACATTTGTAACATCTGTGGTGACAAGTTGCCTTTACATGAATTATGCTATTTTAACTTCACAACTTGTGAGGTCAGCAGGAAAATCTTCATTTTATATATGAAGAAAATGACTTTGTGGTAAAGATGAGGCTGAGGAAACTCAGAGATGAGAAATGCCTTTGGCCATTATCACAAAGACTGTGTCAGAGTGACCTGCCACTCAGGTAGAATGTGATGAGGACAAAAAAGAGATGCAGGGAAAGAAGGGAAATTCAAGGACAGATTTATAGATGATATAGGTGGGATCTGTGCTTAGTCTTGGAAGAAGAGATATGAACAGACAAACTCATCAAAAGGCATAGTAAATAGTGCAAATGCAGAAGTACTTTATCTAGCTTCTTAATGCATACCACAGAGTATGAACAGAAAGATTGAACTCAGAGCCAAATGGAATCCTTGTCCTATCAGCCAGGAAAGCCCAGATCCCTTGAGTCTATCAGACTAAAGCAAGACACTCAGTAATATCAGAAAGTCTCTTTTCCCAGACAGTGGAAAGTTTCACTATGGAGTAACCATCATTTTCCCAGGCATATGCCACAGCATGAATCAGCACTAGCTCCTGAACAATGACCTGCAGATCAAGTCCTGTCTGCACTCCTTTCCCCCAATGTCTAGTCCTGATTAGCCAAGATAAGGACCCTATTAAAAAAGCCCACCTTCCTTCATCAGTCTGGGCTCATATCCTATTCTGTTGAGTGTCCCAGTGGACCTGTCTGACTTGTACCTTTCTGGACTTCCCGCTCTCATTGTTTCCCCTTAATAAAGCTTGCATGCTTTATTTTCTCTCTGCTGGGTCTCATATGGTTTTTTCTTCTGCCTTGCGGTATTTTTTTTTCCCAACCAAGCCAGTTTCCTCTTTTAGAAGCATCAGCTGTTGTCCAAAGCTCTGCAAGCTTGGAGAACTGCCTAGACCATGAAGAGGTTAAATGATTTGCCCAGGGTCACAGAGACTTATCTGTTTTAAAAAAAAACTGGAGAAGGAAATGGCAAACCGCTTCAGTATCTTTGCCAAGAAAACCCCAGATGGGATCACAGAGTCAGACATGACTGAAACAACCAAACGATAAAAATGAGAGACAGTATGTGTCATAAATGGAGCTTGAACCCAGGTTTTTTGAATTTCAAAGCCTGCTATCTATTCCCTATTTCATAGTGGTTCTCTGTCTAAATAATATAAATAAATATAATACATAATATGTAGGAGTTACCCAAATAAGGCTATGTGAGATCTGAGGGGAAAAGTCATTATTTTATAGAAGAGTAAAGTCTTGGACGGTCAGGAGATGCAATCAGTCAATATTTAAAGAAATTAATTCAGATCATTTGCTGAAAGGACAAATACTGAAGCTAATGCTTGAATACTTTGGCCACATAATGAGAAGACAGGAGCCCACTGGAAAAGACCCTGATGTTAGGAGAAATTTAAGGGAAAAGGAGAAGGAGATGGCAGAGGATGAGATAGAAAGTATCATGGACCTCTGGGGGGTGGAGCCAAGATGGCAGAGTAGAAGCAGCAAGGTTTCACAGCTCCTACACAGCCACCCTAAACACCCATAAAATATGATTCTGGACAAATTTTAGGGCTCTCAGACTCACAAAAATACAGAAAACACATCTCTCCTGGAAGGCAGGTAGGCAGCAGGGGATCATCGTGGCAGGAGGGGAGCAGAGGCCATCCTAGCCTGAAGCCAAACATGGCCAGGCCCCAGGGCCATGAGGAGGAGCAGAGCCCAGCTGAGCCACAGTCAGTCTACAAGAGAGAAGATCTACAACACCTCCAGCATCTCCACATCTAACAAAGCATGAAAAATAGGGATTAGAGAAAGGCAGCTCGGCAGGAGGGGCCCATCACGCAGGCCTGCAGACCAGGAGCTGAGACCAGCCTAGCCTGAAACCACCATGTGACTAGGCTCCAGGGTAGTCCCGATGAGCCGAGCCTCCCAAGCCGGTCTACCCTGGGGAGCAGATCTATAGCACCTCGAGCAATCTTCACATCTACTAAGCCAGCATTAGAGGTCAGTGAAAGTGAGTGAAGCTTTCAAGTTAAATTTGGGGGAGGAAAAGCAGTTTGGTCAACCTACCACCAGGGCAAGGAAGCAGTGGGGGAAGGGCAGGAACTGCTGTAACCTGTGGCTGCCCCCACTGGGCTGCTTCAGAGCCCCTGGCCTGTGGACCTCACAGGGGAGCTGAGTCCATTGATCATGGCCAAGTGCTCTTGCATTGAGTGGCCTTTATCTGGAGGGTGGTCTTGGGTGGTGGTCCTGGGGAGCGCTTTCAGCAGGCCAAAGCTGGGGGGGGGCTGCAACACCCCCTAATAGCTCCGGCAGCTGGGAAAACCCCAGAGATTTGGAACAGAGCTTTCCCCCCTGGAACCAGAGTTTCACAAAGCTAAAAAAACCCAACCAAACATGAGGAAAAGGAAGCAAAACAAAAACAGCAATAAAACTCTAGAATCCTTTTCTTTTTTGGAGAAAAAGGATCAAAGCATGGAATGGGAGGAAGACAACACAGTCAGAACTCCCACACCAAATGCTTCCAAGACACTTGAAGAAGGCCTAGCAGCTATAGATCAACTGAAAAAGGACTTGGAAAACAAATAAGAGAAGTGGAGGAAAAATTGGCAAGAGAAATGAGAATGATGCCAGAAAATCATGAAAAGAGAGTCAACAAACTGACTGAAGAAAACAGCCCTTTAAAAAATAGATTAACTCAAATGGCAAAAGAAGCCCAGAAAGCCAATGAGGAGAAGAATGCCTTAAAAGGTCAAATTTCCCAGATGGAAAAAGAATCTCAAAAGCATTCTGAAGAGAATAATTCCTTCGGAATTAGAGTGGAGCAAGTAGAAGCTAATGACTTTATGAGAAACCAAGATACTATTAAACAGTTACAAAGAAATGAAAAAATTGAAAGCACTGTGAAATATCTCCTTGAAAAAACCACTGACATGGAAAATAGATCTAGGAGAGACAATTTGAAAATCATT
>CM053594.1:80451285-80488329 GCA_028646575.1 Pseudocheirus occidentalis
GAGGGAGAAGGAGATGGAGAGGGAGAGGGAAGGGGAAGGAAGGGGGAAGGGGAGAAGGAGGGAAGGGGGAAGAGTGGGAGAGAGGGATGGGGAGAGGAAGAGGCAAAGGATGGGGGGAAGAAGGAGAGGGAGGGGGAGGAGAGAGAGGGAGAGAGAGGGGAAGGAAGAGAGGGAGAGGGAGGGAGAGAAAGGGAGGGAGGGAGAGGGAGAGATGAGAGGATATAAGGAAAGGCAGAAGCATTTACATAGCACCTACTATGTGCCAGGCACTATATTGTGAGCTTTATTAATATTGTCTCATTTTATCCTTACAACAACCCTGAGAGGTAGATGTTGTTATTATCCTGACTTTACAGTTGAGAAAACCAAAAATAAACAGAAGTTAAGTAACTTGCCCACAGCCACAATGATAGTAAGTGGACAGATTGTAACTCAAGTCTTCCTGACTAGACCCAGTGCTTTATCCACTATACAATCTAGTTGCTACCATATACATAGTAGACAAAAATGTAAATATAGATGCATATAGAAATAGATATTGTATACCAATTCACACGTGTACATGTTATTTCCTTTAATATAATGTTAACTCTTTGAGGGCAAAGGTTATTCTGTTTCTGTCTTTGCATTCTCAGGACGCAGTACAGTGCTTGGCACACTGGTCCAGAGTAAATGCTTAACAAATCCATATTGATTGATTGGTGGATTGTCTTGTATTGTTCAATGGCCACTTAGTTTTGTCTTCTTAAGTAGAATGCATTCACCCTTAGGAAGACCAGGGATTATATATCTTACTGATTTTCCTCTCTTCCTTTTCTCCTCTATTGTTGATAACATTGATTGATAGCAAAATCTCTCCTTTAAGATTGTTATGAAGTCTAATCAATGTGTTTTAGGAAGGGCTCAGTCAACAATGAGCCAAGAACTCAGTCCCAGGGTTGTTTGTGAAAATGAGTGAGATCTGCCTTCCATCAGTGATAGAACTAGTTTTAAAACTACATTGCAGAATCATAGAATATCCATCCAAGACATTAGCTATCCCACAACTTCTTGTGTTGTCCCTCACTAATTTATATTTAAATACCTTATATCCATTTTGACTATACTCTACCTATACTAATACATGTGTATGTCTCTTTCCCCACCCCAGATTCAATAGAACATAAACTCTTTGAGCTCAGGGATCATGGGATATGTTGGAGATTTTTTTGTCATTGTGTTCATGGCACAGTCCTTGGTAGACAATCAACAATGCTTATAGGTTCCTGCTTCCTACCTCCCAATAGAAAAAGGATGGACTTAGAGTGCACATTGGAAGATGTTTTTTGTTTTTTTGGACACAGCCTGTGTGAGAATTTGTTTTGCTTAACTGTACATGTTTTTAAAGGAACTTTGTTCTTCTTGCTTTATTAATGTCAGAGTTTGGGTTATAAGGCAGGAAAGAAAGAATGTAGATGAGAAAAAAAACTAATGAAATTAAATTTTTTTTAAAAATTTCCAGAAATTTTAAAAATGAATGTATGTTGGTTGATTGGTTAATAGAGTGTTCATTTTGAAAAGGAACCTAGAACATAGAATATTAGTATTAGAAGAGAACTTATAAAGAGCATTATATGGGTCATTCATTTTACAGAGAAATGCAACTTATTTAATGGTGTGTAGCTCATATAATTCATATGCAATTTGAACCTGGATAACCTGACTCCCAGGTCAAAATGAGTCAATACAGTATTTGTAAAGTGCCTTGCAAACCTTAAAGCCCCAAATAAATGTTGTTCATGCTTAATAATCATGACTATTATCATCTCCACTTCAGCACCAGTTACCCAGACCAAGCCGGTTTCTATTTCCTAAATCAGATGCTCAAAGCTGAAAAGGTGTGTGGGTGGCTTAAGAGATGGATGCATGCAAAGAACTGTCCTTAACTTAGTAAGGGTCCTCAGAGAGAGGAGATACCACCCGAATGATGGGTCACACTTGGTCAGGCAGAGTGAAAGGAAACTCAGATGCAGATGCCTACGTGACCAACCTCACCCAGAAAAGAAGCATCGTCTAGGTAAAGTTTTGTGTTGTGGATTCTGAGGTTTCACATGTTTCAATGATGTATATGGGAGAAGGGAAGACTTGTTATTCTTTGCCTCTATTACAGTGTTTTATATCCATGATTGTATCGTGGATTTAATATTCTAAGGTTTATAAAGTGAAATTTTATGTATGTGTGTATGTATATACATATATGTATATGTACATATATACACACATGTGTATATATACATACAAACACAAATATATACATAATCACATTAAGCTTCACTAAAACACTATGAGCACACTGAGGCTGGAAGAGATTAAGTGACTTGCCCAATGTCACATAGCAAATACATGCCAGTGGCAGTATCTGAACCCACGTCTTCCTGATTCCAAGTCTGGGATTTTCTTCAGTAGGCTTTCTATCTGGAGTTTGAAGGGAATTTGAAAGTCATCCAATCTAATATCTTTACTTTACAGATAAGGAAACTGTGAAGCCCTTTATAATCTGCCCCTCCCCCTAAACATTTTAGTTCTTCTATATCTAACCCTCCCCCAGATGTTGTGGTTTCATGGTATGTTGTGGAGTCGTCTTCAAAGAATTTACAAACTCAGACTGTCTCCAACCCAAACAAAGGCATTTATTGAGAATTACACCTCTCAGAAAGCAGGTTGAGTTCCATGAAGAAACTGGAAGCTTCATTAAGGCAAGAGAATCAGTTTTATTGAGTATATGATGCAAATAATGTAACAGAAAATATAAATGTTAAAAAGATAAGAGGAGTTTGTCTAGGAATTAGACAATAGGGGAAGGGCCCCAGCCTTGGTGGAGCTGAGAATGCGATTTCCGATAATGCATGTAGAAAAACCCATGGGGGAAAGACATGTATGTACGATAATGATATTATAATAAACCTCTCTATGCCATAAGTTCACCTAAAGGACAGCATTTGCTGTTATCACAAAGGCCCCTATTTGTGGAAAGTCCTTTCTATTGTTTTAAGGTCCACATCTTACTTAGGCAATGTGGTGGTGCTGCTTTCTGACTGGCTGACTATTGTGGTCCTGTCTAAGACTAGAAGCATGTGGTTGTGGTTGAATGCATGGACACATCTGCTGTTTCTGTGAGGAATATGGGAAAGTTGGATCTGGGGCTGGGGGCAGTGGCTAGATTGGAGCTGGGGGCAGTGGCTAGATTAGTGCTAGGGGGACTTCAGTGTAGTCAAAGATAGATTGCATCAGGAAATGACTGCTGTTCAGTGAGGACCATAAGAAAGTTAGAATATTTGGGCTGGGGGCAGCTTTATTAGGATTCCATCAAAGACACTTGAGCACATACACACACACATGCACACACATGCACACACACAGGCACACATGTGTGCACACACATCCATATCCACATCCATATTCTGGGATCCAGTGTGACAGTGACCTTCTTATTCTTGGAACAAAAAGTTCCATTTCCCAACTCTGGGCATTTTCACTTAGGTTACTTAAAAGGCTCTCCATCTCCTGGCTTCCCTGGCTCATTTTAGTTGTTAAGTCGTTTTAATAATGTCCAACTTTTTGTGACTCCTTTTGGGGTTTTCTTGGCAAAGATATTGGAATGGTTTGTCATTTCCTTCTCCAGCTCATTTTACAGATAAGTAAACTGAGGCAAACAGGGTAAAGTGACTTGCCCAGGGTCACATGATCTGAAATGAGATCAGACTTGAATTCAGGAAGAATAGTCTTTCTGACTTCAGACCCGGTACTCTATCCACTGTGCTACCTAGCTGCCCTGGCTCCCTTCAAATTTCAACTGAAATAATACCTTCTACAGAAAGCTTTTCCTATTCCCTTAAATCTATCTTTCTGTTGATTATTTCCAATTGATCCTATATATAGTTTGTTTATGCATACTGGTTTTCACTTTGTCTCACCCTTTAGACCATGAGCTTCTCAAGAACGGAGACTTTTTTTTGCATTTCTTTGTATCCGCAGAACTAACACCGTAATTGACAATTAGTGGGTGCTTAATATATATTTATTAACTTGCTGTTGTGACTTGTCCAAGATCATACAGGTAGTAAATGCCAGAGCCAGGATTTGAATCCAGGGTGGACTTTAAATCCAATGACCATTCCATTCCATTGGATGTACTCCACTGCATTCTAATTATTCAGTACAACTTCAAGAAAACTGTTTTTATAGAAACAATCTTAAAATCAGTTGCCACTGTCTTCATATCTGTGCAAGGGAATGTCAGCAAATAAAAACCTTTAAAGTGCCTATTGATATGACTCAACTGTATTAGTCTTGCCCTGAATTTCTTGTGTCATCTTGAATGAGTCACTCTGAGGGACTCTTTAGGTTCTTCTGTAAAACAGGAATAATGTACCAGAGAAATAGGGGTTGATTCAACTTTTAGCATTAGTCTGTTTTGAAGAATTCATCCTCATGGCCACACATTCTAGTTATACAGCCACTGTTCTCTATTGGAAATTATTTACTGACACAGTGGAAAGAACTCAGGAATCAGAGTCAGAGCATCTGACTCAGTAGCTGTGTGACCTTGGATGAATCTCTTAATTTCTCTGAGGCTCAATTTCTTCTATAGAGTAAAGGAGTTGAACCCAAACAGATGACTGTTAAGGTCCTTTCTAGCTCTCTGTCTGTGGCTCTGTGGTCTGTTTTTAGAAGCAAAAGGACATCTAAGAAAATCCTTCAATACTATCAAAGGAGGGGATGTAATACCTTGTTAGGGCATGCCCAGTTCACTATTAATAGCATCACCTTTCCCCACTTAACCATCATAGCATAACATTTCTCCCATTTGCCTCATAGCATCACTTTCCCCAACTTGATAAGAAATAGAAAAGGAACCATTTTTACACTCCAGGCAAACAAGCCAGAAGCCAGTTTTATGAGGGATTTTCTCTTGTGGACATTTCAAGATAAGTAACTAGATGTTAAAAGTTAACTATTCAATTTCACATCACCTCAAATGTCAATAAATAGCTTTAATTGATTCACATTGGCTACTGCTGTAGCAAAGTTCATTGTGTATTAAAGAAAATCACTGGTCTAATTGTTTGAAGAGAATTCCCTAGATAGAGGGAATTCATCTTATCTGATATCCTTATATGACTGATGAGGAAATGAAGTTCAGAGAAGGAAAGGGAGTCAGGTAAAGTTATGGAACTAGTGAGTGGCTAAGCCCTAAGTATATGGACTCCCAGGCATTCTATTACATCCCACCGCAAATTTGAGGGATGTGAGTTCACCAGAACAAAAAAAATTACTTCTTTGGAAAAGTAAGGGAGAATTTAAGATGGATATTGTATAGTTAAGAGGACTTTGAGATTTTTTTTGTCACTTTCATCTACTAAATTTGATCCCTTTATATCTTTATGACTCATTCTTTCAGTGAACAATCTTGAAGACAGGTAGGCAGCCAAGAGCAGTGAAGAACGTGGAGAACACGACTAAGAAGTCAGAAGATTCATAACTTCCTGTGTAACTTAGGGACTTCATGCTCTCAAATCCTGTTTTTTGGAGGAGGCTTTTCCCAGTCCACACCCAACTCCACCTTCCATTCCAGGTACTAGTACTTTCTCTTCTGAGATTCCCTTTTTTCTACTCTGTATATATCTTGTATACATCTAGTTACTATCACCACTGAAATGTGATCTCCTTGAGGGTATGGACTCTGTTGTTTTTGCCTTTCTTTGTAACTCAGGGCTTAGCACAGAACATAGTTCTTAGAACATTCATGTACACTTAATAAAGGGTTGTTGATGGATTAACCCCTTGGCCCCAGCTTACTCCTATGCAAAATAAGGGGTTTGCACCTGATGCTCTCAAGCACACGGAGAATTCTAGTATTCTTTCCAGGTGGCAGGTGGCCTGTGATACACATGACCAGAGGTCATTTTACCTTAGGCACTGTGTTCCTTTCTAAATCTAACCCAATATCCCATTGATGATAAGGACACATCTAAAGAAGGTAGCAGTTAAAGCAGGTAATTTCAAATAATAGGTGATAAGATGAAGAGCCAGAAGGATACCTTTAACCTGGCAAATCTATTTGTGCTTTTCTCTTTAATGGCCTCTAAGGTCCATTCTGGTATATTAAGCCTTTGAATCACACATTAGAGAGGATTAGAAGTCATCTAGTCCAACCTTCACCCAGTCCAGATATTTCTTGTATAGCATTGTTGATAATGGGCCATACAGTCCCTGATTGGATACCTTCAGTGACAAGGAACTCACTACCTCACTACAACAGTGACTACTTTAATCCTTACTGCTTAAAACTTAGGTGAATTGTGTGTCACACCCTCACCAGCATTCTCTGACATCTTTTGGAGGGAGGGAGGGAGAGAGAGAGGAAGGGATTAGGGATTTCTCTTATCTCTGCTATTGGCTCAAGCTACCAACAATTATGTTTCCCTCAATTTTAGGGGTCCAATTCCATTTAATCACTGAGTTTTACAAAGTATTATTTACTTCAAAGGTATAGCAAGAACAAACATATGAACCTTTTCCCCAATACCTCAGAGACATAATCCCTCCTACACCTCCTGTGGTCTTTGAGGAAGAGAAATAGATTAATTTTAGCACTCAGTTTAGTTCCTATCCCAAAATCTTTTATCAAGTTCCAAATCCAAAGTCCAAAGGGCTTGTGTCCAAGAACTCTGGCCTCTCCAGGGCTTCCCTTGTAGACTGGCAGCATTATCCTGTCCAAAACCTTCAGCTCCAAGGGAGTCATTGCTAAGAATCCTGGAACTCTTGCCTACTGGGCGATAGAACTAACATGGGTCAATTCTGCAATCTTTCCCTCAGACTTGTCTCCCTGAATCTGGAACTAAACAAGACAAAAGAAACAGCCCAAGAAAATGCCAACTCTGTTTCTTGGGGCCATGAGGTCTAAAGGGAAGGGGAAAGCAGCCCTTCCCTTGCCCAGCTTACTGAGTTGTGCCCATGTTGCAAGTGAATGAGACTTTTACCCTTGGATGTCACCATAAAGAGAAAGTAAGGATCTTCCAGTCATGGTAGTTTTAAAGACACCATTCTGACTGTATAACCAATGGAAAGAGGTTGTTCTCAAAAATATGGCAGATGAGGTAAAATGCCTTCTCTCAGAAGCAAGTCCCTGGCCTCTCCCACGTCGGTATCTCCACCTTAAGTGATCTGGGTATGGACCAAAACACAGGTTATGATAACACCCATGGTATTTGATCTTTAAATAATACTTTAAGACTTGTAATGATTTTACATGTTTTCTCTCATTTGGCCCTCACAACCCTGTGCTGAACTCAAAGCTATCCTCAACATTTCCTCCTAGCTGAGCCTTTTTTACAATTCCCCAGTCTAGGTCTCAGCTCCAAGTGACTTCTGGGGGAACAGAATTGACCCCAGCTGGATTCTGGATTGTTTCTCTCAGACTTAATGGAAAGCCACACTGCCTCACCCCACACCCCACACACTTGTCATGCCCCAGTTCCCTTCGTTACTCCATTCTGTGGATAAGTTCTGTTGAGGTACAGAATGTTACCGCTCCTTGCTACTGTCTTGTTCTTCCCTCACAGCTTATTGAAGCCTGAGCAAATTTCTGCAATTTGGATTGCCAAGGTCTTTCTGGGAAAGGGAGGATGATGGGAAAGGGAAGGACATAAGAGTTTCATTCTTTTGCAAGCCTGTGGGTCAGTTTGTTCAGGTCAACTACCAGAAGGGGGATGGTTTGTGGAGAGAGGATTCTATGTGACTCCAGTAGCAGTTAGGATCAGCCTTTTCTGTTGTTAGGTCATCAGATTTTCTTTGTTTGGGTTCTTGGTGCACTTAGATCATAGAGACAGCAGAAATTACTTTATTTCTTGTGTTGAAGTCCCATTTTGGAGAGGTCTTAGGGATCAAAGAAAACATCCAGTCCTCAATTTTATTGATCACATGACCTTGAAGCCTCTGGGCACTTAATTTTTTTAAAATTGTCTATTTTTTTTAACTGAACACTGCACCAAAAAAATTTCATATATGCAGCAGAATACAAAAGGAAGATTATATAGGAAATGCTGAATCTCCATTTCATGCCATTTTATTTTTTAAAAGTATATAATAAATTTCATGTTACTTTCAAAACCATCCAGCTATTGGAACAGACTCTTATTAATGACCAGACAAGCAATAGCCTCTGATAACTTTTGTAAAATGACTGTCAACTTGCATAACTGTATATGTGAGGGAAATTGTGACCATCAGGCCTACAGGCTGTCATAGGATTGGGCCCTTCCTAAAGATTGTCAATTTGGGTAGGGGATTAAGAATTGTGCCATATTGTCTTTTAAACTCTTTAGTATAAGGCCCTGGGGAGGCACTTGAGGATATGGACAAAGTGTCAAATGTACCCTAGCAAATTAGGTGAAGACAATAAATGTTTAATTGGGGGAAGAGTCAAACAAATGCCATCCTGTAGGGTATGCCTATAGTTTGTTCTTCCTGGGTCCAGTCAACTGCAGGGGAACTCTGGGACCTAATTCAAGCTCTGTGGTGGTCCTCGTGCTGGGAAAGTATGACATGTTAGTGTGATGTAGCAAGCCCCAAGTGATCCCTGGGTACAGCAGGGTACTATCAACTTAAGAAAAGAAACATTTTCTAGCTAGGCCTCTTTGTTTGGACTCTTTGTGGCAAGTGGGCTGCTCTATGTGTTGACTTACTGTGAATGAGAATGACAGGATGTTCTGTGTTCTTTTTCTCAGCCTCTGTGGTTCCCACAAGGAACATGAACTCAGCTAACCAAGCTTGCTCCTGGGCCCATAGCTCCATCTGCCACTTTCTGCATCCTTTCCTAAGGAGGTAAAGAAACATCAACCTTAACGTAGACTTGTATAGGCTTGGAAGTTGACATATACAAAGGTTCCTTTGAGTTGGAGCTGAATGGTGGCAAAAAAAAAAAAAAAAAAAGGAGTCCCTGGCATCTACTGAGCACTTTTGGAAAGGACAGCCAAGGACAAGATGATTGGCCCAAGCCTGGCTTTCTTATATCAGGCATGTGCTAGGAGTTGCCTGGTCAATATAGTGAAAGAGAAGACATTTAACATGCCTAATTACTAGTTCTAAAAATCACTTTATTTTCCCATGAGGCTTAAGTATCAGTCTCCCAATATATTGCAACCACAGTTACAAGTTATATTGTTATTGAATATATTTAAATATTTAATTATTTTAAATATTTACATACTTTTACATTTAAATAATGATTTAAATAATTCTATTAATGCACATTGTGAGTCGTTTATGCTTAGCATTTCTCTCTTGTATGTAGGATTAAGCTACTTATCTCACATCTGATTCGTATGGTACATTGGATATCTCTTCCCCCTTTTGGGGAAAAACTTGGTATGTGATCCTAAACCTTACCTTTAGATAATTTGTCCTGAGAGCACCAGTATACGGGTTTATGACGGGTATAATTAAGCTGAAAAGCATGAGAAAAGGAAGCAAAACCCCTCTTAGTAGAATCAGATTCTACCAGGACTGAACCAACTCCAATTCCAAGTTTGGGGTTCAGAGGAGAGGAGCCTCACGGAGAACAAGGAAGAGTCCTAGTACCTTCAGTCCTCTGACTAATGATTTTCTAAGGTTAAATGATTTTCCGAGGTTAAATGTGCCTAGCATACTTTCCAGACCCCAAATCACTTAATGTTAGAGCTGGATGGAACTATGGAGATGACCACATCCAAACTTATTGGGCTTTTTTTAGGGGAGTAAACTAAGGTTCAGAGAAAGGAAGTGACTTGTCTGAGTTCACGCATCTGTATAGTGGCAGATCTGGAAAGTAAAGTTGGATATTATTATTCCCAATATATCATTCTCACCACTCTATCATCTTCTCTACAGTCTCCCCCATTCTGGTTTCCCTCTTCTGAATTCCCTTCTTAGTAGCTTTCTCATCATTTGATTTCTCTGTGTTTGACTAACTCTCTCTTTGAGTGTTGCCAGGATCTCAAATCCTAATCTATTCTAAATTTCTACTGATGAGAAAAAAATTTGGTATAATGGAAAGAGCGTAGGAGTTAGAGTTAGTATAGTTCTGGGATCAAATCCCAGCTTTGACACTTGTACAAGTTATAGCAGTAGATGCTGGAGATATTAATGCTAAAAAGGGTCAGAAGATTCAAGTAAGTTAATAAATAGAATTTGTATGAATATAATTTGTGATGTAGCTTGAAGCAGGAGGGCACAGTAAAAACTAGAACCACCAGGTAAGGTTTTCAGTAGGAGACAACATTTTCCTCTTTAAAATTCATCATCCAGAACTAAAGATAATGCCTCAGATTTAGCTTGACCCAGGCAGAGAACAATGGAACTAATACCTCTTCTTGGGAGCTCTGCCTCTCTACAATCTAAGATCTCATTAACTTTTTTGACTGTCACATCCCATTGCTGAATTATATTGAACTTGTCCATTTGAACCCCTAGATCTTTATCAGAGAAAGTGGAACCTTGAAGGAAACTACAGATTTCAAATGGTGGTGATAAAAAGATTCTAGGCATGTGGGAAAACACATACAAAGGTATGGAAATGAGAAATAGAGTGTCAGTCTCAGGGGACAGAAAGTGGGGTAATTTAACTAAAGTCCATGAATGGGAATAATATAAAATAAATTGTAAAGGTAAGCTGGAGCCACATTGTAAAAAAAGTCATACTGAGCTAAAATCCCAAAAGCATTAGGGACCACATGAAAAAGACTACCTAGTAATTAGCCCTATCCAAAAGTTAAATTAGGCTATCCAAGAGGCAGTAGATGCAAATAAGATAATGGAAGGGATTTGAGGTCTTCAAGCAAAGGCTGGATGAATTCTTTTCAGATGTGCCATAGTAAGGCTATTTGTTGAAGAATATCATGGACTGGTTGGCTTCTGAGGTCTCTGTCACCTCTGATTCTGTAACCCTTCTAATGTTCAGTTTCCTCATCTGTAAAATGGGAATGTTGTTACCATTTACTTCACCAGGGAGTGGCCCCTATAGCCAGCTCTCAATTAGCTTCGCTCTTGGGTTGATGCCAGCAGGTCAGGCCCTGCCCTCTTTTAAGTGTCGTCAGTTGATGAGAAGCTTAGTCTATGAAAAAGCTCACTAATGCCTTCGGGAAGTCTCCACCTCAACTAGAGCCATGGAGAGTGTGCCACAGTTCTTTGTTGTGTTTGCTTAGGACTCTGGGACTGTTTGTTCATGGACCAAATGAGTCTATGGGGAGGATCCAAAGAACACCTTAGGACAGTCACAGCTCACATTTAGTCAGGGTTTTGTTTACTAAACACTTTCACATTCATTACCTTATTTGAGTTTTCCAGCAACCCTGGAGTAGGCAGTGTAAGTATAACTTTGCATCTTCATACTGCAGATGCTAGGGCTCATATTTATATGGTACTTTCATGTTGACAAACTACTTTGCCTCATAAAGGAGGGAGGGAGGGAAGGAAGGAGAGAGGGAGAGGGGGCAAGAATTATGGGGAGGCTTGGAGAGGCCACCTGAATTGCCATGGATCACATATCTAGTAAGTGGTAGAGCAGGGATTTGAACCCAGGTTCCCTGTCCCCATATCTAGCTCTTTCCACTATACCAGAACTAAACTTCCCATTGCATGCTGTCACCTCCCAATTAAAGTGAGAGCATCTGGAGATTTTGAACTGTCTTACTTTTTAGATTTCTATGCTTAGTGCTTAGCTCAGTGTTTTGCACAAAGTGCTGAAAAATATGCTTTTTTCCACCATTCATTCATTCATTCATTCATACATACATACATACATACATACATAGCACTTTAAGGCTTACAAAGTCTGTATCCCACATCCAGTTGGGGTAGGAGATATGAATATTAAAGATAGAGAAAGGGAGAGAGAGAGAGAGAGAGAGAGAGAGAGAGAGAGAGAGAGAGGAAGGGAGGGAGGAGAAAGAGGAGGAGGGAGAGGAAACGGGGGAAGAAAATGAGGAGGAGGAAAGAGGAAGAGGAGGAAGAGAGAAAAAGAAATGCTCTTAATCTCTGTTTGCCTCAGTTTCCTCAACTCTAAAGTGGGTATTTTAATAGCACCTACCTCCCAGGATTGTTGTGACAATCAAATGAGATAATATTTGAAAAGTACATTGCAAACCTTAAAATGCTATATAAATTCTAATTACTCTTACTATCATTTTTATGTAACTCCAAGCAAAGTAACTTCTCAGTGCCCCCTAGGAACTCTTTGAGTCCTACGCTGAAAGATTTCACTCCCTGAGAGTTCCCTATACCTTATAAGATCATAGGATTGGATCCTCCCCAAACCCCAATCTCACTTGAAATGGGAAACCACTGAAGAAATAAACAAGTTAAATATACAAGTTAATTCCAGGTGCTTTTGAAATAGTTATTAACTTTAAAAGCAATCTACATAGTAATTATACAGTTCATTCTTATCTATCCATTTGCTGCTGTTATTATGTACTCATAATTTAATTGCACCTCTATTTTACAAATTTTTCTAGTTCTACTTTTATTTCCTAGAAAATAATAAAACAATGCATCTTTTAAAATTATATATATATATAATTGTTCTCATTCCTATAATACTTTAGAAATAATGTTCTATGTGTTCTCTCATTTCATCCTCAGAGCTATCCTGAGGAAGAGGACTATTAGCATCCTCCAGTTCAAGTCGGCCAGGTGATGCAGTGGATAGAATACATGGCTTGGAGTCAGGAAGATTTGAGTTCAAATAAATCTCACCTCCGACATTTACTGACTGCAACCATGAGCAAGCCAGCCTCAGTTTCCTTATCTATAAAGATAGGGATAATAACACCTACTTCTGAGGTTCATTGTGAGAATCAGATGAGCAAATATTTGTCAAACATTCTGCAAACCTTCTAAATGCTAGATATGATAATGGTAGGCATGAAATAAGGTACATGATTTGTTCAAAGTCACATAAACAGTGACAGGGCTGGGAGTTATATCCGAATCTCTTGTTTTCCAACCTACACAACATGATAGCTTGCTTTTCTTATAAAACACTTTTTCTGAGACTGAGAGGGAAGGAATTATTTTCTCTCTTTTATGGATTGTGAATTATAAATTAATCCATTTTATAAGTTATGAAGTCAGTCTGGCAACACAGATAGTATACTGACCTCTGAAAGACTGAGGTTCAAAAATCCCCTTTCTGACCTTCACTCTTATTCTGACTCACATAGCATTGATGGCTCCTTTTCCCTGAATGTCCCCAGTTCTTATGATGCGCAACACAGACTCTAACATTCAACCATATACTGTCTTACATGAATCTGAAATTGCTATGTGTCCTCTTATGTACACCACCATAGTCCTTTGGAACTGGAAATAACCTTAGAAATCATCTGTCTCAATCTTTCATTTTACAGGGGAAGAAACTGAGGCCCAGAGAAAAGAAGTGGCCTTCCTAAGGTCGCAAAGTAGTAAGATGACAGCAGTGGCATTGCTGATACTAGAGCCTTGGCCTGTCAAATCCTAGTACAGTTCTCTTGCTTCTTTCCATTTCAGTCAAAAAGCTGCTTTGTCATGTAGGGAACAGAGTGATGGATTTGGTATTAGAAGATCTCTGTTCAGGTCTTTGCTCTACATGCCTGAGCTGTGCCATCTGAGACAAATCAGTAACTTGTTCTGAACCTTTATTTCCCTTACCTGTCAAATGAAGCTATTAATATCTTGAGTGTCCATCTCACTGTGCTGTTGGGAAGAAAAGACTGTAAACCTTAAAGTGATAAAGAACTGTGAGATGCTTGCACTGTCTGCTCTGCCTCTGTCTTCGTTGTCTCTTTTGTCTCTGTCTGTTTTTATGTCTGTCTCTGTCTCTCTTTGTGTCTCTGCCTCTGTCTCTCTGTCTCTGTGTGTGTGTCTCCCTCTGTGTCTTTCTCTGTCTCTGTGTATATCTCTCTTCTCTCGTTATCTCTTGATTTTGTCTCCTCTATCCCTCCCTCTCTGTCTCTGTCTCTCTGTGTGTCTCTGTCTGTCTTTCTGTCTCTCTGTCTTTGTCTCTGTCTTTGTCTGTCTCTGTTTATGTGTGTGTCTCTGTGTGTGTGTGCATCTGTCTGTCTGTCTCTGCCTCTCTGTCTCTGTGCCTCTCTCTCTCTCTCTCTCTGTCTCTGTACATATGTGTGTGTGTGTGTGTGTATGTGTGTGTCTCCTAAGAAACTTGAGAGCAAGGGTGGTGTCTAATGGATCATTGTGTCCCTTTGCTGCTCACCATTCAACATAATACACTGGGGATACAGAAGTAACTCAAGAAATATTTTCTTATATATTGTCAAGAATGCTTTGAGGTTTGTCTGTTAAGATTCTAATTTGTCTACACATACATCTGTTGGGTCTTTAATCTCCCTCTCTTTTTTCTTTTTTTTTTTTTCAGAGAGGAAAATACTAGAGGAAGGAGAACAATTACTTATATCCTTATATGTTTCAAATGAGGAAACAAAATATGAGCCTGGAAAAGCTCACAAAAGGTCATTTTTACATCAAAAGGAAAGACAACAATAGACTATGAATAAAACCATTGGAAAAAAAGTCTGAGAAGTCAAGAATGAAAAATAAAATCAATTGACATCCTCCAAAGCTGACAAGGTCCCGAGGAAGTGAGAAAAGGAAGTCATGAGACCATAGGATAAGGAATGCTCTGGGGTCTCAGGAACAAGCCCTACATTCCACAGTTAATCAAAGAGGCCTAGGCCCCAGGGTCCAAAGGCACTGCCTTGGCAGACCCTAATCTCTGCAGCTTCTGTTGCAAGAGGGAAGAAGTTTAGAACTGTAGACTCTTAAAGATGGAAGGGAAAAGTGTGGTGTTATCTATATTGAAGGTATTAAAATTCCATTTGATTCCACAGATATACAAAATCATAGATGCTGGAATGTTAAAGTTCATAGAATACTGGAAGTCTTAAGGAGTAGACTGGTAGAACATAGATTACAAAATTCTAGAGCTAGATGAGACCTTAGAAAATGGAATATTAGAAGATGGAAAACATGAATAAATCAAATGAGAGGTGGGGCACAGTGAATAAAAAGAGTTGACTTAAAATATGTCTTAGGACATTTACTAGGTGTGTGACCCTGGGCAAGTCACTTGACTTTTCTGTCCCTCAGTACCCTCATCTGTAAAATGTAGGGGTTGGGCTCACTAACCTCTAAAGATACTTTGACCTCTAAATCTTTGATCCTGTGATCAAAAATGACCATGTTTTTATCTCCAATTTTAGAAGCAGTAGAGTAGAAGCTTTGGATCAGAGGACCTGACTTCAGATTTGACCTTTGATGCTCACTATCTGGATGACCTAGGAGAAATCACTTAACCCTGGTTCTCTTTTAATGGCTAATGGTTCTCTTTTTCTTGTGTGCACTGAGGACCTTCCAGATTTTTGTCTATGGTGTGAGGAATATTTTTATCTATGGTGCGAGGAATTGTAGACTGTCAGAACTTAAAGGGACCTTGGGAAATGGAATATTAGAAGACAGAATATAGATTGAAGAATATTGGGGCATAGATTGTTAAAAACCTTAGAGATTACCAATCCACATTCTTCATTTTACAGAAGAGGAAACTGAGACCCAAAAGGATTAAATAATTTCTCTAGGGCCACACAAAGAGTTAATGACAGGGTTACATCCAAAACAAAGATTTTCTTCTTCCTGGTCCAATGTTCTTTCTGTTATATTATGCAAAGGTGTGCCCAGCACCACAGTACATTCTATGGGAAACAAGATTATTGGATGGAGTCCATGGCCTCAAGGAGGTTATGTTCCAATAAAACCAATACATAACGCAGCCATCAGAGAACTGCATAAGCATAATCATCACTATGGTTAAGGGCCAAAATGTGGGAATCATACTGTGTAGGTATAAAGAAGGAACTGAGGAGAAAAAAGGGTTGAGGATGGAGTTGGGGAAATATGTGGTCCATGAATGCTGAGGTGTGCTTTTAGTTCTTTTGTAATCAACTGAATATTGACTGAGTATCTACCGTTTCCCAAAAACCGAGCTTGGCTCTGTAAAAAGATTCTAAAAAGCAGTATTAAAGATCCCTAAAACAAGAAATGATCTTTTGCTTCTGGGAGTGCCATGACATTTTTCTTGTTCACCTTCTATAGAAATAGAAAGAAAAATTGTATCTTGAATGAGGAAACAGAAAGCCTATGTTTAAGCCCCATCGCAGCTGTTTATTAACTGTATGACCTTGATCTTGAAACTTAATCTCTGGGTACCTTGGCTTGCTCATGTGGAAAAACGTGATGCTAGTTGGTGCTGTGGAAAAAGGGACGGTTCTGAAGTCAGAGGATCTGGGTTTAAATCCAGCCTCCATCATTTACTATCTCTTTGACCATAAGCAAATAACTTGACCTCTGTGGGTATAAGTTTCCTCATCAGTAAAATGAGGAGGTTTAAATACAATAGTAGTTCCTTCTGGCACCTATGCCTCACAGAATCATTGCAAGGATCAAAGGAAACTCATGGATAATACTGCTCTTTAAATCCTAAATGGATATATAAATGTAAAGGATTATTGACTATCAGATGCTGCCTGCATAGAATGCCTATGCGCATGCCATCCCCCAAGGTCTCAATAGGCTCCACTTGGATGTACACTTTTTTTTTATCTTTATATTTTCCACTGTACCTAGAACTGGTCATGGCATCAAAGAATTTTAAAATGAAGGATACTTCTGAGGGCATTTAATTCAACTTTCTCATTTTATAGATGAGCAAACTATGGGCCAGAAAGTTTAAGTGATCTTTCCAAGGTCACACAGGAGCACATGGAAAAGTCAGGACACAAAATCATAACTTCTGATTTCAAATCTAGTACTTTTCCCATTATCTGACCATTTCATTGCATTCCAATGAACTCTGCTCATTGTCAATATCCACTAGTAGCATGGCAGACAATTCCTTTTCCTCAGAAACTTGGTCTTCTATCAGGGAATCTTTGTTCAAATGCAAAGGGTTTTTAGTGTTTCAGGAAGAAATTATGTGGAACAACAGTCCACCTCCACCATAGAAACTCAGAACAGCAGAGTAGATGTGTGTACTAAAGGAGCTAAGACTATTTAGTCTAGGAAATCCCCAAATAATCGTTGTCAGTAGTTCATTTGTGTTTAACTCTTTGTGACCCAATTTGGAGTTTTCTTGACAAGGGTTCTGGAGTGGTGTGCTGAATTTGCAGATAAGGAAACTGAGGAAAACAGGGTAAAGTGATTTGTCCACAGTCATACAACTAGTGAGTGTCTGAAGCCAGATTTGAACTCACCTTCCTAATTCCAGGCCCAGCACTCTATCCGCTGTATCACCCAGCTTCCCAGCAGATAATTATTGAATACCTATTAAGTGTTGGTGAGGAGGATGAGCAAGTCATTATCCTTACCCTCAAAGAAGTTAAGAAAAATTGAGGAAATGAGAAAAGTATATGAAATGTTGCTACAAGGTCAAATGCTGAAGGGAATAAAGACTATGCTGTGTTATGATCAGATGGAGGAACTGGGAAAATTTAACTGGAAGAGAAAAGATTTAGAAAAATATGGTCCTAGTCTTCAAATATTTGAGAGGATGTAAAATAGAAGAAGGATTGTACCTATTCTACTGGAAGGCAGGATGAGAAGTAATGGGTAGAAGTGACAGGAAGACTATCATTTTAATGTGATTTGTTTTAATACTTTCCTAACAATCAAGCTTTGCCAAACTAAAATGTGTTGCCTTGAAAGATAATGAGTTTCCTCTCCAGCACTAGAAAATTTCAAGCAGAAACTGTCCAAGTGTTATGGAAGAGATTCCTGTTTCTTAGTAGGTTGGACAAGATGACCACTTCAAGGGCTGAGATGGAAAGCAAAGCAAGGTTGGTTCCTTCTGAGATGGCTGACTAGACTCAGTTACCAAGTAAGTGTGGAAAGAGAGGAGTCAGACACTTCTTAATTGATCAGTAATTTACCCAATTATATTGGGCTGAATCATTCTCTCCTTTCTCTTTTAATAGAGCAAAGAGGGATTGCTCATAATCTACCAGAGGAATGTTCTCCTTTGGTTTATAATAACTCACAATTATATAATGCTTCCTCTCAGGAACCTTGTGAGCTAAGTAAAATATCATTATCATAATTTGACAGATGGGGATTGAAATGGTAAAGTCAGAACATGAACCCATGCCTTCTTTCTCAAAATACAGTGTTATTTCTACTCAAGTGGCCTAGGTAGTGGCCTATCTCTTCCTTCATACTCAAACTCAGATACTCTAGATAGCTTTTTCTTCAAAATTTCATGTTTTAAATTTCTAATCCAGAGTTCTTTTCCTCATCGTATAATGGGGTTTCTCCTGAGAGAGATGTGGGACATTACAGGGCTGAGTGTATTTAGACCCTGCATTTAGCATATTTATATATTTAAGTATATTAGACCCTGCATTTAAAGAGAGTACAAAGTCACTCAAAGAATGACAGAGATCCCTAAAGACACACACAAAAAGAGAAAGATACACAGACACTACCTCTCTTAGGGAGTCAAGACAGGAAGAAGCACAGGGAGCAAAGGGGAAGGAATAAAACTATGTCCTGTTGGAATTAATAGGAGAATGTCCTGGCATCTGAAACTAGAAGATAAAATTGGGAGTAGTTTAGTTTTTAGCATAAAGTGGAGTTAGTTTTCCTAATATAATGGGAGAACTACTTCATTGCTACTTCATTGGTCAATTTCCCATTACTGAGGGATTGGAAATACTATTACTCTTGCCCTCCAGCTCCCATTCAGAGTGTTTCCCTTAAATCAGTAACTAGTTAACATCTCCCCAATAATATCTAACCAATTAATATCAATTAGCTTTTACTAAGGTATACTTACTGGAAAAGTGTAGCAAGGACTGAAATACAGTAACATTCCAAAATGAGAGCATTGTTATCTATTCTTCCTCAGTATCTGAAAAGCATGGGCTCAAACTTAAATAGTTGATACAAAACATACCACCCCCACCCCAAGTTCACATCTTACTGCAATGTAGCTGATGGGTAAATTGCTCACTTGTTTGCAGGACACAGTATCTTAGCTGCCAACTTGATGCTGGGCTGAGTCAAAAAGGTCACCCCTCACAGCTAGTTCCTCACTGAACTCAGCTGCTGCTACTACTAGCCACTACCAGCTAAGGTTACCTTTGATGCCTTTTTCAACTTTCAAAAGCTCACAAAGATGGAACTTGTTCACTGTGAATGATTTAGCTATTCTCAACAATACAATGATCCAAGATAATCCCAAAGGACTCATGATAAAAAAAATGCTATCTGCCTCCAGAGAAAGAATTGATGGTGTCTGAATACCAACTGAAACATACTATTTTTCACTTCTCTTTCTTCTTTTCTTTCTCTTCCTTCCTTTTTTCTTTTTTCTCTCCTTCCTTCTCTGTTCCTTCCTTCCATTCTTTCTCTTTCTTCCTTCCTTCTTTTTTTGTGGTTTGAATTTTCTTCCATAAAATGACTGGTACTGGAAATGTGTTTTACATGATTGCATATGTATAACTATATCAAATTACTTATCTCAGAAAACAAGGAAGTGAGGAAAAGAGGGATAGAATTTGGAAATCAAAACTTATTTTAATGAAGGCATTTGCCTGAGGTCATGGGCCTTAAGTTGTGTCTCTGCTCAAGTCTCTAGCCCTCCTTTGTTCCAACAGTTTCCCACCCTTGATGCTCCTGTTCCCACCCTTGAAATGGCCGTGGCCCACCATTGTCTGTGGTCTCCAGGTAGCCTCCAGAAACTTTCCACTCTTAATCACTCATTACTGGAGTCTGACCTCATCTTGACTCCTGAAGACCCTCCCCAAACTCATTACTGGAGTCTGACTTCATCTGACTCCTCCTGAAGACCCTGCCCAAACGCCTCCTCTAGACCACCCCTGGGTTCCTCCCACAACCTTTCTGTATATAGGATTCTATCTTCCCTCCATGTGGTAGAATGATTTAGCACAGACTTACATTTGCTCAATTCAAGCATCACAGATACCTAGGCTCCCTAAGAGTCTACCCCATATGGCAAACTTTTAGCGAACTTCCAATAACTTTGTTCTTCTTTGGCCGAGAAGACTTGAGTGGAATTCTTTCCACAGGACCCAACATGTTGGTATTTTGGGGTCTCAGTCAACCCTAACCCTCTTTATAGGTAACCATATCATAACTGGGGCAAAAGATATTATTATTTTTAAAAGTTGTAACCTGTTCCATTCTATCTCTTATTCTCAGTCACCTAAACCAGGAAAAGAGAATAAGCACATCATAGACAGAAGAGAGGGGTCATTTGTTCATAGTTATAAGAGGACCAGATGAGAAGATAAGGTAGCCATGACAACAAGCTACTGCTGTTATACTGCCCCTCCCACACCTGGTGGCCTGAAGCATTTCCTCTTATTCCTAAATTATAAACTACTAGGGAAGAGAGAAGGGGGGAGAGAAAGAGGTAGGGGGGAGGCAGAGAGATGGGAATGGGAAGAGAGAGACACAGGACAGATGGAGAGAGATAGACAGAGAGAGAATATTTGTTGAATTTAAAAGTGCCTCACTGGTGTGGGCACCACCCTGTCACTCATATTACAATCCTCCTATGCTTTCATGTCCAGTCTCCCTGAGCTACTATAGCCAAATGAATTGTAATTTTGGTAACTGGACCTTCAGGGATGAAACTCTTGTCACTCAACTAGAATCCTCAGGCCACCATTCAGTCCTCCAGAATGGTAAAATAATAATAACAATCCCGAACTGGGCTCTTTGGCCCTCTTTGGAATTGCAGAAAATGCTGCTTCCTGATTCCTGGCATTCTTTTGGGAACAAAGGGCTACCTGTGAGTAGCTTGGCTTGGCTGTGGGAGGAAGAAGGGAAGTATTTATTAGGTATCTACTATGTTAGCCACTGGACTGAGTGCTTTGAAAATATTACCTCATTTGATCTTCACAACAATCCTGTGAGGTAAATGATACTGTTTTCTTCATTTTACAGCTGAGGAAACTGAAGTAGACAGCAGTTAAGTGACTTACACAGGCTCACATAGCTGAGTGTCTGAGGTCAATTTGAGCTCAGGCCTTCTTGACTCCAGGTCCAGCCCACCAGTGGCGGAGACCACTTCCTACCTGTTACTTAGACTCACAGATAGAAAATTGAAAGGGATCTCACAGGTGCAACCTGTGTCATCTAGTGCAACACCATCTTGTTTACCAAGAGGCCAACCAGGGACAAGTTAAGTGACTTGTCCAGGATCACATAGGAAGCAAGTGTTAGCATTGGAATTTGAATCCATTTCCTCTGACCCCAGAACCAATTCTCTTTATTTTACACTATTTCCAGCTCGGTAGAAGTTAGTGTCATCTTTTTTAATTTAAAGTAAGCTCCACATCAAGGCGAAACACCAGAGATCTTTGCTGGCTACCATCTCAAGGATATAGCACTGTACAGAGGCAAGTGAGGGGGTAAAGTAAGGACAAGAAAGGGCTAAAGAGGCTCCCTTCTACCTCTCCATCTCTAGGATTCTATGGTTCTTGGTGGGGAAGAGTAGGAGCTCACACCAGACAAAAGATTTTCCCTTGAGTCAGTTATTTCACTTTCTCCAAGACTATTGATTGACTATAGAGGTGCCCAGACACAACCAAAATAATTACCCATGGCCTCACCACTCCCTAAGGAACATGGAGGATAAGGGGTAAAAGACAGAAGGAACCAGCATGCCCTGGGATCTGAAAGAGAGGGATGTGGGTCTGAAGTGGAGCATTCTTTTCCCTCTTTCAGGAGGGGCCAGCAGAGGGCTGAGTCTGGTGCCAAACCTATAACCACCATATGTGAGTTTATTTTGGTGGCAGCCCAAGTTAATGAATATCTCTGTCCATTTTTCCCCCTATTAACTTGTTTGATTTTCTCTGTGGAAATGGTTAACAAACACCATTTCACTTGTGGATCTGTGTAATTATGCCCCTGTCTCAGCTGTTAAGGTTATGGGCAGGGTCCAGATTAGGGATGGGCAAAGCAGACAGCTGCCTAGCACATGACATGTAGTGAGGGAAACAAAGGACACTCTCTAATGTGTCAATTCTATTATTGCAGTGCCAGAAAATTCCATTCCCCATGGCACAGAAATGTTTGTTTTGTGATATCGTCAAATCCTATGTGTGCCAATGAAGGTTTGAAGTCTCATACACTCAGGCTATCAATTTCACAGGACTTTTTTTGAGAAAGATGTTGTAAAAAAAAAAAAGGTGTAAAATCAAAAGGGGAGGTGTTTTAGTTCTGATTTTTCAGATCTTGCTGAGAGTGTCCCTACTCCACTTACAAACTAATTTCAGGAAGACTTGGGAAACCAAAATGTGTGGTCTAAGGAGAAGAATAACAACCTTTTTATGAGTAGTAAATGCTTTAACTTTCTTAGACTAAAAGTTATCTCTACCAAAGGGTTTTGTGTATACAGATCAACTCAAAGTGATAAGACCTGTCCAAAAGTAGAATTGGCTGTCTCAGAAGACCAAACCTGTCTGCCCACTTGTCATGAATCATGTAGAGGGAATCCTGGTTCATATTGGTTGAACTAGATGGCAGTTATGATGATAGCTGTCATTTGTAGAGAAATTTCAAAGTTGAGAAGCACTTTGTAGGCATTATTTTATCTGACCCTTAAAACAACCCTGTGAGGTGGTACTTTAATTATCTCTACTTTATAGATTAGGAAACTCAGGCTCAGAGAGCAAGGTCAGAGCTGGTGTTTTTCTTAGGTAGAATATGAATCCAGGGCTGGACCAATCATGGAATGGGAGACTTCTAATTCTGCTTCATCTACAATGTTACTGGAGGCAAACAAGGTTACCAGATCTATCTATCTATCTATCTATCTATCTATCTATCTGTCTCTATATTATTTATCATCTATTTACATACACACATACATATGTTCATATGTATATATTATATATGTATACATATATTTATATGTATAGGTGTGTGTACATATTTGTGTGTATATGTGAGTGTCACATATATGCATAAATATACCTGTGCATGGATATGTGTGTATATGGATATACTGTGTATACATGTGTCTATGTGTATTCAAAGAGCATGACCAGCCCATCAGAGCAACACTCTCTGAAGCAGAGTTTGAATGCTTGGAAGGTTAGTTTGAGTAAGGATGTCAGCGTCTGGTTCCTTATCCTGCCAGGCGATCTTCAGAATCTTCCTAATACAATTCAAATGGAAGCAATTCAGTTTCCTGGCATGGCACTAATGGACTGTCCAGGTTTGACAGGCATACAACATTGAAGTCAACACAACAGCTCTGTAGACCTTCAGTCTGGTAGGCAGTCTAATACTTCCTCTCTCACACTTTCCTTTGGAGCCTCCCAAACACTGAGCTGGTTCTGGCAACATATATGCTTTCCTCTGACTTTGCAAACTTTTGATAATACCGTGTAAGCAACCACTCACTGAAGTTTCATAACAACCTCGTGAAGAACGTCAGCAGTACACTGAGCAGCTCACATCAAACCTCTCCAGGCTTTGGCCTCCTCAGCCAGAAAGCAGCAAATAAGATTTGTCTTGTGTACCTCGTAGAAATGTTGTGAGAATCAAATTACAGGATGTAACCAAAACAATATATGCACAGCACATTATTAAACTGTTTTTCCTCTCCTGGCTGTTTCTAACTTTCTGGACATCGCCACATTGCCTCTGCCATTCTCACTCTTAAACATCCCTTTTACCATGCTAGTCCCTTTCTCCTATTGCTGAGTCCTCCCAGATTCACCCTCTTGGGAAAGGGCCCAGGTCAGTCAGTCTTCATTCCCTTTCTGTTTCTTCCTATTGCTGTCTGGACTTTGAAAACATGCCCTGGGTAGACAGCTTTCACTTTTGTGGGCTGTCTTCCCACATTAACATGTAAGGTCCTCAAGGACGGGGACTGTCTTTGTATTTGCTTGTATTTATGTCCTCAGCATTTAGAATAGTGCCTGGCACATAAGTACTTAATAAAAAGCTTCTCGCCTTGCCTTGCCAAGTAGTGTTGGACAAATTTGAGTTGACATGATTATGAACCTATAATGAACTTGAACACCACCCAGCCCAAGGTAAGCTGGCCTCAGGGATAGGAAGAATGAATCTTCATAGGCCAGAAGACTCCAGAGTTAACCCTCTGTCTCTGGTCCAGTTTTCTATGAAGATATCTGGCTCATGGGACTGAATCCATGATAGATTCTTGGCCAACTGTCTACCTCAATGCCAATAGCTTCTTATTAGTGCTGAAGAAATAGCCAGACAAGGTTTACTTGGAATAAGCTGCCATGTATTACTTTATTGCAAATTAATCTTCCAATTAATATCATCTAAATATATAAGGTCTCTGAGGACCTGGCTCAGGAAGAAACAGGAAAAACCAAAATGATGCAACTCTACTGGGTCATGGGCAGCAATGAATTTCACTGTAGATCATAGAACTGCCCACCCACATCTATAATTTGCTACTTTGCAATCTCTGAGCTTTTTCACTCATATGGATTAAATGAAGAGTCAAAGGCATATTTCAGCTCAGTGCAAATGGGTTTCAGGAAGTCCAAAGTCTCCCATATCAAACAGATTGGTATTTCTGGGGCCAGGGGACTGACTGGACTAGGTCATCATCTCCTTTTTTTTTCTTTTTTTGACCCTTAGTCACAACATAGAGCAAATCAAATATCATTTCCAAAGTAAAGCTTAGTGCTTTAATGTTTCCTGTCTAGATTTCCCCAAAATTGGGGAACAGCATCCCTATTCCCTCTTAGGTATTCAATATACAGTAATAACAGGTATGGGACAGTCTTTATGGGACAGTCCACTTCTGAAAATGCATAATATCAGTACACAACAAGTATTTATTGCTCACTTATTGTATCACAAGCTGCTGTGTGCTAAGTCCTGGAAATACAAATAATGATAATGACAATAGACAGCATTGACTTAGTGTTTTACAAATACCCCTTTTGATCCTCACACCAACCCTGGGTGGTGGGTGTTATTTTTATCTCCAATGTACAAATGAGGAAAGTGAGACACAGAGGTTTGGTAATGTGCCCAGGATCACATCAGTCAGTAAATAAAAGCCCCAAATCTGAGGCCAGATTTGAACTCTGGTTTTCGGGAACATTCATCATAGGCATTCAAATCCAGCCCATGCTCTAAAATCCCACCTTCCTCAGCCCCTACCTCCCAGGGCCTTTCTTCTGTCAATTTCCCTCCCTAACTATCCTGTATATGCTTGCTTTGTATATTTTCTTTGCATGTTGTTCCCCCCCCCATTAGATTGCAAGCTCCTTGAGGGCAAGGACTATCTTTTGCCTCATTTTGTTTCCGCACTGGCACAGGGCCTGCCATATATCCACCCCCACCCCCGAGGACCAATGCCTGATTCAGAAATTCCTAAACTCTTGGGAACTCTATTATTTGAAAGACCCCCAACCCAAGTTACTATCAGGTAACCTCCAGGTGGGAGATATTCTTTCTTAGTATTACAAGTCTGTGACCTATATGGTGAAAAACATAACAGAAGGGCAAAAGAAGAAAGATAGAAATTGCAAGTCAAGGAATCCCCCTTTCAGACACACTTGATCAAGTAAGTGCCATTTGCTCCATGCTTCTCCTGCAAGCCACCGTTTTCTACTAGGTGGAGATGGGGGAAGGAGAAACTCTATCCTGCCTTTGTGTGCACTCCTCTCTGGCATTCTAAGGCAGATGAAACAGCAAAAAAAGAAAAGGATTTGAGTCTTTGCACAGTTCACAGTTAAAGGCCACAAAGGGGCCCTCAGCAAGTCTAATTCTCCTGAGCCTCAGGCAACCAATTATCAAAAGGCTGCCTTATTTTCTTGAGACCAATGAATAAGGTGTAAATCCGCTTTCATTGGAGGTGCCTATCAGATGTCAACAGCAATTAGCCGCAATTAGCCTCATCAATTTGGGTGGGGAAAACTAAAAGCAATCAGGGACTCACCTGACCAATGGCTTGTTACACCAAAAAAAACTTTTAACCACCAAAGCTGCCAAAAGTAGAATGAACTTTTTAGGGCAGGGAGGGTGGGGAAGGAGGGAGGAAAGGAAGGCTCATCATTTGTCACCTGGATTATTGCAACAGCCTCCTAAAAGGTCTCCCTGAATGATGACTCACTACTCTGGTCCATTTTAATGACCAAAGTAATTTTCCTAAGTGAAGATCAAATCATTGACTCCTCTGCTGAGCCAACTGCAGTGGCTTATTATTGCCTCTAGAATAAAATATAAGCTGTATAGTTTTTAAAGCCCTAAATAACCTGACCCCAACCCAACTTTCTAGCCTCAATGGACAATATTCCCCCTCTTGAATTCTGCAGTCCAAGGAAACTGACCTTCTCTCTTTTCTTCACTTGCAATGTACTATCTCCCATCTCTGTGCCCTTGAACTGGTTATCCCCCACCCCTTCCCCTACAAGAATGCATTCCTTCCTTTCTTCAGCCTCAGAGTCCCCCACTTCAGATATCATCTTTAACCTGATGTCTTTCCTGATAGGCCCAATTTGCTAATGCCCTCCGAAGGACCTTGTATTTCCTTACTTTGTGTGTCTGCATATATGACATATATACATATATACACATATATGTGTGTACATGTATATATGTATGTATGTATTTCTTGTCTCCCTCATTAAAATGTAAATTCATTGAAAACAAGTAGGGTTTTTTTTTTCATTCTTGGCTTGGCACATAGTATGGGCACTACATAAATGCTTATTCCCTTCCTTTCTTTTCTACACGTATCTTCAACATCTAGTGCAGTGCCTGGCATATAGAAGATGCTTAATAGATACTTGTTAATTGATTGATTCTATATTTTCTTCCCCTTTCTCCAGGAAAACTCTTTTTTAATCTATCCAAGCTGCCCTCAGTAACAAGAAAGTGAAAAATTACACAGTTTGGGAGGAAACAAATTAGAAGCAATTATAATTAAGATTGCCCCACTTTTGCACAAAAATGTAGTGCATATGAAACATTCCAAAATCACAGAATTAAAAGAATAATGCTAGGATCATAGTATTTTATTTCATTTTATTGTTTTATCGATTCCTTCTATTTTTGTATCATATGCATTTCTTAACATATGCCCTGAATTCAGGGAGCTCTCCTTTACAATAAAATTTAAACATGGACACACACACACATACCTACACACACACACACACACCGCACCCCAAATACCTAGACTACACTTGACATCATATGTAAAATTCCACACATATGTTGTTGTCCCCATCTATCTCAAATGGGAGGAGGGAGGTGCCTTCTCTCATTTCCCCTGGACAAGCTTGGTCACTATAATTATATAACATTCACTTATGTATTATCGTCTCACTTAAATCCAATTCACACACAAGTCAAGGTTCTCTTCAAAAATGAGGGACAAACAACAATAATTATTGTCCTTTCCTTTTGTGTTGTTGAAGTCAATGTATATATTGAATTCCTGCTTCTGTTTTCCTTTCTTTGAATCAATTCATGTAAGTCTTCCCATATTTCCATGAATAATTTCTTTTTGTCATTTCTTATGGCATAGTATAATCTGGCACATTCATGAAAAGCAAATGACATCTCCATTTCTGAAGAGATCAGCAACAACTTTTTTCTATTTCTTTGTTATCCCTGAGTTGACAATATCAATATTTTGGTATGCAGTGGAACCGCTGGATTTAAAAGTAATGCCATTTTGACTATTATAAATACCCAAATTAACTACAAAGGACATACGAAGGAAGACACTCTCTGCATCCAGAGAAAGAACTGGTAAATAGACATATCTATAGAATGATTTTACATATATACATATTTGTGTCCAATGGTAGGCACCTGTGGGGGGAGAAGGAAAAAAAAGAAATTTACATGGTACCTTTTTGATATTTATTTGGTTTGGGGGGGTGTTTTTTGTGTAGGGTTTTTTTTTTTTGCTTTTTGGAGGGCAATTGGGGTTAAGAGACTTGATCAAAGTCACATGGCTAGTAAGTATATCAAGTGTCTCGGGGGTCGGATTTGAACTCAGGTCCTCCTGACTTCAATAGTGCTCTATTCACTGCTCCACCTAGCCACCCCAACTTTTGTTATGTTTAAAAAGAATAACAAGTTATATATAACAGATTTGCAATTTCATGTTCAATCATCTTTTTATTATACTGTCTTAAGGAAATTCTTATTTTATTCCACAGATTAAAAATAAAGGAAGGAAAGAAAGAAAATATGCATGCTTTATTCACCTTTATCATAATTCTAAATTTGCTTCCCAGAATACTTGGACCAATTCACAGTTCCACCATAAGTAGAGCAATGTAGTTGTCTTCCCATAATGCTGCATCATGGGATTTTATAACTGGAAAGGTGCATAGACATTATTTAATCCTAACAATTTATTTTATTGATGGGTGATATGTGAACTATGTCCAATAGAAATCAAGTTCTATGACTAAGATTAATCATGGGCTAGGGAAAAGAATGATTTTATCCCAGGTCAGTTGGTACCAAATTCATAGCCCTTTCCATTGTATGAAACCTCCTCTTATCGTCAGGATAACTGTCCATATTGAGCCACATCACCAAATTCCTGGGTAGGATCACACCAGGACCACTCTGCTTCTAACTCTGTGGTCATCAGGGGCAAAAGAGAATTATTACAACGAAAAGCAGCTGACTAAAAGCAATTCTGTGGTAGAGTCAAAAAGGGGGAGGGAGGGGATATAAACCAGGTCTAAACTGGGGAAGAATTTCATTGTTTAAGATCTGTCACAAATATTACTGAGAAAATTTGTTATTGTTATTTAGTGTCCAACTCTTTGAGACCCCATTTGGGTTTTTTCTTGGCAAAGATACTGGGATAGTTTGCCATTTCCTTCTTTAGCTCATTTTACAGATGAGTAAACTAAGTCAAATAGGGTTAAGTGACTTGCCCCGAGTCACACAGTTAGCAAGTATCTTAGGCCAGATTTGAACTTAGGAAGATGAGTCTTCTTGACTCCAGTCTGGCACTCACTCTATCCACCATGCCACCTAGTTGTCCCACATAATGAAACCTTAATATTTAGGTGAGACTGACATGCATTTTTAGATGAGGCTAAAACCCCACAGGTAGACAGCTCTTGACAGAGGTCTCTTGTGAAGTGCCCCAAAGATCTGTCCTCAGTTGTACAATATTGAATATTTTTATCAGTGACTTGTGATTTCACAACATCAGGTTGTGAATAACTCAAAGCTGGGAGGGATCACTACTATTTTGTATGATATGACCCAAAATTATTTCAACAGACTAAAACAAAGGGCAGAATCTAATAATATGAAATTTAAGAAATAAATATAAAGTCATGAAATCATCTCACCAACAAGAAAATAATAGTTCAATGTATACAGCACTTTAAAGTTTGCAAAACATTTTTCTTATCTATTTTGTTCTCACAACAGTGAGATAAGGGCTAGAGTCACAGAAGCTTAGAACCTTCAGAAGTTATCTACTTCAACCTTGCATGAATGCAGGGATTCCATCCAGGTTATCCTCAACAAATGCCCATCCAGTCTTTGAACAATTCCAGTGATAGAGAACTCACTGCCTTCTGAAGGAGCCTGTTTCACTATTGAACACGTCTTATATTCCCTGAAGGAAATGATGACACCAGGTCTGGGGAAGAGTAAGATAACAGTCTTCAAGGACTTGAAAAATATTCATGTGAAAGGAGGATGAGATGTGTTCTGCCTCCAGAAGAAATGGGTATAAATTACAAAGAAGCAAATTTCAGCTTGATGTCAGGGACAAAAACTTCCTGAGAATTAAAGCTATCCAAATGGGGCACATGGGATGAACTGACTAAGGAAGCAGTGGCCCCCTCCCCCCCTTCACTGGAGAGAAGGCAAGATGAGTACTTGTTGAGAATGCTTGTAAAGGAGTGGTTCTCCAATATAATATGATATGACATATGATATAATATGATATGATAAAAACATGCAGTTTTCCAATGAAAAAATAAAAACAATTTATAGTCATATAAAAAAAACATTCCAAATCATTATCAATTAGAGAAATACAAATTAAAACAACCTTGAGATATAATTTTATATCTATTACATTAGCTAAAATGGTTGAAGGGGAAAGAAACAAATGTTGGAAAGACTGTGGAAAAACTAGGACACGTTATTGTTGGTGGAATTGTGAACTGTTCCAAATCTTTTGTAGAACAATCTGGAATTATACCCAAAGAGATATTAAACTGCCTATGCCATTTGACCCAACAATACCACCATTAGATCTATTTCTTTTACATTCTGAAAAATTGTTGAGGATCCCAAAGACTTTCTTTATGTGGATTGTGTTTATTGATATTTACCATTTTAGAAAATAAATTTTATTATGAATATTAATGTATTTTCCAAAACAAAAAATAAGAAGAAAGACAACAAAGTTTTGTATTTTTCAATAAATATATTTAATGTCTGGCTTATTAGAAGATAGGTAGATTCCCATGTCAACTTCAGCATATAACCTGCTGCAATATGTTATTTTGGTTAAAATATTTGAAGAAAATCTACACCCACATAGATAATGTAGTAGGAAAAGGGAGGAGTCTTTTAATACACAAAAAAGTCTTAGTATTTTTATGAAAATATCTCTGTCATTATGAATCCCTGAAAGGCATCTCTAGGTCCAAGGATCACACTGTCAAGAACTACTATAGCAGTGGTTCTCAACCTTCCTAATGCCGTGACCCTTTAATACTCCTATGTAGATGCATCTGCATGTGGGCAGACCTGCCTGGAGATGGATATAGGAATGGTATCTCAGTTCCTAAAACCACTGGAAATATGTGTTTTCTGATGGTCTAAGGCGATCCCTGTGAAAGGGTCATTCAACTCCCAAAGGGGTCACAACCCACAGGTTGAGAACCACTGTACTATAGTAAAGGGTATTCTTGGTCATGTATATGATAGATTTGGTGACCTTAGAAATCTCCCTCCAACTTTGTATTGTATGATTATCAGACACTAGTATTGACATATAGGTACCTTATCATGTAGTGCCCAGTCTTGAACTCATACCATGAACAATCTCTTCATATAGTTAAGATCAACATACTTCATAAATATAAGATATACTGGGCTTAGAGTCACACAAAACACCTGAATTCAAATGCTGATTCTGCTACTTACATGACAAATCCTTTCCCCTCAGAAGTGGGGGGGTTTGGAGAGGAGAGAGGCAGATCTTCTTGAAGCTTCCATTCATCTCTAAATTCTTGGATTCTTTGCACAAGCTTCAGTGCTAGACAGTGAAGAAGATACAAAGAAATATGGCATTATTCATTTCCATAAGTAGAGATTAAGTCTCCTGTGAAAGATCAGATAGGCATGCAAAGAACTAGAGTAGACCTAGAATGTACTAAGTGCCTAGATGCAGCTAAATATGCAAGAATTTTTGAGAGAGCAGATTCAAGGAATAATTATACTGACTCCCATTTGAATGACACTTTGCATTTTACAAGCATAATACCTATCCTTTCATTTTATACTCAATACTCTGTGATGTAAATAAGTCAAATAATATTTTCCCCATTTTATAGATGAGGAAATTAAATGTCAGAGGTGAGTGAATAGTCAGTCATTTAATAAGCATTTATTAAGTGCCTACTGTGTAGCAGGCACAGTTAAGTGCTGGATACATTGCGCTAAGCACTGGATAATCCTATTTTCCTATGAAAAGAGGAGAGCAGAGTCCTCAAGTAATGAACAAAGGTCACTCAAGATCTTCATTATTCTGCTAACATTATGAAGAGGCTATTATGCTAAAGTGAGCTGAGCAGAAATAGGAAATATGAGACAGGAAGCCTGTATAAATGCAATGACTACAGTAATATAAATGGGGATGGGAGGGAAAACAACAACAAAGCAGCAAAAATAAAATGAAATAAACAAATTTTTGAAAGAAATTTACATAATAACTTTATTATATATTTAAAAGGAACAGCAACTTATATGTAATAGATTTGCAGTGTCATGTATTATCATTGTTTTTATTATACTATGTTATAAAAATGTTTGTTTTATTCCATAAATTAAAAATAAAATAAATTTGAAAAAACAGCAACAAATTTATCATAAATGAATACGGTGAATTATGAATACCAATCTAGGTCCCAAAGAAGAGGTAGGAGAAGACACCTCCCCATTCTTCCTTTGTAGAGGTAGGGGTCAATAGGTCTGCAACATTTGCATTTAATGTTAGAATTTGTTGCTGTGTTGATTCATTTTACTGATTTTTTTTCTTCAAAAAAAATCAATCATAGAGATAGCTCTCTAAGAGGAAAGGGAAGGATCCACAGGGAGAAATTTAGGTGATATAAGAACAAAGAATAGCAATAAAACTTATTAGAAAAACCAAAAAACAGATGTGTGCATAGAACATTATTCTACTCACTGTGTGAGATGGAAATAATGGAGACTCTGCCCTCAAGAAACTCACAGTCCAGTAGGAACAATAAGCCATATAAACATACTCAACAAACCTGGGATTTCTTAAATAGAGGAAAAATTCTAGTGTAGGAACTCTTCTCACTGATGCAGATCATAATTTGTCTAATATTTGATGAGTAAACCTTAATAGGTTTATTTTATTTATTTATTTCAAGGTGCATGAAGGTTGTGATTTTTCCAGAATTACTAGTAAGTCTCAAAGATAATTTATCAGCTATTTATAAATTGAGTTTTCTTCTTCCCCAATATAATGAAAGCACATTGAGGGGAGGGAGTGTTTTACATCTATCTGTCTTTGGATCCTTAACAACTAATTCTATGACTTGGTCATAGTAGACACTTAAATGTTGATTGGATTGAATTAGAATTCATTGCTAATGGTGATAAGGATGAGGATGAGGATGGTGGTGGTAGTGGTGGTGGTGGTGGTGGCATCTCAACTCTGGATCATTACCTGATTGATCTTTGGCAACATGTTTAAACATTCTGGGCTTTGTTTTTCCTACCCATAAAAGGAGGTGACCTGGATTATTCAAGTAATATAGACTTAGCGAGTTTCCTGGAGTACTAAGAGAATAAATGATTGCCCAGGGTCACACAGCAAGTAAATGAATGAGAACTTGAACTCATGTCTTCCTGACCTTCAGTGCACCAACTCGTTTAGTTATACCACTTCATTGCCTGCATGAGGGAAGACTGATGGAAGAGATGCCATTTGACCTGAGCCCTGGAGTGTGATTTCAACAGGCAGAGATGGGAAAAGGAAGATGTGGGGTCCCAGGAATCTATTTTGGCTGGTACACTGAGCCAGTCACTCAGCCTCCTCTGGAAGAAATAAGAGAGTTAACCATCGTAAACAATTATGAATCATTTATACTTGTAAGGTATATCAAAGATCCACCTTCAGTCAATATTTTTACAGGGTGATATTTCTCAAGAAGGTAGACCTGAATTAAGCAAATAAAGCATAGAGATGATGTTCAAACATGAGCTTAATTAATTTATCTGCCACCAACTTCACCAAGATTAGAGCATTTATACCAAGTCTGGAGAATAGGCCCCACTACTAAAAGCACAAAATTAGTTATATAAAACCCAAAATTCTTTGAACCATCATAATCCTTAAGGAAAGGATATTACAGAACATTAAAAATTCTTGATACATGTAATCCTAGAATCTCAGAAATAGGAAGAGACCTCAGAGATATTTTACTCAAACTTACCCTTGAACAAATCTGTCTACATCTCCGAAAAGTGGTCATCCAAAATCTAATTTCTTCCAGTAACAGGAAACTCACTACTTAGCAAAAAAAAAAAAAAAGTGTTCTTATTAATCACCTGTTTTATTTACTGCTTTATAATTATCATCTCATTTGCTCTTCATAATAATCCTGAGAGATGCGTGCTCTTTATTATCTCCATTTTGCTGATGAAGAAACTGAGACCAAAAAAAACCAAGTTTAGTGATTTTTTTTCTCCAGGATCATCCAATTAGTAAGTGACTAATGTCAAATTTGAATTCAGGTCTTCCTGACTCTAGGTCCAGCACTCTATCCACTGCAACAGCTCCTTCTTGACAGTATAGGATTTAGGTCTACAAGTAGTCTTACAAGACATCTCAAGTCTCTCATTTAAAGACAAGGAGACTGAAACCAAGAAAGGCAAAATAAGTTGCTCATGGTTACAGAGACCAAACAAGTAACAAAGTCAGGATCTGTACTTGGACCATTGGATTTGAAGATCTTCTCTTTCCATTATACATTCCCTCTCATCTCCAAATATTTAAGAATAGAAATCATGCCCTCCATCTCAAAAAACAGAAAACAAAAAGCAACCTATGCCAACCTGGTGATAGAGTTAAAATTCTAAAACACGAGCAAGGTACAGATTAAGACATGTATTTTATGACATGGCCAATGCAATAATTAGTGTTGCTTAACTAGTCATACTGATCACATTGGCTATCTTGTTCTTTCTTTTTCCTAATGTGGAAAAATAAGAGGGAGAGAAAATAGATTGTTGTTAATTTAAAAAAATTAATTTAATTAAAAATAAATAACAGTAATGTCTCTTCTGCATGGTATTTTCCAATTCACAAAGCACTCAGATCCATGTCTGATGATATCACCTTCCCTACTCAGTATTCTTCAGAATTTTCTCTTGCCTCCAGGATCCAATAAACTGACTTTAAAACATTTAACCTGTCAACAAACCTTTACCTTGCACCTATCATGTGCATGAATCTATAGCTAATAGAAAGATGAATTGGTTGTATTTCCTGCCCTCTGGAAACTTGCTGTCTAGTAGGAGTGACATGATACATATGAGACAAAAACCAGGCTGTGTTAAGTATCCAAATCAACAGTGCTAACAATCAGTGCTCAGCTGTGAAGGACTGCTAGAATTCTGAAAGTCAGATACTTTGAATTATGTAGCAGTTTGCATTCTGTACTTTTCCTGCAGAATATACATTACTTGGGGCAACTGGGTGGCTCAGAGAATAGAACACCGACCCTGGAGTCAGGAGGACTTGAGTTCAAATGTGGCCTCAGACACTTGACACTTGCTAGCTGTGTGATCTTGGGCAAGTCATCTAACCCCACTGCTTTGCCTCCCCCCTTCCAAAAAAAAAAAGAATATACATTTCTTGAGAGCAGAGACTTTGTATCCAATAGAGCTTGATAAAATGTCTTTCAAATAGTAGGCCCTTATTAAGACACTGAATTGTGTTGCAAAGAATTGTCCTTTATAGGGAGTAGAAGAGGGGGTGAATGCAGAAAAGCAGAAGACAGAACTTTAAGTTCAAGGAACAGGTAATAGTTCTCTTTGGTGAGAGAAAATGAAGTTGAGTAATATGAAATATTACAGGAAATGAAGATGAATTCTAATGTTGGGATAGATTTGGTTCGATTACAGAAATAGCTAGCACGTCCTTTACAAATATTGTCTCATTTTATTCTCACAATAACTCTGGGAAGTAGCTGCTACTGTGATTTCCATTCTATAGATGAGGAAACTGAGGCTGAGAAAGGTTAAATTATTTACCCAAGTGTCACTCAACTAAGCAAGTGTGTTGCGACAGAATTTAAACTCAGGTCTTCCCTGATTCTGAGTCCAGTAGTCTATCTACTGTACCATGTAGCTGACTCTGCAAAAGGGTTATAGAGATGATGTCAACAGCCCAGCAAGCACAAACTTTATTAATTAGTGCTTATTAATAATTTAGTCCAACAGTACACAGACACCGATAGGAGAAGGCAGCCAGACACCCACTTCATGTAAATTGAGATGGAAGCTACATCCTCAATCTGAATGTAATCCCTGCCTTCAACCATCAAAATGTTTCTTAGTGTGGGACACAAACCTCCTACTCCTTGGAATGGTCAAGGAAGAAATGAAGCCTCAAATATGTCTCTTCTTACATAAGAGGAATAGCTTGCTCAAAGGGAATGGGTGCATGGAGTTCTTAATTGTTAAAAATATTTTCATAGATCAGTCAATAAATATTTATTAAATGCCTACCATGTGTCAGGTACTTTGCTAATCGTAGGGATACAGATATGAAAAAGAAAGACAGTCCCTGCCCTCAAGGAACTTATAATCCAAAGAGTAAAGATGACATAAAAGGGAGCTAAAAGTGGGGGAGATTTGTTGTTGTTGTTGCTGTTTGTCCTAAATTCTCTAAGAGGATCATGACATCAGGAGAGTGATGCCATGACCAGTAAGTGAATTAGATTTAAGTGAGGGAGGGTTGTGCAAAATCAACCAGCCTCACTTTCTCCTCCAGAACTATCTGGGTCCAGTGGCCAGATAGAGATCAGGACAACTGGAGATGGCCCAGGATGCAGTGGAAGATCTTGGCCTTTTCAAGCTAAGGTCTTTAACAGGCCTCAGTTCAACTCGGGTAAAGCCCATTCATGGATTAAGACTTAATAAGAAATGAGGCAGAGAGTGGCCTCTTTACCTAGTCAAAAAAAAAATCAATTGTGACCTTGGACCAGTCACAACCCCAAGTGTCTTGCCTTCCCCCCTCCAAAAAAATCAAGGCAAGATGGAAACACCCTCAACTTTTCTGGACAAAATAGAAATAATTGCTATTTACATTCATTCTGAGCCAATCAGGGCCTAAACAATGACTAAATATGGCATCACCTCTCTCATGTCATGGTCCTCTTCAAGAATGAAGGACAAATAGAAGCCTCTGTGAATAGAAAAAGAGCTGGTCACTGGAGACCAAAGTGGAACTCACCAGTTGGGCAACATGACATTTTCTTTCTTTCTTTCTTTCTTTCTTTCTTTCTTTCTTTCTTTCTTTCTTTCTTTCTTTCTTTCTTTCTTTCTTTTTCTTTCTTTCTTCCTTCCTTTCCTTCTTTTTTCTTTCTTTCTTTCCTTCTTTCCTTCTTTCTCTTTCTTTCTGTCTTTTTTCTTTCTTTCTTTCCTTCTTTCTCTTTCTTTCTTTCCCTTTCTTCCTTCCTT
>CM053594.1:80488829-80535751 GCA_028646575.1 Pseudocheirus occidentalis
GCAAGATTCAGTTTTCTCAAGAAAAGGACAATGAAGTATAAGTGTGAGGAACTAATGATACTACTACTACTGATCCTCCTCCTCCCCTCACTCCTCCTACTTCTACTCCTGCTACTATCACCACCACCACTGCAACAAGTACTATTAGTGCTATTACCACCACAACTACTACCATTACTATTATAACTATTACTGCTTCTACTACTACTGTCCATAACTACTACTACTACTACTACTACTACCACTGCTAACGCTACTACCGCTACTACTACTACTACTACCACTACTACCACCACCACTACTACTACTACTACTACTACTACTGCTACTACTACTGCTACTACTGCTACTGCTGCTGCTATTGCTACTACCTATAGCTTTGTTTGTTCGTTTTTGTCAGAATTAAAATGAGATAATGTATGTAAAGTATTTTTGCAAACCTTAAGGTTTTATAATGTCAGATATGATTAGTATAGAGGGTATTCATAAAAGTGAAATCACAGCAGTATTAAATTAAAAACAAGTTTACATTTTGACAGTTCTTAGTGTTTACAATGCAATCCTCCAACAATGTTGTGAAGGAGGCAATGTTAGTTTTATCCTTTCCATTTTATAGATGAGAAATCAAACGTGTTAAGTAATTTGCCATCCATCACACTATTAGTAAGTAATGTGGGTGGTACTTAAACCCAGGATTTCTGCCTCCAAATCTCACTCTCTTCTTCCCACTATAATATGGTGCTATGCACAATTTCCTTTACCATGTAATGATTTTCTAGAAACTTGGCACATCTGGAATGTGAAATTCTCAGCAGGCAGCGGAGCAGGGTGGTGAAACCCTGCCTATAGACATTTCTTCACCCCTATTTGCATAGAGATAGAGGCAAGTCTGTGTATCAGTGGAATCCAAGTTTGGGGAGTTTCTGGAAACTGAGGCCTTACTAAGGTCCCAATGTCAACTGTTTCCCTGGTGGATTATCAGGTTTTTCAGACAGTCTGTAACATCAATTGGTCCACTAATCAACAAGGAATCACTGAGTGCCTCCTATGTGTCCATCTCTATCCCAGCTACCACAAGCTATATAAAGAAGCACTGCATATGTCACAGCCCTAAAAATGTGAACAACCATCACCATTTTTAACTGCAGCATGATGGGTAACTGCTCTCCCCAACTCAGATATATCAGACATAGTGCTCTTCAGAGATTGACACAATGACTCCCAATTAGAATTCAGTAATATTAGGACAGGGCAGCAAGGTGGTGCAGTGGCTAGAATGCAGGAAGACCTGAGTTCAAATCTGACCTCAGACACTTCCTAGCTGTGTGAGCCTGGAAAGTCACTTTCTTAACCATGTTTTCTTCAGTTTCCTCATCTGCAAAATGAGCTGGAGGAGAAAATAGCAAACCCCTCCAGTATCTTTGCCAAGAAAACCCCAAATGGGTTTGCAAAGAGTCAAACACAACTGAAAAGGACTTTGAACAACAACTTTAGGATTGCAATGGCCCTCTGAGACCAAACCCAAATCAACAGATATTTAAATACCTGTTACGTGCACAGCATCAATACAAAGGAGAAAGCTGAAGTCCGTTTGGGTGAAGAGCTTATGCCGAAGGTCACAGAGCTAGTTCCTGTCACCTGTTGCAATGTGATCCTCAGTCTCTTTTCTAGGCTGTTAAATTGGAATAACTGTTAAAATGGCCTCAGTTCAATGAGGACAAAATACAATAATGTATGAAAACTGCTTTGAAAAATACAAAGTACTATAAAAATGTTAGTTATTTTTGCTGGAGTGTTCCAGGCCTCAATCCATCGTGCTGTTCTTTTCGAGACTTTTACATTCATTAGATTTTTTAATCAAAATTTTAGGAGAAAAAGTTATTGAGGGTAGCTAACTAGTTGGATGATAAAATCATTATCCATAAGAATGTCAATAACCAAGAACAATGGGATGAAGTCTAATGAGTCTAATGTAATAGATAAATGTGATATCTTATATTGAGGTAAAAAAAACCAAGCTGCATAAAATATAGTAAAAAAAATTATATTATAGAAATGTCATCAAGACTTGAGATCAAAGGACAATGATGACCAAGGTTTAAGTTCAGGCTGTGTAACTAACTTGCAAAACCTTGGAAATGTTACTTCACTTCTCTTAGTGTCTGTTTCCTCATTTGGAATATGAGAGGGATGGACCAGATTAGGGGGTTTTCAACCTGGGGTACATGGACCAAAATAGTCCATCCCAGGACCACTTCCCTATGTAGTTATCATGCATCCATGCTGATTTATGATTCTGATACAGGCATCTCCTTTCCTTTGTCTCCCCATGTCTTTTCTCCCTCCAAACAAATTAGTGTTGGTCTCTGTCATGTATAATCTAGCCAAACCTTTAAACTTTTGCAGACATTCTTAACATGCAGTACATACACTTATTTTTTTTAATATTTTGGTATTTCAATATAATTGGTTTCCTTGGTAATTCTGTTACTTTCAAATGTTTAAAAACACCAACCTACTAAGAGGTTCACAAGCTTTACCAGTCTTCTAAGGAGTACATGACACAGGAAAAAGTTAATAACCCCTATTCTAAAACCTCCTTTTCCTCCAAGGGACAAGGGTCAAAAAAAGGTCTAATATCCCTAGAAATCTCCTCATATAAAATTCACAGATCTCTTGACATTTTCTTCTTACTGCCTCTAGCCCAATAACCCACTGAGGTGAGCAGCAGTATGCCTCCACTTGAAGAGAAAGACTGACTAATTCATGTTTCCAGAATACATCTGAGCACTTTTGGGTGGCTAATTATGACAAAAATGCAATTTCCCCATGTAAATAAATACACTGAAATCTGGGCCAGGCCCCTGCTCTAGGCTTAAGGTGCTCAGGAGGATGGCCATTAATGGTAGCCATCTGTTGCTAAGTCCCTGATACCTTGAGGTCCAAGTATGCACTCAGTTGGGATGCCCATGTGGCTCTTGTGATGCCCTTGGCACTGAAGGGGAAGGAAGGAGGCTGATGAAACAGATGGTGCTTCACTGAGTAGTCACCTGACTTCTGTTTGTGTTTCTGCTCTCAAGCCTGGGTGAGGGAAACATTTCCAGCTGTCACAGAAGGCAATCCCCAAAATAAAGATGTCTGTGATAAAGGAGGCTGCCTCTAGGGAGTCAGATCAATTCAACGCAGAAACCATTGTTCCAGATTCCCAGGAAAATCTGAAACTATTTAAAATAAAAAGAGTTTTAGAGCCTTGCAAGGGAGGTACAATGAAAAGAGGATTTGGTTTAGAGTCAAAAGACATGGGTTTGAATTCTGTCCCTATGTGTGTTTAATTTTGGGCAAATCACCTCCTCTCCCTGACCCGCAGCTTCCTCGTCTATAAATTTAGGGAGATGGATTATATAACCTCTAAGATTCCTTCTAACTCTATACACATTAGATTTTGCTAAGTGTCAGTGAAGGAGCAGTACTGTTTTTTAAAAACAAATCTTTAAAGAGATGCCAGGCATAAGGGATTGCTTAAGCTAAAGTGAATAGGAAAAGATGTAGAACCTCTAATTCCACAGCAGGAAGAAAAGAAATGTTTCAGGAGGTAAAGATAGGAAGTAGGGAACCCAGAAGGAATTAATTCCAAGTGAGTATTATAATAATAATAATTAATAATAATGACTACTGACTTTATATAGTATTTACTATGTGCCAGGCACTGTGACAAGGGCTTTACAAGTATTATCTCATTTCTCACAACAACCCTGGGAGGTAATGATTAGGGTTCGCGTGGTCAAGATAAATGAGGACATCGTGTTTAAGAAAAGGAGGAGGAGTAGGAAGAAGAGGCTATGATGATCACCACCACTTGAATGGTGCTTTAAAAGCTAGCAAAAGTGCTTTATAAATGTCTTATTTTATCTTCCCAACAATCCTGGGAACTCTGTGTTATTATTTCCCCCATTTTACAGATGAGGAAACTAAGGTTTTAAGGTTGAAGAAACAAACAAAAAAAACAATTCATTAAATGATTTGCCTGGGGTCATATAGCCTATAAGTGTCTCAGGTTGGATTTGAACTCAAGTCTTCCTGGCTTCAGGCCCAACTCTCTGTCTACTGCTGTTCCACCATAAATAAAAAGCAGAACTTCATTTGGAAGATGCACAGACTTGGCCATAATTATGGAGAATGATGAGGGACCTGTGTCAGAAGCTCCCCAGATTAAGTGGCCTCACAGTCTTCTGTGAGACCAGCCACACATGAAGCAGAAATTAAGTCAAACAAGTTCACAGAACACTTACATTACAGCAAGTTCAATAATGGTTTATCTAGTTTATCTAGTTCCACCCCATTCCTTGTCCAATATCAAAGTAGACTTTGGTAGGCTCGCTCCTGTTTTGAATCCCACGTCTCACCTCTGGTCCTTTCAACACAAGCACTCCTCTGTCTATTGCACAGTCATCTTCTCAAAGTCTCAGGGTTGGGGGAGGCTTAGTTCAATCTTTCCCTGTACAGAAGTTCCCTCAAAAGCATCTGTTAGCACTCAACATATGGCTTTTGCTAGAAAACCTATCCTGGGCAATCATTCCATGTTGGAATAGCTCTAATTGTTAGGAAATTTCCCTTGACATCAAGTCTAAGTCTGTCTTGCTATGGATTCAAAAAAGACAAGTCTAGTCTCTGATCACCATGAGAACACTTCAGATCTTCTCATGTCCACCCTCACTAGCCTCTTCATGCTTTTCTTCATCTTAGTTTTTGATCCTGGTTCTCAGTTTTGTTTTATTTCTGCACCATGACTCTGTTTCCTGCCACTGTACGATGGTCATAAGATTATAAGACGCTTGAGGGTTGAGGGTAAGTGAAGATTTGCCATTCCCTGGTGGAATGGGTGGATGAGAATTTTTTTTTCATAGCCACGAAAGCAGCTGAAGCAGGCACTGTGGAGTCCTTTGAACTCGGTCAGACAATGCAGATGCCAAGGTCATCCACTGAATCCTAGATTGTCTTCAGTAGTCCTGACTTGTATCTTGGCACTGGACTTCAATAATTCTGGAAGAAAGAGCAAGGCTGACAACTTTGAACTTAAATCTAATTCACAAGCAAGGCCTAACATCGCCCTATGATGTCATCGGTCCTCTTCAAAAACAAAGGATGAACAACAATGTAAGGGCAACTTCTATTTTTGGCCTCTTTTTTGTACTTTTTAGTACTTTGCTTAGCACAGGGCCTGACACATAGTAGGCATTTAATAAATATCCAATGAGTCATTAATGCAGTGATCCACTTTTCTCATTATTCTTTAGACTAGAGAAAAATCAAACTGTAGTATAAGCTTCCGCAGCACAATAATGGGAAGGATAAAATAAACCAACCTCCACACACACTTCTACTCATGTAAGAGGGACACTCTCTGTCGCATCCACCACGAGCAGAGTCAGAGAGCAGGTTAATTTAAGGAGCTCTAGGAAGGTCCTTTTTTTCCAAAAACAGCTTCACCTCAACCAGTCACTATTCCTAAAATTCTACCATTTTATTTTTTAATTTTTTTTGCTTTTCAGAGGAGCAATTGGGGTTAAGTGACTTGCCCAAGGTCACACAGCTAATAAGTGTTAAGTGTCTGAGGCTGGATTTGAACTCAGGTCCTCCTGACTCTAGGGCCAATGCTCTATTCACTGCACCACCTAGCCACTCCAATTCTGCCATTTTAATGTTATCTCTCCAGTTTGGTCTGTTGTGTCCCTAGGAGTCTGCTACAAAATTATAATTTTGAGAATGTTACCCTGGATGGCTTGTCAATCTGATAAGTGCTGTCCTTTCAGTTGTCTGTGACTCTGTGTTACCTCACTTGGGGTTTTCTTGGCAAGAATACTGGAGTGGTTTACCATTTCCTTCTTGAGCCCATTCTACAGATGAAGAAATTAAGGCAAACAGGGTTAAGTGACTTGCGCAGGGTCACACAGCTAGGAAGTGTCTGAGACCAGATTTGAACTCATAAAGATGATTCTTCCTGAGTCCAAACCCAGTGCTCTATTTACTATACTACCTAATTGCCCTTACCTGATGATTAGCTGTCATTTTAAAGAACAAATAGCAAATGTTCTAAGATAATCTTTCCATGTCTGCATTCATTTGCACTAAGAATTCCATAACAGAAAGGCAAGATCTTATGGTGGAATGAACATTCAATTTGGAGTCAGATATCCCTTGGCTCAAATCCCAGATCTGGTATTTACTAGCTTTATGGCCCTATGAACAAGTCACATCTTCAATAAGCCTTAGTTTTTGCCTCTTTAAAATGAGAAGGTTGCCCTTGATGACTTCAAAGAGCCCTTCCATCTATAATCCCATGATCCTATAGAAATTTTCATAAGCTTGGGCAAGTCATTTAATTACTCTGGACCTCAACTTCCCCACTTGCAAAATAAAGTTATCAAATAAAGTTATCAAATAATATCAAAATCAAATATCAAAATATCAAAAATTATCAAAATAAAGTTATCTAATCTAACCACTATGATCTCTCCCAGGTCTGAATCTATGGTTCAATGACCATAAATAAACAACAAATCATTTATTTTCTTCAATTTGAATTTGGCCATTTTAACCCCTTCTGTATCTGAGTAGGCTCTCCCAGATTCTTGAAACTCAGTGGCCATACCTGTGCCCAAGTATCATTTTGCCAAGCCTGGCTTCCAACCACTACATTCATAGGTATAATTTTCCAGGCTATGATGTCTCCACAATGAGGATAACTGTAACACAAAACTATCAAATTAGCATCATTCTTCTTCCTCCAACCAAAGGTGCACGCGCACACGCGCACACACACACACACACACACACACACACACACACTATTTGGAGAGTATAAGGCAGGGACAGAGAACAGAACCTCATGGAGCCAAGACTAGGGTTAGAGGCAGAGGGTAGAATAAGTTTTCCTGATGCCCACAATGAGCACAGTATGAGGAGTCAAAGAAGAAGAAAAGATAGAATACAGTGTGGACAGACTATAAATTTCACTTTGTGGTGTCAGAAAGAGGGGGCATGGTGATAGACTTACTATCCTGTGCCCTTGTCAGACATCATCTGGAACATAGTATTTGTGTCTGGACATTTTAGGAAATGCTTTAACAGACTGGATTAAATCCAGAGGAAGGAGATGAGATCTTTGTGAAAAGATCATTTGGGAGAGAAAAAAAAAACAACACAAAAAGCAAAAAAGAAAAATGTATATGATATTCTAGGGAGAGAAAAGGAGGAGGGAAGACTTCATAATACATCTTAAAATATCTGAAAGGTTTTCCTATCAAACAGGAATTAGATTTATTCCATGTTGCCCCAGAATGCAAAATTTTTGCTGTTGTTCAGCCACTTTTAACTCTTCATGATCCCATTTGGGGTTTTCTTAGCAAAGATACTGATGATTTTCCATTTCTTTCTCCAGCTCATTTTACAGATGAAGAAACTGTAGCAAACAAGGGTGAGTGACTTGCTCAGGGTCACACTGCTAGTAACTCTCTGAGGCCAGATTTGAAGTCCAAAAGATTACTCTTCCTGACTCTAACCCAAGTGCCATATAAACTATATCACTAATCCAAAGTGCAAAGCCAACACATAGAAGCTACAGGCTCCATTTAAAGAAGGATTTCCTAACTGTTGTAGCTGCTTGCCAATGGAAAGGGAGTGGTTTCCTCTTTATGACAAGTTCTTGACCTAAATGCTTGTTTGGGATGTTGGAAGCTGGATCTGACCTCAGAAGTCCCATCTAACTGGGAATCCATGATTCCATGATTGCACTATTCGTCAATCATAACACAGAAGAGAGTGAGGTCTGACTCTGAATACAGGTGGACCCCACACCTACCCTCCTTCATACTTGCAGCCTGTGACAAGGGGACACTCCTTTCATTGATAGAGATCCCAGCTCATCTAGAATGTAGGAGGTCTTTAAGAACTTCTTTGACTTCAGAAACAAAAAAAACAAATAAACTAAAACAGTGCATCCTACTGCTGCCTACCTCCAAGTAAACCTCTGAAATAACTGGTCCTCCTAGGATAGATCGAATCTTAAAGTCTTGTCAGCTTGGCAAAGTCAGCCAGAACTTATGCTCTGCTCTCATTGCCTTCAAGAATTCTGGGTCACTCTTACACAGAAACTAGAAATTGTAGTGTCTGGGCCAAATTCAGTTTGTAGGTCAATAATGGATCACTTTTTCAGAAATGCCCAGGGGCTGTGATCTTCCTCACTTTCCGAGTGAATTTGGTTTGGAGAAACTTCTCCCCTACCCCATCTTTGGCCAACCTCTGTTCCTAGAAGGCCTAAGGCCCTCAAGTGCGCCCCTCCTCTCTATGGGCAAAAAGTGATCAGTGGTCTCTAGGCTGCTAAAACAGCTCCTGCTGTTGTTGTCTCTTTCTCCAGGGGAAAACTACTGGGGAGTACCTGAAATACCCTATTTCTACTAGCAGCGTGCAATACAATTCAATTCGACATGTATTTATTAAATATCTTTTATGTGCCAAAAGTTGTGCCGATGTGCTAAGGTTACAAAGGCAAAACTTGAAAGAGTTCCTTCCCTTAAGAAGTTTACATTCTACAGGGGTGAATTATGAGTTAGCCTGCATTTTATTACCTTTGGTTTCCCAGAGGGAAGTCTAATTTCTGAGGAAAAAAAGGACATGCCTTCTCCATGGATGTAAAGTGGTCGAGATTACAGCAGCCAACCTTGGGAGCTATGTTAGCCCTCTAACTAGGGGTCTACCTCTTCTGAAGGTACAATATCTCTCCACTGACCTTTTTCCTAAGACCAACTGAGGAAGACATGGAGTCTCCCTCATTTCTCTGACCTTCCCCTTAATGGAAGTCTGCCTTGAGATAAAAATGACTGCCACTCACCCCCAAAAATCTATTGATGTCCTTGAGAACAGCTCTGATGACCCTGTCCTGGTAAAATCTGTGCCATGATAAGGCATCAGAGCAGGACTTCAGCAGAGGTCTATAGTAGAAACCACATACAATAATAAATGTGAATTAAATTTAATTGAATCCTCAGCTACTGGCAGTGGCAGCTGTGGCGCTGTCCCCAGGTCCCAGACTCTTACTTTGATTATTAAATCTTGTCATTTCAAATGAAAATTGCTGACTTCCACTGTACACCTCCCACCTAGGCTATCTTCCTACCTTTTTCCTCTTCCTTATCTTCCCTGTTCCTCCCACTCAGCTGACTAATAATTTAGCTACAGAATGTTTAAAACCACTCATTGTCCTATGTTATCAGTGTGCTTTGAAAAATCGGAGGAATGATTTTCTGAATTCCTCAGCTGAAAAAATGCTGAGGAAACCTTTTGGATAAATAAATCAATGCTAATGGCCATATGACCTTCAGTGAATGTCTTGTGTGTCTAGGTCTCTGTTTCCTCCTTTGGAAAATAAACATGATAGACAGAGTGGTCTTTAAAGTCCCTTTGAACTGCAGCCTCCTCTCTGCTCCAACCACACTAGATCACCTTCTGACCTCCCCCTCCCCCCCCCCCAGAAAAAACACAACTTGTTCTTTCTTATGCTCTGGATTTTGCCCTCCATCCCTCCTTTGCACCCATTCAATTGCTACTCTCTTTTTTAAAAGCTTAACTCGCATACTACTTCTTCCAAGAAGCTGTTGCCAACTCTTAATACACTCCTCCACCCCCACTCCCACCACAGTTTTTTCTGTAATAATTTGCTCATCACACAATTGTATATGCTGCAGAGAAGACATGGGATATAGTTGACTGAGGATCAGAGACCCTGATTTAAATCCCATACCCAGTATTTAACACTTATAAGACCTTAGGCAAGTAATTTAACCTCTCTTTATCTAGGTCTCAGTTTTCTCTTCTGGAAAATGAGAGGGTTGTACAAAATGGTCTCTAGGTCCCCTTCCAGCTCTAAACTGATGATTACAAAGCCTTTTCTGATCCTCACCCGCACGCCCAGAGCTGTTAGTACCTTCAAATGAAAGAATATTTATAAATCTCCTAGTACAGTGCCTAGCACATAGGAGGTGCTTAATGAATGCTTGCTCCTCTTCCCCCCCCAAACAAACAAAAAACCAACATTTTCCTGTGTTTATTTTGTAGCTACCAATCTACGTTCACGTTGTCTCCTCCAACAGAATGTCAGTCACTCAGTAAGCATTTATTAAGTGTATTATTTATACATTATATTTATTTATACAATATTTATTACTGAATGAGCTATGCATGAATGTAAATTCCTTGCGGACAGAGACAGTTTCATTTTTTGTCCTTGTACCAACACAGTACCTGGTATATATGTGTTAGGTGCATAATAAATGCCTTTTGGTTGACTCATAATCCTATGATCCTATCTGCTTCAGTGATATAGTCCCTTACTAGATTGGAATCTCCTTGAAAGCAGACCCATGCTTTATCTAAACTTCACATTCTCTCTCAGCCTAGCATGGTTCTGTGCACAGCAGAACTTAATACATCTTTGTCGCCTTAGGTTATATTATATCTTCTAACATTCTAAGGAAACTTCTTTGTCATTAAGTCACTTCAGTCATGTCCAACTTTTCATGACCCCATTTGGAATTTTCTTGGCAAAGATACTGGAGTGGTTTGCCATTTCCTTCTCCAACTCATTTTTACATATGAGGAAACTGAGGCAAACAGGATTAAATGACTTGTCCAGGGTTACATAGTAAGTATATAAAGACAGATTTGAACTCAGATTTACAGTTCCAAGGACCGTTAAAGGTCACCTAGTCCAATGTTCCCTAGCTTTACCACTGCAGAAACTGAGTCCCAGGGAGGTAACATGTTTGCCAGAAGTCACATAGCTAGAAAGTAATAAATAGATTGAGGATTCAAACTTAGGTTTCCCAGTTCCAAATCCAGCTTTCTTTCTACCATTTGTCATTGCCTTCAGGGAATCTCAAATCCAACTACTTTCAAGTATTTATTTCTCTGAGTTGCCTTTACTTTTTAACTTTTCTCATTCGATAACTATTTTATGTGTTTAATAGAATACCGGCATCATCTTATGAATATTTACTACATTTCTCTCTAGTATCTATTATTGTGTCTTGTAAGACCACTAGGAGACCCATTGAGCATCCTTAGATACACAGTCATAAAAACACATAATTTCAAGTATAATTTTTCGGCTCTAAGCTCATTTTTATTTTATAGTTCATTAAGTCTTAAAGATGTAAACTTTTTACAATGTTGCTCTCAGGCTGAGCTGTTGAAGAAGACAAAAGGACAGTTGGGCTCTGTTCTGCTACAGATACCAGTTAGTTAACAAGGTAGAACATCAGTTTCCATTTTATGTGTAATCATTCATTCTTCAAGATGCATTAATAAGCATCTACCACATGCGAAGCCTTGGACTAAGCAGTGGATATAAAAAAAATAGTCCCTGCCCTCAAGGAGATTCCATTAAAAGGGAGCTTGGATGTGAGAGAATCACAAATTTAGAATCAGAAGCTCCTTTGCAATTCATCTACTGATTTTACAAAAGATAATAGTGAGGACCCAGAAAAGATAAGTTGTTCTGCTCAAGGTCACACGGGTAGTAAGTAGCAGTAAATACATTTGAAACCAGAGCATTAGGCTTCAATTACAACATTCTTTCCATGCACTGGTTGTTCTTCTTAAAAACCAAGAGGTACAAAGGCAGCCGTGGTTTAAGAGTATAAACTCATATGTAATACATACATACACACACACACATACATACACACACACACATACATACACACACACACATATATAAAACCAACAGTATCACTTCATCAGACCCTGAATATTCATTGACAGCTAAGAGACAACCAAGTTCAGGTCATGCCAAGAGTGTTGACAGATTAAAGTTGAAGAAAGGCATCCAGACCAGCCACCCATTGATTTAGGTGTTAGGTCTCATTCTCCCCATTTACCAGTGGGAGAAAATCAGACTCAGAGAGGGAAGCAAGGGAAGTAAATGTATATTTATATAGTGCCTACTATGTGCCAGGCACTATGCTAAACATTTTACAAATATCTCATTTGAGAGGAGAAGTGACTGGTCCAACATCACAAATCCCATAGCACAGGCTCTAGAATACCAAGAATTTTATAGCTATATATGTCTTGGTTAAGCAGAAGAGACAGGGAAATGTAAGTGAAGTTGATATTACTTCTTTCTGGAGTGCCTTACCAATGATGAGTGTGTAACCCCCATTAACCCCAAAGTCACAGGCATGATTATGGGTCAAGAAAACACATGTGGGGCAGCTAGGTGGCACAGTGTAATAGAGCATCGGCCCTGGAGTCAGGAAGACCTGAGTTCAAATCCAGCCTCAGACACTTGACACACTTAGTAGCTGTGTGATTTTGGGCAAGTCACTTAATCCCAATTGCCTTGCCTTCCCCCTCCAAAATAAAAAAAAAAATGTTACTGCATGATGTAGATTTATAATGACTTTGCATTTTAAACAATTAGTTCTAATGTGTTTCCCATTTCCATCATATATACTTATTTTGCTTAAATGCATATGTTTCCAGAAGAAACTGAGGAAAAACTTTAATGGGGATAAGTTTAGGCACTATGATATGTTGATGAGAGATGTCTCTTGATAAAGTTGTCCACCATGTGTTCTGCCAACCTCGTATAAAATCACACCCCATTCAGATAATGTGACAAAAGGCAGGTACCCCCTGAATACCAAGAATTTTACAGATGAATATGCCAACTCAGCAGAAAAGGCAGGGAAACATATGAAGTGGTCAATATTGCTTCTTTCTGGAATACCTTACCAATTGATGAGTGTGTAACCCCCAGTAACTCCAAGGTCACAGGCATGATCAGAGGTCAAGAAAAAGCATAACACAGTGAGAGGCAGGATGGAAGATTAGTTTGGGAATCAGAAATAATTATGTTCAAATTCTGACACTGATACTCATTAGCTGTAAGGATCATTAGGAAATCATTGAACCTCTCAGAGCTATAATAATGGGACTAATGGTACCTATCATACTTATATCACATACCAGAATTCTTGAGAGATTCACATTGAGAGTTTATCATAAAAGTCCTATATAAATGTTACTGTTTAAGACTGGCCTATAAACACACCATACCCTTCCACTAAAATCATCACCCTCCTTCCCCCTGTCCCCAAAATAGTCCCTGTCACACCCAGGTCACCTACTTCCCCCTTAATTTAGGCCAGTGGTTCTCAACCTGTCCATTATGTTCAATTGAAATACATCCTGCATATCAGATATTTCCATTACGATTCATAACAGTAGCAAAATTACAATTACAAAGTAGCAATGAAAATAATTTTATGGCTCCACAACATGAGGAACTATATAAGGGTCGCGGCATTAGCAAGGTTGAGAACCACTGATTCGGGCCGTATTTTTCAAGGTTGTTTTTTTTATCTAATTCCAACATCTCGTCCTTGTTAATATGTTCTATAGATTATGTCCCTGCAATCTCTCTCACATTTATATTTTCTTCTTCATTCCTCTCATTCAAATCCACATCTCCATGATCTTTGACTTGAACTAATAGGGTTTACTTCTCTACCTTCTCCCCTCTACAAAACATCCTCTCCTTGGTGCCAGAATAATCTGCTAATGGAAAGACCTGATCATATAGCTTTTGAAGGCAAACTGGATTTACTGACTGAGCAAAAGTATAAATTAAATTAATTTTTTTCCCTTTTTAACTATCTCTCATTTCATCAATGTAGGTAGCTCTCCAAGCAAGTAACTTCTTATATCAAAAAAAAAAATGGGCATCTTCTCTTCAATTTCCAATCTAAGGCACTGGTACATTAAGTGATTCTCCAAAATGTGGCAGAGGTGGCAAATGTTTCTCAGATCCTTCTACATATGAATCCCAGTGCTAGGGGTACAAAGATACATGATCCTTATCCTCAAACATCTGACATATTGCCTAAGTTTGAAGACTGGTAGTTTGGGGAGGAGGGGCATGGCCGTGGACTAGGAAGGGGATTTGGAAAGTAGTTTAAGACCTCTAAAAGGCAAATTAGAATATGGAAGACCTAAGACATTCAAATGGAAAGGGAAGCACATCTTCACTCCTACTATGGAGGATCAGAAAAAGAATCAAAGAAGATATTTTGAGATCATGCCATGGAAAGAACTGTTAATGTCAAGTCTGGAGAAGAGAAGATTAGAGATAGAGAAGGTGGAATGAATAACTATATTCAAGTAGTTGAAGGATTGACACTGGGGAAGGGATTAGACTCATTCAGCAGCTTGTCCAAAAGGGTAGAACTAGAGTAAGTGGATTAATCTTGCAAAGAGAGAAATTTAGGTTTAATGTTAATAGAAAAAAAGTGCCCTTCCTAACAATTAGAGCTATCCCAAAGTGGACTGGGTTGTCTAACAATTAAAGCTATCACAAATTAGATACCCCTGTTTAAGGAAGCAGTGGGCACCCATTTACTGAAGGGTTTCTAAGCAAATGCTGGATAACCACTTGTGTGATATGCTAGAGAGGAAATTCTTGTTTAGTTATAGATTGGAACAGATGGCTATTGAGGTCCCTTCCAACTTTGAGGTGATTGAATTGTGCTTTCATCTTCACGAGGTAGCCTAGAAAGAATGGTGAACAGATTGTGTACTTTCACTGGAGTAGAGGCCCCAGTTAAAAGGATGCCTCCTGCAGTAAGCTTTGCCTGATTCCTCAGCCTTTCTTCTTTAACCAGAAGCCAGCATTCCCCCCCTGTGTTTCTATGTAACACGTTGACTCTCCGTCAATGCTCTTTGACTTTCTTAAAATATTTCTCACTCCTATTTTCACTGCTATTACAGCTGTGTCCCTGTCATATGTCCCCTAGTAGACTGTTAGCTCTATGACTGCATAAACTACCCTCCACTCGTCCTCCAGGTCCTCCAGCCTGGCGGAGGGCTGGATATATGATTAGCAGCAAGATTTATATCCTAGCATTAGAAATAATTACCTATGTGACCTACGGCTAGTCATTCATCTGTGTTTTAGTTTACTCACTTGTAAAATAATCTTTGTACCATCTACCCCATATACATGTTGAGGAAAAGGACTTTATGAAGCAAGGCACTTTTAACAAAATGAAAAGAAAAAGAGCACACATGAGCTATTAGATTCTTAATAAATACTTGATGGATTCAGATTCCAAGAATTCCCAGATACTGTAGTTGGGCTGGGTCCCAGGGAGGAAGGAAAAAGAATTCAACGCTGCTTCTCCATGCTCATGATGCTGTTCTCTTCTTTGGAAACCAGTGCTAGAACCTGGATTTTCGTTCTTTTTTGGAAATTGCCTCCTCCCCTGTTTCATGGGTTCCCATTCTCCATTCACAGGTGGATGAGTAACAAGGATATAACTTCTTCCACTCCATCTCTTCTTTTTCCTCCCTCCCTTCCTTCCTTCGTGCTTCTTTCCTTCCTTCTTTCCTTTCTTCTTTCCTTCCTTTCTTTCTTTCTTTCTTCCTTCCTTTCTTTTCTAAGTCATTCTTAAACCTCTTAAATCCTTTAATGGGGGATTCCCATAAAGCACAACAGTTGAAACATTTGTAGAATTTAAGGAAAGAATAGAGATAAAGTTCATTTACAAAGGCTTGTCAAGGTCTGCCAACACCTTCTCTAAAACCCTTATTGTCACAAAATAGAAGTGAACCTGTATTCTTAAAGGCAATGTCTATGGACCACAAGTTCTAGCACAGTGGTTCTCAATCTTCCTAATGCCATGACCCTTTAATATTCATATGTGGGCATATCTGCATGTGGGTGGACCCGCCTGGAGACAGATAAAGGAGCCGTGTCTTGGTTCCTAAGACCACTGGAAATACATGTTTTCTGATGGTCTTAGGCAACCCCTGTGAAAGGGGTGTTCAACCCCCAAGGGGGTTGCAACCGACAAGTTGAGAACCTCTGCAGTAGCAGATCACAGTATCAGAGACTAAGAGCTGGAAGGAAACTCAGAGTCTGAGGCTTTGAGTAATGGGTCTTGAAAAAGGCTACCATCATGGGCAACCACATCTAACTCAGAGAGGCACATTTCTAGGTTGGCCATGAAGACATAAATGGTTTTGACCAAAGTATTCAAGAAGATCATCCACTGAGAAAGGAATTTTTAGGTACATCCTTGATGTTACCTAGTATTCATAAACTAAAGGGAACTAGGTCGACTCTTATATAGATTTAGGTCTGGAAAGGAAATTAAGGCTGTCTAGTCCAACTCCATCATTTTATGGATGAGGAACCAGAGAGAAACTAGTTGCTATATCCATGGTCCCACAGCAAGTAAGAGCCAGAAGTGGGATTCAAATTCGGGTTCTTCTTGACTCCAGGTTCAGTATTCTTTTCAACACATTTGACTGTTCTTCATAGTATGAAGTGTATTTTAGCTCTCTGGAATATTCTTCCTTAACCCTATGTTATGGGTTGGGAACCTATAGTTTAGAACTAACCTCTAAATAGAATCTAAATCCTAGAATTCTGTGCTCTAGACCTAAATCCTGTGGTCCCTTTCTTCAGGAATATCCTCATTTTAGGATACTCATAGGATATTTCTCTCCAGAACAATGATTATGGATATAAAGATGAACTTTCCTATTTCTTATTCCTATTTCCTCTTTCACATAGGCTTTCTAGTTCAGCCTATAATGAGATTTATGCATTGATGCCCTTGCTGCTTCCAGCCAATGCATGTGTACAAGCTCAGAGTTTAAGTGCTTTGGGAATGGCAAAACCTCCTGGCTGCTTAAGGCCAGCCATGTGTGACTTAGCACTGCAGGAGACTCAGGTACTTTAGGGATGAAGAGTAGTCTCTTTAGTGGTCACTGAGCATAAAGAGCCAATGACTTAGCTGGGCTTTCAAAGGGAAGTGAATCCCTGTTCCTATGTCTCTTTTCTGTTGAAGAACTTCCCACCCCAAACCCTGTGGCATTACCTAACTCTGGGAATCACCTTGAGAAGTGAGGGAATCTATCCCAGGGTATACTGACTTTCCCCAAATGATGGCTGGAGTAGAAGGGCTTAGTTAGTAAGTCTGAGCCAGGGTATGTGGATACCTCTTCTGTTTTGTGTTTATTTGCCTGCTCCCAAGTAATCGACCATGAGTCTCAAGATAAACATATCAAACTCAAGGTTTCCTTGTGAATTCCAGGAGTCCACATAAACTATGTCCTCAGTTTCTACAGTTTAGAAGAATTCCCAAGTCACTAATCCCGTGCCCTTGGAGAGGATCACCACAAAAGTGGAAAAGAGCCCAACTGCTGGCTTAGCTTACCAGAAGAACAGCTCCCAGGAGGAAAAGAGTGCCAAGCCAAGGTGAAACGGAAATTGCCTGCTTTATATGTAGGCATATGCCTATACTTGATAGTTTTATGGTTTTTAATGATAATGATGATCATGATCATGATGATGACGATGATGATGATGATTGCTAGCGTTTCTATAGCATCTATTATGTGCCAGGCACCATGCTAAGTGTTTTACAATTATTATCTTATTTAAGCCTCACAACAACCCTAAAAGGTAGGTATGTTATTATCCCCATTTTACAGATGAGGAAAATGAGGCAAACAGAAGTGGTATGACTTGCCCAGGGTCACACAGCTAGTAAGTGTCTCATGCTGGATTTGAACTCAGATCTTCCTAACTTATGACCCAGCACTCTATCCACTGCACCATATCATCATACTAGAGTATAATATATTCTACTGGCATTTATTTAGCTTAAGCTTTTCTATCAACTATCATCTAGCTTCTATTAAGCACCTACTATATGTGTCAGACACTATGTGAAGCTCTGAGAAGCACAAAACAATCCTTGCTCTCAAGGGATTCAAAGTCTAATAGGGAAGACAACATAAAATAAGTAGGTACAAACAAGTATAGATGGCATAAAATGGGGATCATCTCAGTGGAAGGGATGAAGACTGAGGGAAGAACATGAAAGCATTCCTGCAGAAAGTGGGACTCATAGAAAACCAAGGAAGCCAAGAGGCAGAGAGGAAGGAGAACACTCCAGACCTGGGGTTAGTCAGTGAAAGCTCTCAGAGTCACAAAATGAAGCCTGTGAGGAACAGCAAGGAAGTCAGTGTCACTGGATCAGAGCTCATGGAGGGGCATAAGCAGCTTGGAAAGGCAGGAAGGAGCTAGCTTATACAGGGCTTTAAAAGCCAAACAGAGGGTTTTATATCTGATCCTGGAAGGATCTGCTGGAGTTGGCCAGTGGGGTGGGGGAATGTGAGGTGAGAGGGTCAGATCTGTGCTTTATGAAGATAACTTTATCAATTGAGTGGAGAATGGATTACAATGGTGACAGATTTGAGGTAGGAAGAACAATCAGGAAACTATTGCAATAATCCAGGTATGAGGGACTTGGGTTCTGAACAATGATGGGCAGTGTCAGAGGAGAGAAGGGGGTGTATACAACTTCCAAAGGCAGAAAGGATTTAACAATTGATTTGACATAGGGGTTGACAGTGATAAGTTGAGGATGACAATTAGGTTGTGAACCTGGGTATCTGGGAGAATGGTGGTGTCCTTGATAATAAAAGGGAAGTTAGGAAAAAAAAAAGTGGGGGAGGAGGAGATAATGAGTACAGTTTTGGACATGTCAAGTTTAAGATGTCTGTGACACATCCAGTTTAAGATGCATAATACACAATTGGAAATGGGAGATGGGAGGTCGGGGAAGAAGGTAGGGCTAGACAAGTAAAATTGAAAATCATTTTCATAAAAATTTCTTATAGCAAAAATTAGATGGAAAAAAGCAATTCAAGAAAGTTATGAAAGTTAAACAATTGAAAAAGGAGATACAAAATCACAAGGAAGAAAATAAAAAGGAATTCAAAAATCAAATTAGAGAGAATGAAGAAAAATTAGGGGAAAAAAAGCAACCCAAGAAAATTATGAAAAGAAAGTTAACCACTTACAAAGGGAGATACAAAAATCTTAAGGAAGAAAACTAGAACTGGGAGAGTGGAATTATATGACCAAAATAAAATAAAACTAGAAAAACTAGAAGAGAATCTGAAAAAACTCATTAGAAAAACAACTGATCAGAAGAACAGGCTGAGGAGAGAGAATTTAAGAATTGCCAAATTACCTGAAAGTTGTGATTGAAAAAAAGAATCTGAACAAATATTACAAGAAATTACTGAGAAAATTTGTCCTAAAGTTCTAGGACAAGAAGGTAAAGTAGAAATAGAAAGAAGCCACTGATCACCCTCTGAAAAAGAACCTAGGAATAAAATTTACAGGAATGTGATAGCCAAGTTCCAAAATTCCCAAATTAAAGAGAAAATAATGCAAGCAACAAGAAAAACAAAAAACAATTGAAATACTGTGGGAAAACAATGAGAATTTCACAAGACCTAGAAGCTTCTCCACTAAAAGACCACAGGTCTTGGAACATTATATTTTGAAGAACAAGGGAGAGGAAGAACTAACAGAGGGGAAACAGGTTGGGGTAGAAGGCTGGTAATGTTGGAATCTTACTCTCCTCTGGATTGAAGAGAAACAAAACATTCATCTGAAAAGGTTTAGAAGTCTTATGAACTTCTAGAGAAATGAGAAAACTGGAGGATGGGGAGGGGAGGGATTTTTAAAGGGGTATATAGAATAAGATTAAAAAGGTGGGGGGAGAAGATAAGGAAGGGGATTTTAGAGGGGTGGATAAATCTAGAAATAAAAGGGTGTAACGGGAATCTGAAGATATTTCCTGCCCCTAGACCCTTTGATAGGCTTAAGTGGCTCTGAGAATGTTCCCTGATTTGAAAGTATTTTCTGCCCCCCTAATAGGCTGAATGTGGTCATCTCGCCTGTGGCGAGAGGCTTGATTTTGGGAATGGCCACACCTTGTTACTTTGTAATTGGACAGTGTGTCAAGAGGACTGTGACATTCTCTGACCTAGAAGAAGGCTATATATATGCCCTGATGTGAGGCTTTGCTTTGGAGTTCACTTTGAGAAGAGTTGTATGGTTTGGCAGGACAAGACTCTGGGAAGCTGTTGAGCCCCCTGGCTTTGAAAACCCAGATGTTGATGCTTCCCTCTCAGGTGACTTGAATAGGTAATGGATGTGATAGTCAAATGGTTGGAAGCCCATCTGATCTGTTTCTTGGTCTGCTTGTAACTTGTGTTTGTAACTTGTGTTTGTATTCTCTGGAGTTCAGGGTGCTGACTTTTTCCCCTGAACTAGGTAAATGATATATTTGTTTGATTAAAGAAAGATTTTTAACCCATTTTGAGTTGCTTTCTTTAGAAAAGCAGATTTAAGAACCTGTGCTAGCAGCTGTCCTAGGTATTCTAGGGTGCTTGCTGATACAGAGGGTAGGGGGGAAGATAACGTAACAGGCATAACATAAAAAGAAAAAATAGTAAGTAAAAATTAGATGGAGGGGAAGTCACAAACAGTAATTAGGACTTTGTGAAATCCATAAGAATATGAGTCAACACCCAAATGATAAATGGTCAAAGGATATGAACAGGAGGTTTTTTGGTGAAAAAATCAAAACAATTTATAGTCTCATAAAAATACTCTAAATCATTATTGATTAGAGAAATGCAAATTAAAACAACCTTGAAATAACATTTTACAAGAGGAAAGTGACAAATTCTGGAGAGGATGTAGAAAAATTGGGACATGGGTATTGTAGAATTGCAAAATGATACAACCATTTTGTAGTGCAATCTGGGATTATGCCCAAGGAATTATTAAAATATCTATACCCTTTGGGCATAATAAGATCACATTGTATACAGTAACAGCAATATTGTTTCAAGAATGCCTTTGAGCAAACAAGTTATTTTGTCTATCATAAATACCCAAATTAACTATAAAAGACACATGAAGAAAAATTCTATCTACATCCAGAGAAAGAACTAATAAATAGGAGTATATAGAGAATAATTTTGTTTATGTACATATATAGAAATATATATGCATATATGGAAAAAAGAGAAAAAATTTACATGATAATATTGTATATTTGAAGGGAATATCAAGTTGTGCATTTTCATCTTTTTATTGTATTATGTTATGGAAATGCTTGTTTTATTCCATAAATTAAAAATATTTTTTTAAAAGGAAGTTAGAAGAAAAAGAAATGATAACTGAAACCATGTGACATGATGAGGTCACCAAGTGAAAAAGTAGAAAAGGAAAAGAGAAGAGGGATCAGGATAGGGCCTTGGGGACAGCCACAGTCAGGAGATATGACATGGATGAAGATTGAGCAAAGTAGGTAGAAAAAGAGGGGTCAAACATGTAGGAGGACAACCTGGAAGGAGAAGTACTGTGGAAACCTAGAGTACATCAACAAGAGGATGATTGACAATATCAGTGGCTGTAGAGAAAATCAAGAAATAGGGACATTAAGAAAAGGTCATTAGATTTAGCAATTAAGAGATCATTAATAATTTTGGAGAGAACAATTTCAGTTGAACAATGAAATAGGAAGCCAAATTGTAAAGAAAAAAGATAATGATAATAATAATTTTAGCCATCATTTATATAGTGATTCCTCTCATTTTGATGGGGTTTAGGCTCTGGGAAACTCCTTGAATTCTGAATCTTTCTACTTGATGAGGCATTTACTGGAGGCCATAAGCCTTCATTATAGGTAGGCCCAAATCTTTGTTACTCTTAACCTAGCCTAGCCCTCCATTGTCCAGCTACCTCCTACCCTTGATCCTATCAAATCTTGATCTATCTATCTATCTATCTATCCAAATCTGTTACCCTTAAATTAGCCTAGCCCTCCATTATTTGTCATCTCCAGGTAACCCTCATCTATTTTCCACCCTTAATCTTATTACTGGAGTCTGACCTCAGTCCCTTCAAGATCCTCCTTAGATTCTTCCTCAAGACCCTCCCCAAACTCCTCCTTTAGACCACCCCTAAATTCTTCCATAATCTTTCTGTGTATAAGCTCCATCTTGCCTCCATGAAGGGCTGAGATTCAATCTAGTGCAGACTCATTCTGTGTCAGATTGTTCTAGTCAGCTTGTCAATACAAGTTTCACATATACTTAGGCTCCTTAAAAGTCTACTCATTAAGGCAAGTCTTTAATAAACTTTGTCTTACTTTGGCTGAGAGAAGACTTCAGTCGAATTTATTTGGCAGGACCTGGTATATCGGTATTTTGGAGTCTTGAGCACCCCTAATCTAAACCTTAAACATCCACAATTTGATCCTCACAATAATGCTGGGAGTATTTTATCAAATGAGAAAAAATGATTTGAACAAGTTAAGTGACTTGCCCCAAGGTCACATACCTAGTGAGTCTCTAAGATTGGATTTGAACTCAGGTCTTCCTGATGCCAGACCCCTAGTTCTCTATTCACTGTGACACGTAGATGCATATGGAAAGAAAATCGAGTCACCTAGTGCAGCAGGTCTTCTCAAGTTCAGATACAAGGGAAAGAATAGATATAGGATGACAACAAGAGGGAATAGATGGATCAAGAAAACTTTAGAGGGGACACGGAGGAGAGATAGGCATATTCGTAGGCAGTAAGGAAACAGCCAGGAGACAAGGAAAGATGGAAACTTAGTAAGAGAGTAGGGAGGATTGAGGGGACAATCTGCTGCACAACCCAGTGTGGAATGGGATCACTTATCCATATAAAAGGGTTTTCTTTGGCAAGGAGAAGAAGCATTTCATCAAATGGAATAAGGATGAAGGAGGATATAGTGAGGGAAGACATTTGAGTGATATGAGATGAGGGAGGAGGGAAGAAAAGGAAGCTCTCAGCAAATGGCCTTTTTTTTCAGTGAAATATGATGCAAGATTTTCAGCTGAGAAGGTGGGGAGAGAGAACAGTGGGAGGTTGGAGGAGGAATGAAAAACATTTTGAAAAGACTTTCTGATGTTGTTGTTGGTCCTTCATCTCCAAAAGGGCCAGTGACATCAGGAAGGTGATATCTTGACTTGCAAGTGAATTAGATTTAAGTGAAGCAGAGCTCATCAGCTTCACTCTCTTCTCCAGAGTCAGGGGAGCCCAGTGGCTAGATGCAAGTCTAGACAGTGAGAGGGATGGTGAATCAATTAGGGAGGTGTAATAGGATTACCTTACTATAGTAAGGGTCCCGTTGATATTATGTAACATAAATGCTACACTGAGCCTAGTCAATTGGTTTCCCAATTTTCTCCAACTACATTCAGTAGCACATGAGTAAAAGCAAAGGCAGGTAGATGGTGGAAGTAATCTAAAGACAGGGTTTGGATAAGAAATGTCTGTGATAGGATGAAGGGACAAGAGAGGAGAGAACCATTTATAGTTGATGTGATTCACCAAGGGATCAGGTAAGTATAGTAAGTATAGTATAGTATATACTATATAGTATAGTAAGTATATATAAAAGTGTATATATGTGTGTGTGTGTGTGTGTGTAAGTATATAGTATAGTAAGTATAGTGTAACCAATGTAGAGGTGATGATGACCTAGGAAAAAAGAAAGGGGTCAACTGATTGAAGATAATGATGAGGATGACAAACAAGGTTTGGAGTCATAAGACAAAGGCACAAGTAGAATGACAATAGACTATGACCAGGTCTATGTGATCCTCCATTAGACTCTAAGCTCTTTGAGGGCAATCTGTCTTTTGCCTTTCTTTGTATCCCAAATATTTAACACATTATCTAACGCATAGTAGGTGCTTAATAAATGTATATTGATAAATTATATTTTACAATTTATGAATATGGATGTAGAACATTTGTGAATGATACTAAGATCAGCCATATTTCCACTTCTCTGTGTAGTTGTGGTGGGGTGTAGGAGCAGGTCAGAGGGAAAGAGCAAATTGAGGAACTGGTATGTCAGAGTGTTTTAAGAAGTATCAATATGTATGTTGAAATCCCCTTGCATGAAACAGTTATGAAGAAGGAAGAGAAAGACTATAAACTAAGCACTGAACTCATTAAGGTCCTGGAGGTCTGTAAACATCAGGTATGAGAATCTTGATTGAGTGATAAATATAGATTAAGTGAACTTCAAAGGAGGAGAGGTTACTAGTAGGAGTAGAGAAAAAAACCTAGAAGCAGTAATGAGAAGCAAGGAGTAATCCAACTCTCCCACCATGACCAGTGAGTAGGGGCAGAGGAGTAATGAGTAAAAGGCCAACCAGAGCTGGAAAGGGTAGCCAAGGAAGCTGTTCCATTGGGAGGGAATCAGTTCTCAGTGACTGCAAAGGGAGATGGAAGTATCAAGAAAGGAGAAAGTTAAAGATGAAATCCAGTTTGTTGTGTATGGAGCAAACACTTCAGAAATCACAGGTGAGGTAGCTTTAGAGTGGAAGGTTGGGATCAGTGGTCGAAGAGGATGGAAGTAAAGAAGTAGTAAAAGTGGGTGGAGAATGAGATATGAACTATGGCAACCAGGAGTTCAAAATTACTGAGATGGGGTGGATATGATGGCATATACCAAAGAATGTTAGTTATTGAGGAATGTGTTTATCACTGTCCATGAGGTTTTGGCCTCAAGTGGAGTTGTCCCAGAGCATCAGGTAGGGAGGGCATTAGCCCAGACCTCAAAGTAATCACATGTTCATCGTAGCTGAAAAACAATTACTACAAACACATAATCACTAAGTCATACAGACTATAGTTCCAGTAGTGAACATGGCTTCGTTCCAAGGTATCCATAGTCTCTTCCCAGGTACTTCTTGTGAATAGTAGGTTGCAACTCTATGACCAGTCAGTTTGGCTAAAGCAGGCTGCAAATAGTCATGTGAATTGTTTGTTTGGGTTTTTTTTCTCAGTTCAATGATAAGTGAATCTATAAATATTTAGCTTAGAACCTTGGCCTCATTAAGCTAAACCCTTCAAGAGCAGGAGCCATTTAGTTTTGTATTTCCCCAATGACTAGCATAGAATATTACAAATAGTAGGTGTGTAATATATGCTGAATGAATGAATAATGAATTAGCACAAAACCTGAATGAACTGGGAAAATACAAAGACCTTAAGATCGTCCTTTGGTCTTTTCTTCTTCCAGGTCAAAAAAAAAAAAAAGATAACAGTTCCTTCAACTTTCACAGTTGTTTCCTGATGATGACGATACATTTTACACAAAGTGGAATGCTCATTAATCCCATCTTTTGTATTTTTATTTTTCATTTGTAAAAGGCCACACAATTCCTTCTCTCCCCATTCTAGTTTATCTGACTCATCACCACCAAAACAATCTTAATAAAGGATCTGAATCCATCACTCTTTTGCTAAAAAATTGCAGTGGTTCCTTTCTGCAGATAAGATAAAACATACATTCTTTTGTCTGTCATTGAAGCTCTCCACAATCTTTCTCTCCTTACCTTTCCAGCCAAATTTCACACTACTCTTTCCCCTCTGTGAACTCTATATTCTAGCCAAACTGGATTACCAACTGTTCTCTGAACTAGGCATGGTCATCTCCACTATCCATGCATTCACTTTGGGAATCCTTTCTTGACTGAAGCATATTCCTTCTTCACCTATTGAAAATCTTTCAAGGTCCAACTCAAGCGACACCTCTCCAAGTTGTCTCTTCTGATCCCCTAAAATAAAAGTGCTTTCTCCTTCCTCAAATGTCTTAGAGTATTCTGTCTGGAGCTTTCCTTTACCCTCCCGTCACATTCTATCTTATATCATCACAATTTATATGCATAATATCTGTTCCCAATTAAGTTATAAACTCCTAGAGTTCAAAGACTGCGTCATTTTCCAACTATGTGTCCCTATCACCTATCAGGAGGTATTGTCTAAAAACAGTGGGTATATGTGGGTATGTGTGTGTGTAGTGTGTAAAGAAGGTTTGTCAATTTTAATTGAATTGAACTCAAAAAGGAGGGTTGTATAATGAGGCATAAATTACTTCCCCCAACCAAGACTATATAACATCTGTTTTAATAGTTGTTCTCAACAAGCAACCAGGAAAATGACAAGACCTTCTAAAATAGTGAAAAAATGCTGCAGTTTTTCAGGCTATAATAGTCCAACCTACAAAGGCAGTCCAGGGAATAATGTTTCCTGTTAGGGCAAGCTAGCCATACAAGATGCTTCTTTCAATGACTTTTAGTGGTACACAATTCCCAACTTTCCTGAAAATTTTAATAATGAAATCATAATTGGAAAAGCAGACAGTAACTCTTGAGAACAGGGTAACCTTTCTTTCTAAGACATTCTCTTGACACAAAGCATCCAGGTACATTTTTGGAATGTCTCACATCTTTGTCTTATTGTCCAAGCAATCTCTGAACCCCAGTTTCTGATTTACTCCCAAAGATAGTCACCAGATCCTCTTGCAAGAGTGCAGGCTTATAAGACTCAAAATTTGAATTGTTCTGCTTATAAAATTAATGAAAGCAAATTAGATTCATCTCTGAATTCACAGAAATTAAGAATGTCCACCATTATCTACCTTCTATTCAGATGTTTTTATAATTCAAGTACTGCTCAGAGTAGGCCTTCAATTAGGAGCTGGATGTTTGCTCTTCCCCTTGGTACTCCCTTCTGCATCACCTCTGCCTATATGGTATGGCTTATTTTTAGTTACTCCCTCTTACCACTGCTATCAGCAAATGTCCCCATTAGTCCCTTTTACATCTCTGATCTCCCAATTATGCTTCTTACAGCCTTTCCTCTTCCCCCAGAAGATGGACCTTTTCATGCTGGCCCAGTTAACTGTCATCCACAATTCTTCCATTCTCTTATGCCTCACAGGGGTGGGGAACATATGACCTGCTAGGAGGTCCTTGGGTGTTATCTTTTGACTGAGTCCAACTTCTACAGAACAAATCCTTCTATTAAGAGTATTTGTTTTGTAAAGTTTAGATTCAGTCAAAAGGCTACACTTGAGGACCTAGAGGGCTACATGTTGCATTGAGGTCTTTGTATTTTCCCAGTTCATTCAGGTTTTGTGCTAATTCATCATTCATTCATTCATGTTACCCACCCCTGCTCTAAAAGATGGTGCCTATTCCCTTTTCCAGGACTCAAACAATTTTCTCTATGGAGGTTACAATCTGGATGTGTTAACATCTTAAAAAGAACCAAAATGCCTTTCATTTCCAAATCTTATGTTTCATCAAGGATGGATGATGGGGAGAATATCATAATAGGTGAACTGATCAATTATCAAGCATTTATTAGGTGACTTCCACATGCTAGACAATGTGTTAAGCATTGTGGATACAAAGAAATGTGAAAGTCTGCTTTCAAAGAGCTTACATTCTAATGGAGAAGATGATGTGTATGTCTGTATATGTAAGGTTATCTATATAAATAGATTAGATTAGATAGATAGATCGATAGATAGATAGATAGATAGATAGATAGATAGATAGACAGGTAGACAGGTAGACAGATAGGAAGACATAGCTGATATGGATATTGACCATGTCCCAAATGAATCCTAAGTAGTTAGGGGAAGGAGTGCACTAACAGCTAGCTCAAAGGACTAGGAAAGCCTTCATGTAGAACTGTGGTTCTCAACCTTCCCAATGCTGTGACCCTTTAATACAGTTCCTCATGTTGTGGTGACCCCCCCCCAACCATAAAATAATTTTTATTGCTACTTCATAACTGTAATTTTGCTACTGTTATGAATCTATCTGATATGCAGGATGTATTTTCATTGTTACAAACTGAACATAACCCACAGCTTGAGAACCACTGAATAAAAGGTGGTATTTAGGCTACATTTTGAAGAAAATCAGGGATTGTAAACTGGAGAGTCATCCTGGAGTCAGGGGCACCTCAATTCAAATCCAGTATCAGACACATACTAGCTGTGTGACCCCAGACAAGTCTCAATCCCAATTGCCTCCAAAATAATAATAATAATAATAATAAAGATAAATAGATCTATAGATAGACAAATAGATGGTAGATAGATAGATAGATAGATAGATAGATAGATAGATAGATAGATAGATAGATAGATAGAACTAACGAGGGATTGAATTTTACCCTGAGAAGAAGCCTGTAAATCAGACTCAGAGATTAGAAAGGAAGGGAATGGCAAGTGGCAACATACATGAGTTACCCAGGCAAAGGGAATATCTTCCCTTACTTGTCTACTTTTTCACTCATTCATTCAGCTCCAGCAGGAAATGTTAATAAATGAAAATCAGGATCCCATTACCTCTTTAATGGGAGAGTTCTAAGCAAGGTCCAAAGAGGAGAAAGAATTTATGGCTCCCAATTAAGTAAACAAGTTGTAGGAGAATGCCAGTCTTCAGCAAGGAGCTTTCTGAAGAATATGTCAAGATGACAGGCATTACAGAAAATAAGAATTCAAAAGCCAGAGGTTGATCAACTGCAGAAACTCAGACCCACATACTTAATATCATTATCTCTGAATGAAGATAAGCCAGCTAAACAAATTCAGCCTGGGAACTGGGGGAGGGTGACTTCTGGATCTTATCTCTCATTTCTCTGAACTCTTTGAAATCTGGTTCCCTCCCTCCCTTTCCCCACAGTCTACAGCACAATACATATCAGACTATCCCTGGTTTTCTTCTTCTTATCAGTCTCAAATTCTTTGAATGGCAAGCTGGGGTGTAGAGTTTTAGAATCCGAGTTAAAGTCCTATTTCTGCTACTTAGTTCCTACATAATCTTAGGCAAGTAAACTTCTCCTTATCCTAGCCTCAGATTCCTCTTTGGCAAAATGGAGAATTTGAATTAGAGTTCCTTTAAGCTGTAAATCTATGGTCCAAAGACAGAGTGGTTGCATTGTCCCCAGATTCCAGTCATTTGTGCCTTAACAACCAGTTTTTCCCAGAGAGTTGAGAATCAAGTCCAGGTATAGTTTCTCCCCTTGTCTCCCCTTCTCTTCCCTCTACTTTCTGAAGAGTCTAAAACATATTACCTTGCTTTCTACATTCAGGACATTGAACTAGACTCCTCAGAGCACTGTAAAATATAGCAGTAGCTCACATTTCCATTCGTTGTTCAGTCATTTTCAGTTGCATCTGACTCTTCATGACCTCATTTTGGGGGGTTTTCTTGGTAGAGATACTTGAATGGTTCGCCATTTCCTTCTCTAGCTCGTTTTACAGATGAGAAAACTGAGGCAAACAAGGTTAAGTGAAGTGCCCAGGGTACACACCGCTAGCAAGTGTCTGAGGCAAGATTTGAACTCAAAAAGATGAGTGAGGCTGATTCTAAGCCCAGCTCCATAATCACTATACCACCTAACTGCCCCTGGCAGTGCTAGAGCACCTTCAGTTTTGCACATCTCTTTCCTTGGAATGGCACTCAGGGGAAAAGTGCTACAATGTTATTATCCCCATTTCACAGATGGGAAGCCTGAGGCTCTAAGAGGTAGAGTGATTTATCCAGGATCACATATCTATTAAAGGTTAGATACAGGACTCAAGACCAGTTTGTATATCCAGATTGCGGTTTCTCCACTGTACTCCCACAATTGGGGTAAAACATAGTCACTGTCCTAAGTAGCAAAGTCTCATAAGAAAAGAGACATAAATACAAAGCAGTGTGAAATTTTGAGGTGGAAGACCAGAAGGAAAACCAGTGGTTAGGTCATGGGACCAAAGGGAAAGGTCAAGCACAGAATCACAGACACATTTTGTCAGTGAATGGATCTTAGTATTCTCAGGACAGGCTCACATCTGAATAGCTATTTAGCTTACAGTCTTCACAATTGAAGAAGACTTTGAGAGCGTTCTCTCCTTTGCTCTTCAGAGTGAACTCTTTTTTTTTTTTTTTGCTTTTTGCAGGGCAGTTGGGGTTAAGTGACTTGCCCAAGGTCACACGGCTAGTTTTTTGTGTTAAGTGTCTGAGGCCGGATTTGAACTCAGGTACTCCTGATTCCAGGGCCGGTGCTCTATTCACTGCGCCACCTAGTCGCCCAAGAGTGAACTCTTAAAGTAATTTGGTACCAATTTAACCCCATAAATATTTGTAAGGACAGTGAGGTGGCTTAATAGAGTGGCTGGAGTGAGCAAGACTAGAATTTCTCCTCTGACCCTTACTAGAGCTGTGTTGTGACCCTAGATAAGTCACTTAATGACTCTGTGCCTCAGATGATTCTATAGAACTTATGCACTAAATATTAGATGGGTAATCTCTGGATGGTAGAGGGAGTTCTCACCCTGGGAATTCCGTAAATTGATCAAATCACACACCCTTCCTTGTATAGTGATTATATGCCCCATGTTCTCCCAGACAATCTCAGTTTCAAATAAATAAATCTCAGACCATGAATCGTGAATTTTGCTTCCCAAAATCATAGCTACATATTGACATCTATTTCAAATAAATAAACTATGTTTTCTTTTTCAGTACATGCATTCTGAATTTTGGTTACCCAAATTGTAGCTACATATCAAAATGTCAAAGGAGGTAGAGGAAGGCTTCCATCTGGAGCTTTGTGGTCCCCAAAATGGCCCAGTAAGTCTACAGTCCTGTCCTTGAAAAACAAAACAAACCAACAACAAAACATGTGAATGGTAGTTAGCACATGGATTATTGCCCTGAGTTCACAAATGAGGAAAGTGAGCTTGAGACAGCACTGTGGTGCAATAGGAAAAATATTGACTATGTAATCAAGGGACCTAAGTTTGAATCCTGGCTCTATTGTTTACTATGCAAGAGATCTTGGGTATATAACAACCTCCCTGGGCTACTGTTTCCTTTTCTCTATAATGAAGGAGTTGGATCCTTCCAGATCTACAATCCTTTGATCCTGAGTGATGTGGCTCCTATTGCACTGGTAGAGATTAGCAGAGATTCACAACCAGCTGCTCTGACTCCAGCCCTTGTGGCCTTCCCCTCCAAGCCATGTTGAACTTCCCATCATCTCTGTTTCTGTTAAAAAAAAAAAAAAAAGTAAATTGAAGTAATTCTCTAATCTACTTCCCAGAAATTAGAGGCCCAGTCCTTGGACAGGAAATGAAGCAGTTTATGCGCTCCTTGGGAGAACTAATCAATCCCCAGGAACAGCCCTCCCAGAGGGAGATTAGAAAATTGAAGGAACCCTGGGGGAGGTCAAGAACCTTAGAGCCAAGAGGATTTTTGCACAATGTGAAGCAATGTTTACTAGGCAACTACCCAGAGCAAAGAAAGAGGAGCCAACATTTCCTGCCGCCCCTTTCCACAGCCATTGTATTCTGCTGAGAGAGAAGGAAGTTGGCCTCTTTCACAGTGAATGTGAAGAGCAGAAGCAGAAGTGTTAACTGTTGATGGTAGCTCCTTTCACTGGCCTGGGCCTACTGAATATCAGAGAGCCAATTAGTCAATAAACATTAAGCAACTACTATGTTCCCGACACTGGAAAACCAAAGAACATTAAAGATGAAAGGGACGTTACAGATCTAGCCCAACACCTCATTTTGGAGGTGGAGAAACTGATATTCAGAGAGGAAAAGAAGTTTGTCCTGGATCTCAGAATGGCTAAAAGGACCAATGCTTTATTATCCAACACCTGAAGAATAATAAACTCCAACCTTTGCAAGGATGCCATGTTCTAATTTCTACAGCTCTGGCCAACTTATCACAATCCTTTCCATAAGTACTGTTCTTTGCAGCTGACAAAAAAATACTTTCACTTCCAGGTTCTCCTTTGACCTAATAACAATCTTGGGTAGCAGGCAGGCCAGTAGAAGAGAAAACCTGGAACTCAGACTAATAATCTGACTTCAAAAAAGCAGAATAAAACTTTTCTAAAGTCCCTTAAAATAGTAATTAGTGTCCTCTATCTGCACAGGGCTTTATAGTGTACAAAGCATGCTCACCTCCACTCTTCCCTTTTCTTCACAATAAACTGAAAAATGTGAGTAGCATGAGAAATGTATTATTTACATTTTTGATATGAGGAGACTGAGGACCAGAGAGGAGGGCCAGATTGACCCAGGAAGTACAATAAGCTAAAGGACAAGAATCCAGGTCTTCTAGCTTCTAGATCAGTGTTTTGTCACTTTCTTTTTGAAATCTCTCTTTGAATCCAATCCTTGGGATTCCACATTGAAGTCTTTTCTTAATATGTATCAAGTCATTCTAGACTAGGAGGGAAATGAGCTCTGTGAGGTTATACATAACAACTTTGGGGGTTCATTTGATTGGATGCTCTGTGGTACAATCTTTTCTCACTGAAGATGGGGGAAGAAGGTAGAATCACTCCATGATCGTCCTGATTTCCCTTTAGCACAAGCCCAAGGCAAAAGTGATCTCTTCTTACCCATCTGTACTCACGGTTAAATGGATAGAATGTTGGGCCTAGAGTCAGGAAAGAACTGAGTTAAAATGTGGCTTCATATACCCAATAACTCTGTGACTCTGGGCAAGTCACAGTTTCCTCAACTGTAAATATTATATATGTGTGTGTGTGTATGCATATATATGTAGTGTGGGGGGGGGTTAGAAAAAAAGAGAGAGAGAAAGAGAGAGAAAGAGTATGTATACTATACTATAAAAATATACCATAAAAACAGTACCTATCTCCTAAGGTTGTTGTAAGAATCAAATGAGATAATACTTGTTTTTAAAAAAATTATACGCAATACCTGGCACATAGTAGGTACTTAATAAATGCTTCTTCCCTTCTTATATTTGTGGAGTTCAATACACGTGGTGATTTCCCCTCCAACTGGTGACAGTCATCCTCTGCCTTTCCATTCCTTCGATCTCTCCTCAGTTCTCATGTGCACATGATTACAGGTGATTATTCTAGAGGTAGAAAACGCTCTCCGAGTCATCCAGTCCAACTCCATCATTTTACTGATGAAAAAAATGGGACCCACATGTGGAAAGTATTAGAATTAGGGTCTGAATACTGAACTAAATAGAACTAACGTTCTATCCCCTGTATCATGCCCTTTCACCTCAGCCTCCTCCCCACCTCAGCCACACCACAGCACAATCATACGTTTGATATTACCCTCAGCCAGTATTCCATTTTCATCAGCCAGAACCGTTAGATTCTTCTCCCAGATCACAATTTCTTTGCTCTCCATTTTTCCTTCTGCTTCACAAAAAAATAAAACAACAACAACAGCAAAAAACCCCATGACTTCCTCACTAAGAACTCTAGTCACTCTACTCCTTGCTCTCAGTCTATCAACCCTGATTTGGCTTCACTTTTATCCCTTTGCAATCTTGACCATGGAGTTAACCATTTCCTATTACAGCTCATGACTTCCCAAACCCACATCCTGAGTTATCCCCACTATCCACTTTCTTTTTTTCCCCATTTTTAAATCATTTTTATTTAAAGTTTTGAGTTCCAGATTCCATTCCTCTCTCCCCTCCCCAATACAAGAAGCAATCAGATATTCGTTACATGTGTGCAGTTATGTAAAACATTTCAGTATTAGTCATTTTGTACAAGACTCCAATAAAAGAAAAAGAAACTGAAAAGAGTATACTTCAGTCTGTATTTAATCAATATCAGTTCTTTCTCTGGAGGTGAATAGTATACTCATCATTAGTCTTTTGGTATTGTCTTGAATCGTTGTATTGCTGAGAATAGCTAAGTTGAACAATAATTGCTATTATTTAGTACAACATTCTCTTGGTTCTGTTCACTTTACATGAGTTCATGTAAATCTTTTCAGGTTTTTCTGAAATCATTCTGTTTATCATTTCTTACAGCACAATAACATTCCATTGTGATTATTTGCCAAACTTGTTTAGCCATTCCCCAATTGATGGGCATCTCTTCAATCTCTAATTCTTTGCCACCATGAAAAGAGTTGCTATAAATATTTTTGTACAAGTAGATCCTTTCCTCTCTTTTGGATGTCTTTGGGATATGGACCTAACAGTGGTATTGCTGCGTCAAAGGGTATATACAGTTTTATAATTTTAAATTGCTCTCCAGAATGGCTGGATCAGTTCACAACTCTATCAACAATGTATTAATGCTTGTTTTCCCATATCCCTTTCAGCATCCAGCATTTCACTTTTTTGTCATATTAGCCAATCTTATCAGTGTGAGATGGTACCTCAGAGTTATTTTAATTTGTATTTCTCTGATTGATAGTGATATAGAACATTTTTATATGACTATAGATAGCTTTGATTTCTTTGTCTGACAATTACCTGTTCATGTCCTTTGACCATATGTCAATTGGGAAATGACTTGTATTTTTATAAATTTGATTTCTTTTTCTATATATTTGAGAAATGAGGTCTTTATCAGAGACAATTGTTGCAAAACATTTTCCCTACTTTTCTGCTTTCCTTATAATTTTGGTTGCATTCATTTTGTTTCTGCAAAAACTTTTGAATTTTTTATAATCAGAATTACCTATATTACATTTTGTACTGCTGTCTATTATATTTTCTTTGATGTTAAACTCTTTCTTTATCCATAAATTTGACAGATAAATAATTCTACGCTCTCTTAATTTGCATATGGTATTGCCCTCTATGTGTAAACCATGTACCCACCCATTCACTAATAATTTTCTCTGCTCTACCTCGTGTTGCTAAACATGACCAGAGAAAATCACATAACCATGGCTTGATATACTACAAATCTGTTATCTAATCTCAACTGGCCATTGCTTCTGCACAGCAGGCCTTTTATCCTTCCATGACTGGCTGAACTGAATTTCCTATAGCTAAACATTTTTTCCCCCAAATCTCCCACAATACCATTTTTGTCTATCTGTTTCTGTCTCTGTCTCTGTCTCTGTCTCTCTGTCTCTCTGTGTCTCTGTCTCTCTGTGTCTCTTTTTCTATGTCTCTCTGTCTCTATCTCTCTCTCTCACTCCCTTCTTATCTCTTTCCTTCTCTCCCTCTCTCTTTCTCCCTAACCTTCATCTCCTACTTTATAGAGAAGAGAAACCATTATTATGAACTTTTTCTTTTCCTCAATTCTACCCCTCAAAAAAAACCTCTCCATCAACTCTAGTTCTCTCCTACTCTGTTCCAGTCTTTTTACTCTATCTCTCACCATGGCCAATCATACCACTTCTGTCCTTGATCTATCACCACCACCATCCAAGCTCATCTTCTACAAGGACTTGTTATTTGAATCATGCGCTCTCTTCTATAATATTTCCATATCTACTGTTTCCTTCTCTGCTTCCTACAAACACATCAAGGTCTTCCCTGTCTAAAAAAAAGACTTTATTTGACCCCATCATTCTTCAAGATTTTTTGATATATTCTCTCTTTCACAGTTGGGCTCCTAGAAAAGCTCATTGACTTTTCCTCTCTCTCCCTTTCACTATCATCTAGTTATCATCTCTACTATTGCAGCATCTCTGTTGCAGACCAAGGGAAGAAAAGGCTTGGAGGGAGGAAAAGGTTTTAGCCTGGCTACCTCAAGATGGATCAGAGAATGCCAATATTTCACATGGAAGCAGGAATCTCACTAGAGGCAGTTTTGACAAGGAAAACTATTTGTATCAAACAGGGACCAAGCACAGAAGCACTGACAAGGAAGATTAAGGGAACATTACTAGAAAACTAGAGCCAGGATCAGAATCTGACAAACTTTGTAAGGACCAGGTATAGTATGATGCTATTAATGGCCAATTAGCTGAAGTTATATGTACAGGGATCCTTAGCTTAGGGACATTCTTATGTACAAGCACCTCCCCTGGAACTGATCGCTCCAGTCTCTCCTGTCTCTAGTCCATCCTTCATAAATCTGTCAAGATACAATCTGACCGCATCATTATCCTGCTCCAAAACCTCCCTATTCCACATAGTATAAAACATAAATTTCTTAGCAGAGTCTTTAAGATATTCCATATTCTGGCTCCAATCTACAATTCACTGTTATTTCACATAACACCCCTCATCACAAAATCTATATTCTAGTCAATTTGGAATAAATTCCATCTCCTGGTGAAACTCTGTTTTCTACTGTGTCAGTATTCACACACCATCTCCCAGTCCTAGAACAGACTTTGCCCTTCTCCATCCAATCTCTGTCTATTGAAACTGCTCCCTTTCTTCAAGATCCATCCCAGGTGCCACCTTCTTCATGAAGCCTCCTCCATCTCCACGTCATCCACTATCAATGATCTCTTCTTTCTCTAGTTTCTCATAACACTTTGTCTGTTCCCTTATTATTTTAGGATCATAAATATAGGGCTATGAGGGACCTCAGAGAGCATCTTATCCAATTCAACAGATGAGGAAATTAAGGACCAAGGAAATTAAGTGACTTTCTTCAGGTCATATGATATGTAAGAGATGAGATACTCATCAAATTCTATCTTCTGCCATAGATGTCTTTGTGCTTGTTTGTCTCAGGCACCCACCTCCATGAGATTAGAACCTCTTGAGAAGAGGTTGTATCATTTTTTATCTTTGTATTCCCACTGTCCAGAATAGTACCTACTACATTTTTGTGGTTGTTGAGTCATTTCTGACTCTATGTGACCCCATTTGGAGTTTTCCTGGCAAAGATACTGGAGTGATTTGCTCTTTCCTTCTCCAGCTCATTATACTGATGAGGAACTGATAGGGTTAGGTGACTTGTCCAGGGCCACACAGCCAAGTAAGGGTTTGAGACCAGATTTGAATTCTTTCTGATTTGAAATGTCCTGATTCCAAGTCCACCACTCTATCACAGTAGTGCCATCCAGATGCCCCATCTACATGATAGGTGCTAAAGAAATGTTTTAATTGAACTGAATCGAGCAAGTTTTGATATGGTAGTCCTTTATTGCTCTAAAACTGTATTAAACAAGTCTACCACAATACTACCTTAAACATATTGGAGCCCACAACTATGGAAACCTAGCTAATAGCAATAGAACTAAAAGTTCAGAGCTCAAAGGGATTACAAACTACTAGAATCAAACCAGTCTGCATAAACATACATAACCAAACATCTCATAAACAACAGTTACAAAAAAGAATAAGGAAGGAAGGAAGGAAGGAAGGAAGGAAGGAAGGAAGGAAGGAAGGACGGAAAATTTTGGGAAAGAAATATAATCCCTTCCCCTAGCCCAAATTACTTCTGTTTTGCCTAGGAACCTGCAAGGTGGTCAATTGGAAAGAATGAAAACATTTCTCTTTCTCTGTTCCTTCCTCCCTTCCTTCCTTCCTTCCTTCCTCCCTTCTTTCCTTCCTTCCTTCCTCTTTCTTTCTTTCTTTCTTTCTTTCTTTCTTTCTTTCTTTCTTTCTTTCTTTCTTTCTTTCTTTCTCTCCCTTCTTCCTTTCTTTAATTTTATCAATGTAAAGAACCCTCAGTGCAGAAATTCCTCCATGCAGATTGAGAAATTAAGACTTTGGAGAGACCAGCTCAGAGGGTTCTCTAGAGCAGCAGTTCTCAACCTGTGGGTTATGTTCAATTTAAATACATCCTACATATCAGATATTTACATTATGATTCATGACAGTAGCAAAATTACAATTATGAAGTAGCAACAAAAATAATTTTGTGGTTGGGGGGGGTTGTCACAACATGAGGAATTGTATTAAAGAGTGGTGGCATTAGGAAGGTTGAGAACCATTGCTAGAGGTTCAGGGTCTTGCCCCTTGTCAAAGTATGTGTCAGAAGGAGATTTTCACCCTAGGTCTTCTTGAGTCCAAGGCTGGTCCTCTACCATACCACATCAAAAACAATTAAAGTTATGTGCAGCACTGACCTCTGAGCTTAGTGATCTATATTAAATACTCTCATTCTTAACACTTAGCTTTTTCCAGTTTCTCAAGCCACATGATAATTATTCACAAAATACCTTAGGAAAAGGCATGAAATTTTCTGCCTTGGATGGGAAAGGAAAGTAGCCTCAAGAACTGTGTAATTTTTCAGTTTGTTTAATTTTACATGGAATTAGACAGACACAAATCTGAGGCTCATAAAGAATGCCTGAGAACAAATGAACATGAAATGTAACCACTCTACAACAAATAATATTCTGTTCAGTTTCTCCTCGGAACTCCGCGCTTGTGCATGACTAAAGGGATTTGATGAACTGATGTTTACTATTGTTTAAAAATTGTTTTGATCATTCCTCCTTCAGGCTAAGAATTCCAATTGTTGCATAGTGGAAGAAACCCTGAATTTAGAGCCTGCAGTCCTGAGATCCAGTCTTGACTCTGTTATTTAGTATGCTGCATGACACTGTGAAAATGATAGCTTCTCTCTGGGCCTCAATTTCTTTTATTGCAAAATGACAGCTCTCCACTTTGTTATCTCTACAGAACTTCCAATTTCTCTTTTGTTCTAACTCTAGTTCTAGCATTCTGTGTCCTAAAGGCCCTTCCAACTCTTATGCTCTTGTGTTCCAAGGTCACTTTCAGTTTTAAACTCTAGGATCATTCTATGAACTCTGAATGCCAACTATAAAAATGAAGACCAACACATAATAACGATTTGTATGTCCTTGTCTATTTATCAAGCCGTTGTTGTTGCTTGCTTGTCCTTCACTCTTGAAGAGGACTAATTACATCACAGTGTGATGTCTTGACATTGAATGAATTGGTCTTAAGTAAGGCACGAAATCAACAAACTTACTTTCTCTTCCTGAGTCATCCAAGTTCAGTGGCCAAACAAAAGTCAGGATATCTGGGAATAATCTGAGGTATGGTGGGTGACCTTGGCTTCTTAAGTACCTCACAGTGCCTACTCCAGCTACCTTCATGGCCCTTGGAACTATTATTGAGTACCTACTGTATAAACAGTGCAGGATTAAACAATAGAAGGATTTCAAAGAAATTAAATATTAACAGCCATTTATGTAGCTCTTAAATTTCAATAAGAGTTTTTATATACTTTATATTTTATGAATTAATTTTTTTGTTTTTAGTTTTCAACATTCACTTCCATAAGTTTTACATTTTCTCTACCTCCCTCCCCTATCTCCTCCCCAAAACAGTATGCAGATCAATATAGATTCTACACAAACATTCCTATTAAACATATTTTCATATGAGTCATGTTGTATAGAAGAATTGGACCAATTGGGAGGAACCACAAAAAAATAAGAAAAAAAAAAGAGCAAATAACAGGCTTTGATCTACATTCAGACTCCATAATTTTCTCTGGATGTGTATGGCATTTTCTTTTACATACTTTATTTACTAATACTCACAACCCTGTGAAATCATTACTACAGATATTTTTATCCCCATTTCACTGATAAGGGAACTGAGACTCAGACAGACTAACTGATTTGCTTACTACCCCCAGCTGCTAAACATCAAAGAAGGTCTTCAAACCCAGTTTTATCTTACCTCCTAGTGCATGCTCTTTCTGCTATGTCATGATGCTGCCTTTCTTATACCAAGTCTGCCCAGCCCCACAGAGTTTGGACTCTACTAAGAAGGTATCTAGGGTAGACTCATAATTCTTCAGAGCAATTGTTAGCTTATAAGTTTATCAAATTTGCAGATGACTCAGCTAGAGAGGAGAGGCAATACTCTGAAGAATCAAAAACACCTTGACAAGCTAGAGTGGGGGTGAGGAAACTGCAGCCTCAAGGCCACATGTTGCCCTCTAGGTCCTCAAGTACAGCCTTTTGACTGAATCTAAACTTCACTGAAAAAATGCCCTTAAAAAAGGATTTGTTCTATAAAATTTGAGCTCAGTCAAAAGGCTGGACCCAAGAACTTAGAAGGCTACATGTGGCCTCAAGGTCACAGGTTCCCCACTCCCAAACTAGAACATTGAGGTTAATCTAAATAGGTAAAAATGAATAGCAATAAATGTAAAATCCAACACGCAGGTTCAAAACATTGATTCCACAAGTGCAAGCTGTCAGATGCATGTCTTCATAGCAGTCCATCAGAAAAAAAAACAACCATGAGATATGGAATAGATTAGAATAGATTGGATTAGGTTAGATTAGATTACATTAGATTAGATTAGAATAGATTACAAATTCAATCTCAGATTGAGGTAGGATTGCTTGCTTGAGACCATTGCTAGGGAGATGATATTTCCATAATACTTTGCCCAAGACACATCACATCTGGAGTTTCATGTCCGTTTTTGGTACCACAGTTTAAGAAACATGTTAAAATAAAGAGCATCAAAAGTAGAACAATCTAGATGACAAAAGTCCTTGAGTCCCTGTCATATGAACACTGGTTGAAGGAAATGGGGAAGTTTAGCCTTGAGAAAAAAAAGGGAGGAGGGTAGAGGAAATATATGACAGCTGCTTTCAAGAATTTGGAAAGCTGTCATGGAGAAGAGGTGATGCATGTTCTTCTTGGTCCCAGGGGCCAGAACTGTGAAGAACGGGTGGAAGCTAGGAAGAAGTAAAATTAAGTTTGAAAAAAGGAAAAAACATGACAATTAGAGCCATCTTAAAGTGAGATGAGCTACATTAGGAGATGGTAAGGTCTTCTCATTGTAGGTCTCTAAACAAAGGTATGGCCATTCAATAGTCGTGATGTAGAGAGGATTCTTGTTCAGATACAGGTAAGACTAGTTGGACCATGAGATTCTTTCTAATCTGTGAGTTGAATGAGCATATCCAGTAAAAGGGAACTCACTATCTCTTAAAGCAAATCTATTTTTAAATATCTCAGATTTTTAGGAAATGTTGGGAATTATTAGGAAATGTTACTTTATTTTAAGGTGAAATGATCTCCATGTCATTTTTGTCCATTGTTTTTTTTTTCTTCTTCAGGGACTCCACGAAAGTTCTTTCTAAACATATTATCTTTACATCTAAGGTATTTACACAATACAAAATGCCTCTGACAAAGAGGTTGCTATTATCCCATGGAAATAGCAATAGAATGAATTCTATTACACAGGTAATAACTTAAATAATCTAAGTTGGTTCCAAAAAATATGATGTTATGTGAAAGAATATTACAAAGGATAGTTTGTGCCATGGAAACAATGTTTAGAAGGAAGTATATGTAAAGGATTGGTACAGAAAAGTTAGGGAAGTGCTACTGCCAGCTCATACCAGCTCACAAGAGTCAATTGTTGAATTTTCAGAGTGAGTATACATGCCTCAGAAAGAAGCAAATGTTATGAATCAAAGCTTGATCTGTTGCTTTGTTGATTATTTAGTCTTGATTTAAGAATGTGATAGAGAAAATGTTAATAATGCAGATTAAATTTAAAAGTGGTTTTCAGGGGGGCAGCGTAGAAGGAGCAAGGTTTTGCAGCTCCCACATAGCCACCTCAAATACCCATAAAATATGACTCTAAACAAATTTTAGTGCTCCAAAACTCACAAAAATACAGAAAACACATCTCTTGCTGAAGGCAGCTTCGCAGATGGCGCTCATCACAGCCGGCTGGAAGCTGAAACCAGCCCAGCCTGAAACTGCGGCCTGGCTCCAGGGCAGACAGGAGGAACTACAGCTGGAGCTTTCAGAAGAGTGTATCAGCAGCAGATGTGGCAGTTGCCAGATTTATCAAGCCAGAAGAAATAAGGACTAAGTGAAAGGTCAGTGGAATTCAGCTAAATTTGGGGAGAAAAGCAGTCCGACCAAATTGCCCCAGGGCAAGAAAGCAACAGAAGTTGCAGAAGTGGCTGCAAGTGGCAGCCACCTCCACCTGGTTGCTTCAGAACTCCCAGCCTGCAGACTGCAGGGGGGCAAGCAATTGTTCAGAGGCCAAGTGCTCTTGCATTGAGCGGCCTGAATCTTTCTAATCTGTGAGTTGAATGAGCATATCCAGTAAAAGGGTGGTCTTGGGTGGTGGTCCTGGGGTGCATTTTCAGTGAGCCAAAGCTGGTGGTGGTGGCAACAGCCCCCTAATAGCTCCAGCAGTTGTGAAAACCCCAGCAATTTGGGAAAGAGCTTTACCCTCTGGAAGCAGAGTTCCACAGAGCCAAAAACACAAATAATTTACTGGCATCGTGAGAAGGAAAAGGAAGCAAAGTAAAAACAATAACTGAACCCTAGAATCCTTTTCTGGGGGACAAAAAGGATCAAAGCATGGAAAAGGAGGAAGACAAAACAGTCAGAACTCCCACACCAAATGGTTCCAAGAAACATGAAGATTGTCTACAAGCCATAGATCAGCTTAAAAAAGACTTTGAAAACTAAATAAAAGAAGTGGAGGAAAAATATGGAATTGAAATGAGAATGATGCAAGAAAATCATGAAAAGAGAGTCAGCAAACTGACTGAAGAGAATAATACCTTAAAAAACAGATTAACTCAAATGGCAAAAGAGGCCCAAAAAGCCAATGAAGAGAAGAATGCCTTAAAAAGTCAAATTTGTCAGATGGAAAAAGAATCTCAAAAGCATTCTGAAGAGGATAATTCCTTCAGAATTAGACTGGAGCAAATGGAAGCAAATGACTTTACAAGAAATCAAGATACTATAAAACAGACCCAAACAAATGAAAAAATAGAAGGCAATGTGAAATATTGCCTTGAAAAAAACCACTGACTAAAAAATAGATCCAGGAGAGACAATTTAAAAATTTTAGACTACCTGAAAGCCATGGTCAAAAAAGAACTTATGAAGCATCCTTCAAAAAATTCTCAAGGAAAATTGTTCTGACCTTTTAGAACCAGAGGGCAAAATAGAACTTGAAAGAATTCACCAATCACCTCGTCAAAAAGATCCCCAAAAGAAAACTCCTAGAAATGTTATAGCCAGGTTACAGAGTCCCCAGATAAGGGAGAAAATATTACAGGCAGCCAAGAGGAAGCAATTTGAATACTGTGGAAACACAATTAGGATTACCCAGGATCTGGCAGATTCTACATTGAAGGATCGAAGAGCCTGGAATATGATATTCAGGAGATCAAGGGAGCTAGGATTAAAACCAAGAATCACCTACCCAGCAAAATTGAGTATAATGTTCCAGGGGAAAATATGGTCATTCAGTGAGGTGGAGGGCTTTCAAATATTCTTGCTGAAAAAACCAGAACTCAACCGAAAATTTGACGTTCAAGCACAAGAAGCATGAGAAGGTAAATATGGGAAAGAAATTATAAGTAACTTATCAAAGTTGAACTATTTACATGCCAATATGGAAAAATGATAATAGTAACTTACGAAACTTTTCTCAGTATGAGGATAGGTGAAGGGAATATAAATGTATATATACATATACCTACACATATGTCTATATAGGAGGGTATATATGTGTATGAATACATATCTCTGTATGTGTGTATATGAGTTCATAGAGGGCACAGGATCAATTGAATAGAAAGGCATGATACTTTAAAAGGTGAAATTCTGAGGTGGGAGAGGATTAGAACGAGAGGAGATGGGGAGAGACAGAATGGGGAACTGTTACAATGGAGGGGAATAGCAGGATGGCAAAAGGGAAAGGGTCAATTTTACTCTCATTGAATTTGGCTTAGGGAAGGAATGACATAAACCCTAAACTGGATATCTTGCCACACAGCACAGAAGGGGGGATGGGGACAAAAGGTGGGATGATGGAGAGGAGAGCAGGGTGAGGGGGAAGGCTGCTAGAAGCACACACTTCTGTAAAGGGACAGGGACAGGCAAGAGAATAGAATGAGGGGGGAGGAGTAGGAAGGAGGAACATATAATCAGTCCCTCACAATATGTCCACTGTGATGTTCTGTGTAATTACACATGTACAACCTGCATGGAATTGCTTGTCCTTCCAGTAAGGGTGGGTGAGAAGGGAGGAACCAAAAGAATCTAGAATTTAAGGTTCTACAATAAAATGTTAATATAGCTATACATATATTATTAATATATGTTATATATAATATTATTATTGTTGTTGTTATTAACTACATGCAACTGGGAATTAAGATATACAGGCACTGGGGTAGGGAGACCCATCCTGCCCTACCGGAAAATTAGAGGGGAAATGGAGGAGGACATGGGAGAGAACAGTTTGAGGGAGGGGCTTTACAGGGGCATCGCTATTTTGGGTTTGTGGGCAGAGGAAAGATGGGGAGAAAATTTGTAACTCAAAATCTTGTTGAAATGAATGATGTAAACAAGAAAATAAAATAATTCAAAACAAAAACAAAAAAAGTGGTTTACATACATTTTTTTTTCAGAAAACCAGGTGTTAAACATTTACCAGTCTACTGCCTGGCTGAGAGGAATGGTGGGACTGAGAAAAAAGTATGGAGGACCCCAAGGAAAGCCTGAGTGAAGAGAAAATGAAGAATGTGATAGCCCTAAAAATGGAAGCCTATAAAGGGAAATAGACATTGGGTAGAGCAAAAGCAAATTACACCAGAGCACACCAGGTGGATAATTCAGGTTCAATTTTCATTTACTGGTCAAAGAATAATGACACTACAGACAGGGCTATAGCAACATCACACTTCAAACCACATAATAAAATGGGAATCATTAAAATTATTTGATAGTAGTTTAAAAGTAGATCAGTGGAATAAACTAGATAATCAAGACCTAGAAGAAATATAAGTAACCTAGAACAGTAACCTAGGTATGGATAACTTAGTTAACCAAGAACAATAACCTAGTTATGGATGATCTAATTAAGCTAGAACAGTAACCTAGTGGTGGATGATCTAGTTAACCTAGAGTAGTAACTTCGTTATGGATAAACTCCAAAATATAGAATCTCATGGGAAGAAGCCCTAATTGATACGAATTTTTGAGAAAATAGAAAGCAATTTGGCAGAAATTATTTTTAGAAAAGCACATTGTACTTTATACTCCACAATAATCTCCAAACCGATGTTTAGCCTCTTTATAAAAAGTCAGAACATTTTTTAAAATATAATTGAGGAGGACAGAAGGGGATATTTTTCATCACAATGCCTAGTTGGAGGGAATTTTTAACTAAAGAAAGGATAGAGGGAATCATCAAGATAAAATAGGCAATTTCAATTATGGAAAATTTAAAAGCTTTTGCACAAGCAAATCAATGCATGCAGAACTGTCTGAGGGATGAAGGAGCTTTGCATAGAATATCGCCACTAAAAATTTGCTGTCCAAGAAATATAACAAGCCAATGTAAATGTTTAACACTAAGTTCCATTATCTACATGATAAGTTATCAAAGGCTATTAACATCATGATCAGAAGAGCTGCAAACTATCAGAAGCCATGTAAACATATGCTCAATCAAAATAATTAATAATATGAAAAACAAAATTTGAAACAACTCAAGTTTCATTTTGCATTCAGAAAACTGAAAGAAACAACTATAAAAGTATTTGAATCATCATTGTTAGAGGGACACTATCAGTAAAGTTGTGAACTGGTCTATAGAAAACAAATTGGAGTCACACAAGGAAATCACTAGCTCTTCAAACCCATTAACCCAAGGATTCCAAGACTAGATGTAGACTTCAATGAGGACAGAATATGTACGTCTACCCAAACACATATATGTATATAATATGTATAGGCAATGTACATATTGTGTAACATATTTAGCTACATCATGCATTATATAGGGATTGGGGAGAGAGAAAGATGGCTATTTGTGCATATATTATAAACTATACATTATATCATTAATATATGATCAATTATATAATTACATGAATTTTATATAACTACATATATTAGATCCACATCATGAATACGATACATACATGTTTTATTTTTACATTTGTGTGTTTGTGTGTCAGTATTTTGTGGTCACAAAGGACAGAAACAAAGTGTTTACCTAGATTGGGGAATGACTGAACAAACTGTGGCATATAAAATGATATATATTGTCCAATAAAAAAAATTAATGTGAGGAATGCAAGAAAATATAGGAAAATCTATATGAACCGATACATAATAAATTAAGTAGAACCAGGAGAATAATATAAACAGTAGAATAACAAATGAAAAAAATTAAAGGAAGTTGAGCTGAATTATTGTAATAAAGAGTAAAGAAAACCAAAACCAAATGAAATATCTGTCCTTGCTCTTAGTAAGAAGAAAGAGAATACTGAAATAGTGTGCTATATATATGATCATCTGAGGCCACTTTACAGTTGTTTTTACTTAACTATTTTTATTACTACAAGGGAAGGTCCAAGAGAGGGGAGGGGCACTGTAATGGCAGAATGAAATGGGGGGGGGGCAACATTTTATGAGGTTTGAGTGTATTTAGAAAAGGGGGAAAATCACTATTTAAATTGAAAAAAAGTATACACTACAAAATACCTGGGAGCATAACTGCCAAAACAAATCCAGGAACTATATGAATAAAATTATTAAAAAAGCTTTTTAAACAAAAATAATCAAATTTAAATAACTGGAGAAATATTAATTGCTCATTGGTAGGCAGTGAGCAATGTCCAATATAATAAAAAATGAACATTTTACCCAAACTAATTTATGTATTCAATGTCATTCCAATTAAATAAAAAAATAATTAAATTAGGAAAAAATAAAATATTTGGAAAAACAAAGATCAAGAATATTAATGGAGGGGCGGCTAGTTGGCACAGTGATTAGAGCACCGGCCCTGGAGTCAGGAGTACCTGAGTTCAAATCCGGCCTCAGACACTTAACACAAAAAACTAGCCATGTGACCTTGGGCAAGTCACTTAACCCCAACTGCCGTCCAAAAAGCAAAAAAAAAAAGAATATTAATGGAAATAATGGGGAAAATGTAAAGCAAGGAGGTTTGGCAGTACTGGATCTTAAACTATATTACAAAGTAGTAATTATCAAAACTATCTTGTAATAAAATTGGAATATAGTATGGAAGAAGCTGGGCATAGACCATCACCTAACACCATACACCAAAATCAAGTCTTAATGGGTGCACGATCTAGGTATAAAGGTTTTGGGGAAGCAAGGAACAGTTTACCTGTCCAATTTATGGAGTAGGGAAGACTTTATGACCAAAGAAGAGTTGGAGAGCTTTATAAAATGCAAAATGGATAATCTTGATTACATTAAATTGAAAAGTTTCTATATAAACAAAGCCAATGTAACCAAGATTAAGAGAGAAGTGGGAAATTGGGAAAGAATATTTACAACCAGTGTCTCTGATAAAGGCCTCATTTCTAAAATATACAGGGAATTAAGTAAAAATTTATAAGAATACAAGTCATTCCCCAATTGATAAATGGGCAAAGAAAGGATATGAACAGGCA
>CM053594.1:80536251-80571294 GCA_028646575.1 Pseudocheirus occidentalis
GAAAAAAGGACCCATATGTACAAAAATATTCATTGCAGCCCTCTTTGTGGTGGCAAAAAACTGGAAACTTAGGGGATGCCCATCAATTGGGGAATGGTTGAACAAGTTACGGTATATGAACGTAATGGAATGCTATTGTGCTATAAGAAACAGGAAGGAGATGGACTTCATATTTACCTGGAGAGGCTTATACAAATTGATGCTAAATGAGAAGAGCAGAACTGGGAAAAATTTGTATACAGTCACAGATACATCTTATGTATGACAACCAACCTTGATAAACTGGACTCTTCTTAGCAACACACAGTTAAAAGACAACTCTACAAGTCTCAGAATGGAAGGAGATACTTACACTCAGAGAAAGATCTAGAAAGACCAGAGTTTAAATTGAGACTGAAGCAACATATGCTATTGTTCTTTTCCGTGTTTGGTTTTGTTTCTTTTGTTTTTTTTCTTTCTTTCTTTTCACATTATTCGCTCCACTGGTTACAACACATCTATACAACAGGACTATTGTACAATGTGAAAGTGTTTGCAGATCCCATACATGATTGTATGCCACCAGAAGGGAGGGGAGAAAATCTGAAACTCAAGTGATTCTGTAAATGAATCTTGTAAACCAAAAGTAAATAAACAAGTCAATAAATTAAAAAAAACTATCTTGTATGGCTAAGAAATAAAAAGGCAGATCAGTGGAACAGAACAGACATACAGTTTACAACAGCAAATAAACATCATAACCTTGTATTTGACAAGTAAAAAGAGTTAAGATTTTAAGATAAGAATTCATTATTTGGTAAAAATTATTAAGAAAACTGGAAAACAGTGTGGCGGAAAGTGGGCATAAATGAATATCTTATACTGTTTACCAAGATAAGGTCAAAATGGTTATATGACCTAGAAACAAAGAGATTGTACAAGAAAATTAGAAGAACAAAGAACCTATTACTTATCAGACTTATGGATGAGTGAACAATTTATGGATAAGTACAAGATAAAGAGAGCTGTTAGGTGTAAAATGGATAATTTCTATTACATTAAATATAAAGGGTTTGTACAAATAAAACAAACATAGCCCAGATCAGAAAGAAAACAGAAAACTGGTGCAGAAATTTTATAGTTTATCAGATGAAAGTCCATATCTAAAACACAGAAAGAACTTTGTCAAATCTATAAGAATATGAGTCATTCTCCAATTGATAAATAGTCAAAGAATACGAAGAGGCAGTTTTCTAATGAAGAAATCAATACAACTTATAGTCATATAAAAATGCTCTAAATCATTATAAATGAGAGAAGCATTTCACATCTACTAGATTGGCTAAAATGATAGAAGAAGAAAGTGACAAACATTGGAAGGGATGTGGAAAAATTGGAACACTGATTCATTGTTGGTAGAATTGTCAACTGATGTAACCAATTTGGAGAGAAATCTGAAATTATGCCCAAAGGGTTATTCAGCTACCTATACCTTTAGACTTAGAAATACCATTAGTTGGTCTATTTCTGAAGATAATTACAGGAAAAAGAAAAGAGGATTCAGAAGCATAAGGAAACTCAGAGGCCTTCTAGTCAGAACCTTTGATTTTATAGATCTTGGAATCATAGCATCTCAGAGTTGGGAGGCACGTCAGAGGCTACCTAGAGCAACCCATACATGAACAAGCAAGTGGCTATAATGTACTCAACCAGTAGACATTGGTTTAAGGACTTCTATTATCAGAGAATTCACTACCTTGCATGGTGGCTCCTTTGATTTTTGGACAGCTGCAATGGTTATGGCTTTCTTTCTCCTTACTTAGATTCTTTTTCCTGGCCCAGAGTTTATAAGTCTTTCTTCTTCCTTTCTAGCTCTAAAACCCAAAAGGAGGCTATATTCTCTGAAAAGAACCTGCCAATTTCATATTAGTCCCCCATACAGATGCTCCAGATTCCAAGTATTGGTCACTTTGTGACCTCTAACTGACTTCCAACAAGTTGGGAATCCTGATTGCTGTCAGGCAGTTAAATTAGAACTGCATTTTGTAACTTTTAAAACAGAATGGATGTGATAGGATTGTGGAGGTGGGGGTAGGGAAAGGAATTTGTCATTCAAAGTGCCTGGCACATAGTAGATGCTTAATAAATGTTGATTGAAAGAGATAAAAAAGAGAAAAGAGAGAAGGAGGGGAGAGTAGAAGAGAGGAGGGGTGGGGAGGAAAGGAGAGGGGAGGGGAGGAGAGGAGAGGGGAAGGGAGGAGGGGAGGGCAGGAGAGGGGAGGAGGGGAGAGGAGGGGAAGAGAGGGGAGTGGAGGGGAGAGGATGAGGGGAGGAAAGGGGAGGGGAGGAAGCACTCTAAAAATAAAATACTACTATCAGGTCCATCTAGTGAAAGAAACAATAATATTTCAACCAGAAGTCAGTTCATCCCCAAAGTTTAAATTAAATAAAACATAGATTCATGACTAGGCAAGTTATTTAACCTGTAAGCCAACGGACTAACAAACCAGGTCTCAGAGTGTCTTTGGCCTAGACAGAAATCTGTAATTTAGTAACTCCTGGATCATCAAAATAAAAATTGATAGGTCTTCTGTCTAGATTTCCTAATAGAGTCAATAACTTCAATGCCAAAATGATTTTCAAAGACCAATTTGGAGATAGATACCAGGCTAGTTTTGCCTTAACTTTACAATTTCTGGATACGTGGCAAGTCAATTTTCACAAATTAATATGAAAATGATCCAAGAGTTTAAGTGAAATGCGAGCTCAATAAATCTATGGTCTTATACTTGCAAAATCCACCTTGCAACTAAGAGACTGGGAGACACATCTTGATAGTATTTTGTCCAATAAAGATCTGGAAGACTAAGTGAATCACAAACTAATATGGATCAACCGTGTAACATTTTAGTCTAATAAAAGTAATTCCCTCTTAAGTTGCATCAAAAGAGGCAGAGCATACAGAACGAGAGAATGGTAGTCCTAGTATCTGCTACCCTAGTCAGACCACATCATAAATATAGAAGTTAATTAGAACACTCCATTGTAAGAACATTGATGTAGTGAAAGTGGTTTCTCATGCTTGTGAGGCAGAATACCATTGTGGACACAACCCTTGAGCTTCACTTTCATGAGCCCCACTTGGCACATCTGTATGTTGGGTAATATATTACCTCCCACAATAGGGCTTCTTCAAAGTAAAATTAGCTATCTCAGGAAGCTGCAAATTCCTAACGATGGGAGGTTTTCAAGCAGAGACAGAGCAACCACTTAACAGGGATTCTCTAGGGCTGCCTATCTAGGTATTATTTGGACTCAGTAATTTCTGATTCTCTGAATCATGCCAAGTGGGGACTTGAACAAGGCAACTTTGGGGGGAATTCTTTTAAATATACTCTATAACTTTGAGCAAATAAGTCATTTTGACTATTATAAATACACAAATTAACTACAAAGAACATATAAAGGAAGATGCTATCTGCAACCAGAGAAAGAATTGATAAATAGAAGTATGTATAGAATGATTTTACATATATATGTGTGTATACACATACATGTGTGTATATATATGTATATATATGTGTGTATATATTTGTGTATATGTGTGTGTCTAATGGTAGCCATCTCTAGGATGCTGGGGTAAGAAGGAAAGGGAAGAACAAAAAGAAGAATTGAAGAAAAAATACATTTACATGATAACTTCATTACATATTTAAAAGGAATAACAAGTTTTACATAAGAGATTTGTAGTTTTGTGTACAATCATCTTTTTATTATGCTGTGCTTTGGAAATACTTGTTTTATTCCATAAATTAAAATTTAAATAAATACAAATTTTTAAAAATAAATACAGGGTGTGCTGGAGTCAGCTCCAACTAGCTGTGGAGAGACAATTATTAAATTTTCAGTGTGAGCATTTACACCTCAGAAATTAGCAAACACTCCAGATCAGGGCTTGATTTATTGCTTTACCCATTTCTAGGCTTAAGAAAGTAATGAAGAAAATGGTAACAAAGAAGATTAAACTTACAAATGTGTTCTGCATACAAGTTCGAGAGACATTTGTCAAACATTTACCAATATACTATTGCCTCTGCATTACCTGAAATTCTATTCATACTTATACAGATCAATCTTCGACTTCGGGGCGGCTAGGTGGCCCAGTGAGTAGAGCACCGGCCCTGGAGTCAGGAGTAGCTGAGTTCAAATCCGGCCTCAGACACTTAACACACAAAAAAGCTAGCCGTGTGACCTTGGGCAAGTCACTTAACCCCAAATGCCCTCCAAAAAAGAAAAAGCAAAAAAAAAAAATCTTCGACTTTGAGTTCACTTTGGCAAGGAAAGAATGGAAAGAGGGAACAGTTGCTAGAATCTGGTACCATGGTATGGAGATACTGAGGAAAGAAGAGGCAAGTAAAGTAGTCATTTCACTGACCTATTCTACCTCCCTTCCCTGATCCCAACAAGTCAAGTTCTAGAAGGTCAAGTAAGTAAATTCAATATTCTATTTTTCTTCTTAAGGGAGGCAATTAGGGTTAAATGACTTGGCCAAGGTCACACAGCTAGTAAGTGTCAAGCGTCTGAGGCTGAATTTGAGCTCAGGATCTCCTGACTCCAGGGCTGGTACTCTATTCACTACAATACCTAGCTGCCCCTAGTAAATTCAATATTCTAATTGGGTGTTTAGAAATCAACAAATTTTAGTAAAAAAAAAAAATAAAGACTAAGGGATTTGATACCTATTGCCAGGAAGAACAAACTTGAAGAGAAAATAAGAGAATTTCCTAAGTTCCAAAAGGTCACACAAGTAGTAACTGCTAAAATCTTCTAAAGTAAATTCTTCTAATCCCAAACCCGGTGCGCTGTCTTATGTATTCCATGATACCTCTAAAACAGGGCTTCATAGTCTGATTTTTTGTGATGGACTTCTTTGGTCTCCTCAGAAGGTTTTTAAATGCGTAAAATAAATGGATAGGATTATGATAGAAACCAATCATATTGAAACAGATTTATCTTTCCAAATAAATACACACATATACATATATGCATGCATCAAACACACACATATGCACATATCATATAGACTCATATCATATATACATATATTTGTATGTATATGTGTCTAATATGTGTGTATGCAACTAGAGAAAGTTTACAAACTCCTACAGATTGGCCAGTGAAATCTTGGATAATGAACTAGTTCTAATTCTTCCCAGCTGGGTTAATTTGCACTACATGTCCCTTTCCTTCAGTTTCGATTTCTTCCTCAAGCCAAACGATGTACCCATGTCCTTGCCTCAAGACTTAAACATTTAAATGATGAGTGCTATCCTGGAGTTGATGGGTCGCCTTTTAGCAGCCTTCTCTCCTAGCTGCAAACTGGACTTGATGGATGATAGTTGTCATGGAGCTACTTTTCCCTCTTTACGATATATTCAACAAGCTAACACAACACCATTTGGCTCTAATAGGCTGTCTGTATTTAGCCCTTTGGATGCAGAAAAGCAGGGCTAACCCTCAGCAAAATTGATTGGGGGGAGGGTGATTGTTCAGGCCATAGAATCACAGAATTTTAGAGGGGATGCCTAAAATCATCTCTTCTAATTTCTATTTGAAATATTCTCTTCTTTAGCACCTACAGGGAAAATTCACCATTTCTTTTCCTTGAAGGTATCAAGTGACGGGGAACTCATTACACCCTTGAAGCATATTCTCTCCTGATGCTCCTCTTAACCACATGACCACTCCTTTTCAATTTGCTTTTTTAATTCATTAGCTACCATCTTTCCATGAAACCTAAGGTAGCCTACCTATCTCACAAGGTTCTGCCTAGAATTCTCTTCTATGTTAGACAAGCCAAGGAAACCCCAAATGGGGTCATGAAGAGTTTGACATGACTGAATAGGAAAACATATTCCTAAACTGACAAGCTTAGGGCTTACACCCAATCTGTCTCCCACTTCCCTTTCAAGCTTAATTTCACATTACTCCTATTTACACACTCTGTATTCCAAACAAACTAAGCAAACTGGTTCTATTCCCCAAAATTGACGTCTATCTTTCAATTGTGTGTACTTCCTCAACTAGGGAGACAGTGTAATATCTTGTTCAATTACTGTTGTATACTCCTCCATTTCAGTTTCTCAAAATTGTATCTGTTTTCAAAGACCCAACTCAGATGTTATTTCTGCCATGAAGTCTTTTCAAGCTCCATGGCAGTACATACTATGTGCTGCCTCAGTTTGCTTTATATTTATTTTTTCTTTTTTAAAAAATTTAATTTATTTACTTTCTTGTTTCTACCATTCATTTCCACAAGATTTTGAGTTATAAATTTTCTCCCTGCCTTTCCCCTACCCACCACCTCAAAACAGCCATCCCAACTGTATAACCCCTCCCCCAATCTGCTCTCTTTTATATCCTCCCTCTCACCCCTCTGACTTTCTGGTAGGGCAGGATAGGTCTCCCTACCACATGCTTTACATTTATTTATCTGTATATAGTTTATCCCATTCCCACCTCCAACCCCAGTAGAACAAAAACTCCTTGAAGTGAGGAAATAGTTCATGTTTCTCTTTGTGTCTCAGATACCAATCCTAATGCCTTACATACAATATGTTCCTCTCTAGGTTTGTGGATAACTATTTTCTCCTGATTTTCCTCCTACCTATCTGACTGCTCTGTCTTTTTCTGGATCCTCCTCAAGATTATTCTCTAACCATAAATGTGCCTGAGGGCTGTCCTGGGTCTTCTTCTCTTTTCCCTCTATTCTACTTCATTTGGTGACTCATCAGCTCCCATAGATTTAATCAATTATGCTGATGATTCTCAAAACAACTTTTCCTGCCCTAGTCTCTCTCCTGATCTCTAATCTCAAATTTCCAACTGTCTTTTAGACATCTCAAAGTGGATATCCAGTAGACACCTTAAAACTCAGTATGTCCAAAACAGAACTCATTAGTTTTTCCCCTAAAACCTCCCACCCCCTTACCTTCTTTACTACTGTGTAGAGCAGCAACACCATCCTCCTAGTTCCTTAGGTTCTCAAAGTAAGAGTCATCCTCATTTTCTCTCACTCCCCTTGTCCAAGCTGTTGCCAAAGTCTGTCAATTTCACCTTCCTAACATTTCTTGAATATGCTGCCTTGTCTCCCCTGGCATTGCCATCATTCTAATGCAGACCCTCATCACCTCATCCCTTCCTTACTGCAATGGCCCGAGGCTAGCTGTTCCTGCCATAAGTCTCTCCTCACTCCAATCCATCCTACATTCAGTCACTAACCTTATTTTCCTAAGACACACATCTGAGCATGTCCCTTCTCCCCTTCCCCAACTCCCTCAATATGCTCCAGTGATTTCCTGTTGCCTCCAGGAGCAAATACAAAGTGCTCAGTTTGGCATTCAAAGCTCTTCATAACCTAGTCCCCTCCTACCTTTCCAATCTTCTTATACCTTACTTCCCAACACATCTTCAAACCAGCAACACTGTTTTCCTGCCTGTTCCACAAACAAGATACTCCATATCTGGGTTCCACTCATTTTCTTTCTGTCCCCAATGCCTGTAATACACTCCCTTCTGCACTCCTTTTAAATTATTTCCTAATATTCTGTCTATAGCTTTCTTTTTATGTTGTCTCTTTCATTAGATTGTAAGTTCCTTGAAGGCAGGAACCCTCTTTTCCCTCTTTTTGTATACTCAGTGCTTAGCACAATGCCTGGCAAATAGTGTTGTGCCTGAATCTGAATCCCAGGTCACCTGCCCACCACCTGAGTCATGGCCCGCCCTTGCCCCACCATTAAGCCCCTTTTATTTCTGTTTTTGTCCCTGTCTCGGTCTCTGTCCTACATCCTTGTCATAGCTCGGAACAGCTGTAAGGCAAGACTGGGCATTGCTCAGGGCAAAGTTCCCTATTATTCTTCTCTAGATATATTTCTTTCCTTGAATCATTATGAGTGTATAAAGTGCAACTCAGGGTTATGGTGCAACATAGATACCCTGTCCTGTTCTGTTAACCAAACAGGGTCCCCACACCCTCTGCCCGGAAAATGACCCTGGCTTGTCCTGGGACTTTCCAGTTCCCCCATATCCCATGACCTGCTACCCTGTTCTGGAAAGAGTTGACTACCCCTGTTCTTTCGAGGGACACCTGAGTCACAGGAAGATTGTACCCCTGTGCTCTCACACCATATTCCAAAATTAGCCCTGAACTATAAATCTAACCAATGGCTGCTCTTTTTGCTTCTGTCGTCATGGCTTCTGCTTTTGTGGTTTTGGCCTATAAAATCAAGTCTGTAAACCCCAAAGATCACTGCCTGACTTGAGTGTACACTCCAGGTAGTTGCACCCTTGATCAATAAATCCACACCTAAATTTATCTTGAACCCATGTCTCAGCTTGCTCTTATTCTCTGCACCACGATAGTAAGTGCTTAAAAAGTGTTTATTGAATTGAATTGAATTACAAAACCTTACATTTCACAAGTTTTTTTCCCTTATATCTGCTTCCCTGTTATCCTCTCTGAGGCTATTCAGAGGAAATATTCTCTTCTATAGCATATCCAAATAAAAATTCACCATTTCTTTTGCTTGAAGGTATCCCTCTCCAAGCCAGTCCTTCAGATATTTGGGAGAAAATATTTGTCTTCTCTCACAGCCTCTTAGCATGGTCAGTACTCCCAATAGTTTAAATGCTTCCTCCTGTGCATTTGACTAACATTCATATGATGTGCTATATTTATCACATGACATGAGGGGGGAAAAGCCTCTTGTGGAAAAAATACAGTACCCAAAATAAGAAAGACCTTGGTCATTGTTGCAGCTCTGCTGCTTTCTAACTGGATAACTCCAACAAATCAACATGCCATTTTCTGAGTTCCCTACCCAGAGTGATTGTATGATTGCATGAATCAGGTTAGAGACTGAATGTGAGCACTTCTTAAAACTGCAAAATCCTATGCAGATTTATCTCAACAAGAACATTTAAATGGAAAAAAAAATTGAGCACCACAGCATGTGGGTAGGGAAACTATTGTCAAATAGTGGGGGAGAAGACGCAGAAGTGGAAAGAATTGCTCAGTTCATACCACTTTGCCTGCACATATAAACTTAGCTCTGTAGAAAGTATGTGGTCAATGGGTAGTGAAGGGAAAAGGAGAAAAGAATAGGGTGAAGGACTGTCTCCAATCTTGATCAGTGGGAGTGCTATCCCAAACCCTCTGAAATTACCTAGGAATGGAAGTTACAGAGAGGCAAGTTTAGGCTTGATGTCAGTAATGACTTCCTACCCATTTGAGCTGCTGACCCAAAGTGAAATGGATTGCCTCAATCCAGGTCATTGATTTTAAAAATGTCACAAGCACAGATCCCTGGAGTGCTCCACTACAGACGTCCGGTAAAGCTGTCATTAAACCATCAATGATCACTCTATGAGTCTGTTTATTCTAAAACTAATTATATTGTTATCTGCTCCACATCTCTAACTGTTACATGAGACTAACATGAAGGTCTTTATCAAAGGTTCTGATAAAATCTAGATAAACTAAATCTACCTACCCCATTTATTTTATTTGTTTTTCAATTTTATTTAAAAAAAAAGGATGAAAATAAATTGACTGTGACCCGTTCCTTATAAATACAAGTTGGATCTTTGTGATCCTTATGTTTTCTAGAAAATTATTTGATATTTATATTATATTATATTATACTATACTATACTATACTATATTATATTTAAATATCTTTAATGACATGTTCTAGAATTTTACCAGAAATGAAAGTCAGGTTCATGATCTATTCACTTTCCAGAATGTTGACAAACATGTCTAATCTGGTACTGCCTCCTCTGCTCTCCATGACCTTTTGGATATCACTAACAGCTAGCTGGCAATCACAATGGCCCCTTCATTTAGAACCAAAGGATATAATTATTTTGGGATACAAGATTAGTGAAAGGCTTTCTTCTCTTTACTTCTTCAGAGTATCAATTCCCTATTGGTAATTTGGGATCATTCCTTCCCTGTCGTCTCCTTGCTAGAGGAAAGAGAAACCAAGTAAAATTTGAGGAATTTCACCTTCTCTCTGGTACCAGTTATCATTGATCAGTCCCCCTCAAATATCAGGCATATCCTTCCTTTGATTCTCTTTCCCCCAATATAGCTTTAAAAAAAAAGAATAAAGGAGAACTCAAGAGAATCAGAAAACAGAGTATTTGTTTTAAGATAATAGATACAAAACTGGAAAGAACCTTAGAAGTCAACTCATTATTTTATAGAGAAGTCAAGGGACCTCCCTAAGGTCATAAAAATAGTATGTGGCAGAGGAGGGCCTGTACCTGTGATCCTCTGACTCCAAATCTAGACTTCTTTCCATTGCATCAATGGGGATTAAGTAATTGCTAGAGTTAATTACATACTTTCTTCTGAATGTAAATCGCTTCATAACCAGGTTCCAACCTACCAATTGTATTGTACAACACTCTTTGATTTAGCCAAAGTGGCCTTCTTGCTTTTCCCCACCCAGAACATAAAACAAATGTCCTTGCATTTCCCCAGGCTTTCCTCCATACTTGGGGTACACTCTTCCTTCACCTCAATTTTCCTTCAAATCTCAACACAAACGCTGCCTCCTGTATGAGATCCTTCTGAATGTCCAAGTTATGGGTATCCCTCAATTACTTTGTATTAATTATATACACATTTTCTATGGACTTCAATGCAGACATGCCGTCTTTCCTAAAAGTTGCGAACTCTTTGAAGGCAAGGACCCCTTTGCTTCTTTCTTTGTCCCTCCAGTATGAGAACCTAGTGCCGAGTAAGTAGGTACTTAAATAAATATTTGCTGAATGATTATGTAGGTAATCAGACAGATGGATGGTAGATAATTGCTGGCATTTATATATCACTTTAATATTTGCAAAGTATTTTATAAATAGTATCTCATTTGAGCTTCACAACAACCCTGCAAGGTAGAGGTTAATAAAGCCCCATTTTACAGATGAGAAAACTGAAGTAAACAAAAGTGAAGTGACCTGCCCAGGCTCACTTAGATAGTCAGCATCTGAAGCTGAATTTGGACTCCGACCATCCTGACCACAGGTGCAAAGTTCTGTCTGTTTTCCCATCTACTTCAATGATAAGTAATCTTGGAAATGTCTTAGGAATCCTTTTCTATGGAGCTGAGTATGTGACTTGGAAGTAACTCTATGTCTCTTCAATGAGCTCTTTATTTTTTTATCTTTTTTTTTCTCTTTTTGGAGAGGAGAAGGCTGGGCAATTGGGGTTAAGTGACGTGCCCAAGGTCAGACCACTAGTAACTGTTAAGTATCTGAGGCTGGATTTCAACTCAGGTCCTCCTGACTCCAGGGCCGGTGCTCTATGCACTGCACCACCTAGCTGCCCCAAGCTCTTTATATGTCTTATCATCTTTCAACATATGCTCACACCAACTCTCCAAGGCAGCCACTGTAGGAATCATGATCTTAATTTTATAATGAGGAAACTGAGACTCGGAGGAGTATTGAGAGTTGGCCAAGGTCACACAGTAAGAAATGATAGTCAGAGTTGGAGCCCAGGCTGTCTGACTCCTGCTCCTATATTTGTTTCTTTCTTTCGGTTTTGCTTTTCCCACCATGGCCTTAGCCTGAAGTTAAAGAGACTAGCAGAGGATAGATGTGTAATCAGACAGGGTTTATATGAGCGGAGATAACAGGGGAAACATACATCTATGGGGCACACCATCTGGGGGGCTCCAGCGGGGGAAGACCATGGTGCTGGGGAACCACTGGCAGAATAAAGTCAGGTTTCTTTAAGGGAGAGTGCTCCATATTCTCAAGTATTTTAAAACCAGACCTGCAGGTGTGTTTAGACAAAACTTCAAGTAATGTCTAGTGTTTTCTAAAGACTGCGAAATAACGCTTTTGGCATCTAGCCTTGGCTCTCAGGTCTCACTGGTTCTTGAAAACTTTTTTTTCTTAAAAGATGCCCTTTCTCTGTCCTGTTTCTTTATGCAGACAATAGACAGTTTAAATGACTTAGCCAAGGTCACACAACCGCTTAGTAGGAAAGCAGAAGTTCATCCACATCCTCTCCTCATTCACTACCCTGCCTACTTCAGTGTTTAAGAACATGAGAAGAGCTTATAATTGAGGTTCTATGAAAGAACCATGGTCATTAGCTAGCCTTAACTAAATAACTTAGCACCTATGGGCCTCAGGCTCTGTGTCTATAATATGAAGGGGCTCAGGGCATGTAGGTGGTAAAGTGAATAGAGCACAGGACCTGAAATCAGGAGGACCTGAGTTCAAATCCAGCCTCACACACTTGACATGGACTAGCTGTGTGACCTTGGGGAAGTCACTTAATCCCAATTGCCTCATCTTCACCCCTCCAAAAACAATAAAATAAAATGAAGGGGCTGGTCTGGAGAGAAGGAAATAAATATTTGTCTATGATTTGCTAGATGCTGTTCTAAGCACTTTACAATTGTTTTCTTTTTTGATCCTCACAACAATATAGGTGCTGTTATTATCCCCATTTTACAGTTCAAGAAACTGAGGCCAACTGAGGTTAAGTGATATGCCCAACGTTCCCCAGCTAGTAAGTGTCTGAGGCTAGATTTGAACTCAGGTCCTCTTGACTCTAGTAGTCTATTCCCTGCACCACATAAAATGACTAGACGATCTCTAAAGTTCTTTCTGGCTCTCAGTATAAGATTTTTATCTTACTTTATCCATTACCCCATATGATTCCCCACAACAGTCACTGTGAGGTAAGCAGGATCTTTATATTACAAATGGGTAAACCGAGGCACAAAGAATCAAAATGACTTAGCCATTTAAAAAACCATCTATTTTGCCTGATCTCCTTCCTGTCTGCTCTTCAGTCTTCCACAGGTAGAAGAGAAAGAGGAGAAATATCATTCCATCTCAATTCCTATCTTATCTTCTGCCTTTCAGTGGGAGAGAGAGGGACACCATTGCTTCAGATCTCAATGATGAGGTGTAGGCTCTGGGACCCTCCCTGAGCTCTCCTTGAATCTTCCCACAGAACACATTTGCCTGAGGCCATAACCTTTCATTGTGGCTCTGCCCAAGTCTTTAGCTAGTCCTCTTGTCCAGCAATTTCCCTCACCTGATCTGCCTAGGGTCCTAAGATGACTCTACCTTGGGACCAGACCTCTAGGGACATTTATAACCTATCTAGACACATTCTTCAATGAGTAACAGGCTCTCACGGGGTCATGCCCTCCCCATCCTAGCTGAAACCCCAGCTATTATCAATCAAATACCATTCTCTATCTACCCGCTGCCTGATCTTTTGTTCTCATTCTTCTCAACCCACCCACCCCCATTCTCCCCAGTTACCCAGGTTTCCAGTTTAGGTGTTACCTTTGATTCCTCACTAATTTTCATTCTCCTCCTTCCCCCTCCATATTCAATCTTTTGCTAAATTCTGTCAATTTTACCTTCATAGGAACTCAGCTGAAGGACAAAGTGGATAGAGCCCTGGCCAGAGTCAGGAAGTTCAGATTCAGCCTCATATACTTACTAGCTATTTGACTGTGGCCCAAGTTCTTTAATCTCAGTTTTCCTCAACCATAAAGTAAGGATAATAACAGTACCTACCTCACAGGGCTGTGCTCAGGATCCAGTGAGGTAATGTTTGTAAAGGATCTGGCACATGGTAGGTGCTGTATAAAAGTTTATTCCATTTCCTTCTCTCTCTCTCTCTCTCTCTCTCTCTCTCTCTCTCTCTCTCTCTCTCTCTCTCTCTCTCACCCCTTCTGTCTTCTGACACTGCTACCATCCTGGACAATTGCAATGGTGTGCTGGTTGGACTCTTTACCTCAAATTTCTCTCCACTTCAGTAATCTTCCACTTAACTATCAAATTAATCTTCCTAAAGCACAGATCTGACCCTTCTACCCCTGCTCTATTCAGTAAACTCCAATGACTTCCTATCATCTCCAAGACCAAATATAAAATACTCTGTATTTAATTCAAAACTGTCCACAATCTGGCTCCTTCATACCTTTCCAGCCTTTTTATACCTTATTTTCCCTGCAATTCAACGACACCAGCCTTCTTGCTGTTTCTCAAACAAGATAGTCTGTCTCCAGACTCTGGACATTTTCACTGACTCTCCAACAAGCCTAGGATACTTTCCACCTCAACTTCACCCCTGCCTCCCTTTACTTCCTTCAAGTCCCAGGTAAATCCTGCCTTCTATGAGAAACCTTTACTCAATCCCCTTTAATACCAGTAACATTCCTCTTCTGAATATGGCCAATTTATCCTGTAACTCTTTTTTGTACATAATCACATAGTGACTCCTCCATTAGACTTTAAGCTTTTTGAGAGCCAGGACTATTTTTTTTTTGCTTTTCTTTGTATCTCCAGCACTCAGCACAGTGCCTGAGATGTTCATTGATGAATTGACCATAGTCTTCCTGGTTTTCCAGATTTTATCATTTCTAGATTATGAAAACTACCAGTCATCCCAGGCCTAAGAAGTTCACAGGACTCAAAGTCAAGTTAAACATAGTTTCAAGAGCCAAGTCTGCTGCTGCCTTGCTATGTGACTTCTGAGTCTAAGCTTTCTTAAAACAAATGACTGTTAACTATTAAGTTTGAGACTCAACCTCAGGACTTCTAATTCCAAATAGAATGCTCTTTATAGGACATGACCCTGGATGTTACATTGGAACTAAGCAGAGATTGTTTGCAGTATGGTTAATGATATTAATCTTTTGTATCCAACTGTTAGTTTGGGGAATGATTGAAAAAGCATTAATTAAGCACTTTTTATGTTGCAGGCACTATGCTAAACTCGGGGATTATAAATACAAGCAACCAAGACAGTCTCTGCCCTTAAAGAGTTTACATTTTAATAGAAGAAGCCAACATATAAAGGGGAATGAGAATTGGAATGGGGTTTTGGGGTGCAGTGGCATGTTTTGGAAGTGGACATGACGTGGCATGACAACATCTATCTGGCAAAATGAGGTGCAGCTTACCTATCGGAGCCCAGGGATTCAGATAAAGAAACTGAGTTTCAATGGAAGGAAAAGGGCCAGATAATAAGATACAGTTCTGATGGACATTCTGAACTAGAGCCAGAAAGACTTGGGTACAAGTTTTATCTCTCATACACACTAGCTACTTTGTTTCATGAGTTTATATATGGCTTCAGACACTTACTAGCTTTGTGACCCTGGGCATGTCACTTAGCTTGCCTTAGTTTCTTCACCTCTAAAAGGAGCTGAAGAAGAAAATGGTAAACTACTCCAGTAATTCTGTAAAGAAAACCCCAAATAAATTCATGAAGAATTTGACACAACTGAAAAAATGACTCAACAACAAACTCATTTAAACTTTCAGTGTCCCCAGACAATCTTCCATGACCAAAAAATATATAAGTTGGGATCTTTGCCATTGGAAGAACTTCTCTTACTATGAGTAACCTGCATTGAATGAATAAATCAAAGGCCCAGATTTTTAAAATCATTAGTCCTGTGGTTTGAGATTTCTCTGGGTTCTGAAAGAAGTTTGAGCCCTCCTTTATTACCAAAGGTGTTCCTTTACATCAATTCAGTGACAAAATCTGTCATGTTGACAAAGGAGGCTGCTGACAAATTGAATATTTCCTTGGAGATGCAGTGTGATGCAGGGGAAAGTGAAATAGTTTGGAGGGAGGGGACTTAAATTCAAATGTTAGTTCTGCTGATTATTACCTAGGTGACTTTGGACAAAATACTCAACTTCTCTTGTTCTGTTTCATATGCAAGACAAAAGAACCAGATAGCCTCTAAGGACTGTTCCATCTCCTTAAAAAAAATCCTACTTTTATTTTCAATCTATGAGATTGACATTGTGTGGCTATAGACTGAGGAACTAGTACAATGCTTGATGACTCAAGTTCTTTGGTATCAGCACCATGGTCAGGATCTCTATTATGATAGCCTTCAAATACTTGAAAATAGCATTCATGCTGCTCCCCCCAGCCCCATAAGTCTTCTCCTCTTAAAGCATTCCTAGCTCTATCAACTGATAAGAGTCCCCTTTTCTATAATCTTTAAGGTTTGCAAAGCAAGAGAGCAACAGATTAGCATAGGCAAAGGTTGGCCCACTAAGGTATTTTTACTGCCATACTGGACAGATAGGAGTGGAGGGGCAATATATAATAAAAAGTTTTTTTTTTAAGAGGAAGAATGTATTCTACTATCTATAATTAAAAAACTGGCCACTATATCATGGAACCTTGTAGTAAAATCAGTTGTTTTCAAAGGGCAACTTGGACCCAGCTGAGCCTCCAGGGTTAAGAAGAGTGTAGCTGTATTACTCAACATTCCCAAAAGCCTCTCTTAATTTAAGTGGTTCTCTGTGTATTGCTTATACCATGTTTGACCCTTGGGAAAGTGACAAGACAAAACTGTGTTTTATGGTGGTGTGTTCTCTCTTGCTGAGGGTTTTATGTGTAATAGAAAATGCCTGGGACCCATAGATAGCTGTGGGCTGGGAGAAGGGGGGTGGGTGGAATGGGTTGGTCAGTCATCCAGGACAAGTGAGTCTGTGATGATAAGAACTTTTAGAAACAGCTCTTTGAGAATTTATTGCATCAGGCTCAAGGCATGTTTTAACATCCAGACATAGCACAGAGAAGTGGGAGGAGATGAGGAGAGAGGCAAAAGAGAGCCTGTATGTGTGAACAAAACAGGTCTTTCCTACAGTGCAAACTATTTCTGTGAACACAGTATAAACTATTTCTATGAATAAAAAAATGATAAATTAAATTTACATAGAACTTTGTAATTTATAAAATATTTCCTTCCTACTAAATCTGTGATGAAAATACTATTATAACTTTTATAAAAATCAACGAACAAAAAATTTTCCATTGAATTATGAAAAATAAGTGTTTGAAGGAACTCCAGAAGTCATTAGTCATTAGAAGTCCTGGAAATCAGAAAAGCTGTACATCTATAACACCCCAAACAAGCAGAGATCTTGATTCCAATTTGTATACCCTTAATGATGGGGAACTCACCATCCCCATAAGCAGCCCATTTCACTTTTAAAAATCAGTAACTCTAAACTCAAGAAATTGTGGAACTGAATGTTGTGAACTAAAAGTAAATTTTTTTTAAATCAGTAACTCTGTGGAGAGTTAGGTGGCACAGTAGATAAAGCACTGTCCCAGGAGGACCAGAGTTCAAATCCAGCATCAGACAGTTATTAACTGTGTGACCCTGGGCAAGTCACTTAACCTTGATTGCCTCCCCCACCAAAATTGATAACTATGATTTTAAGATGGTTTTTCTTTATGTAGCATAGCTTGCACTCAATTGTCCTAGTTCTGTCACTCATAACATGTCATATCCCTCTTCCTCAGAACATCCCTTCAAATACTCAACTCTTAAGTCTTCTCTAAGCTAAACATATTCAGCTCCCTCAAGGGATTCTCATATGGCATAGTTTGCAAGTTCATCTCTATCAACATAACAAAAATATGAAATACAATAAAACTTGCAAAATGATAGTTTTCAACCCAATGATTCCATTGCTAAGACATAATTCCCAAAACACCATGAAAATGAGAAAAAGGAGTATCTTTAGAAAAATATACATATATGCTCTATTTATATGCTTTTTAATGAAACCACCTACACTAGGGAGACAGTCTAATGCCTTGGAAAGGCTGTTGGTATGACATTAGGGAAACTTGATTGAAATTTCAATTTTGTCACTTCCTACCTTTGTGACCTTAGACAAATCCTTTTACCTTTCTGGGCTTCTGTTTCTATATCTATAATTGTAATATACACCTATAAAATAAAATTATTATTGTTATACATCTATAAAATGAAAGTTAGACCAAATAATCTGTCAGGCCCCTTCCAGGTTTAAATCTGTGATACAAAAATTGAAGAATGGTTTAATAAATAGTGATATATGTAAAATTATTATTATGGAGAAATAAAAAATAAGACATTGAGTAAAATCAGTAGAATCAGAACTATCACACATTGATTTCTCTCATGTAGTATAAGGAAACAGAAAGAGGGGAAGAGAGAAAGGAGAGAGGGAGAGGGGAAAAAAAACAAAATCTACCATAGCAGAACATTAGCCATGGAGAATGTTTTTTGCCTATTTCTTAATTGATTCTATCTTGTTAAGACTTTTTCTTTCTCCCATGAAAGATCTTTTTTTTTTACCACCTTTTACATGTTTGTTTGACTTTTCAATTTTCAATTAATAGTTATTAAAATTTTCATTAATAGTTATAAAATTTCAATAAATATTTAATGTAAAGATTCAATATTCTGTTATTTTGGGTTCTAAAGGTTCAATTCTGCCATTTTTGTATTTGGTAATTCTAGAGCAAATAAAGCACCTAGTAACCATTTTTCCATCTGACATTTTGCTCAATATGAACACTTTTTTTTTCAAATCATACTTCCAAGAGTAGTATTCAAACTGAATGTGTCTATACTAAATCAGCTTTTAAATGAACTTGAGGGTTTAACAAGAGGGTTTAACTGTTTAGTGTGTTTCTAGGTCAGGTTTCTCTATCTGGTACAATGGATCACTCAGTTCATTGGAACTGAAGGTTCCAATGAAGTTATTTTACTAAAAACATTTTGCAATACTCTCCATATACAAGCAGTTCCCAAGACAGTTAAAAGCAATGTAGAGGATAAAATGGATAAACTCTGGCAGCAAAGAAAAAGCAATGATAAAACTTAAAGAATCTAAAGAATCAAACCCTAAAGAAGAGGGTTTCAAGTTGTCTAACATAGTCATTCAACTAAGGTACCCGAGGGCCCATAGTTTGGTCTTAGGTTAACTTCAATTGCCCCAGGTTTCTACTATAACTTCTTTGATCACAATAGTTCCAACTTGTATTATGGAAGTGGGAGTGGGAAAGGTAAGTCTACTATTACCTGGGCCCGTAACAGAAATGCCTAATAAGAAGCCGGATTTGTTTTCAGGAAGACCTGGGGTCAATTCTAGTTTTGACACAGTGAAAATTGTTTTTTCTGGTATAGGTTACGCCAGAAGACCCCTGAGGTCCCATCTCCCTCTGAATTCTTATATATACTAACTGTATAACCAAGCTTATACTGCAAGAGGCAACTCAGTAAGATTGTAAGGAGAGAGAAAATTTCCATGCTAATGAGGAGTTGGGAGGTGGGAGAAGAGAGGAACTATTTAAAGAAAATTTATGATGATTTTTTTTTCCTGTGAAGTATAGAAAATGAAGTCAACTGTCTCTAATTTATCTGTTTTTTAAGTAGATTTTAAAGCATGGAACTTATACATTCTACACAGATTACCTGAATAACTCATGCTTAAGATACATTGGATCAAAAACAAAAGAAAAATAAAAACCTTATTTTCCCCTGAAATGCTTGTATAATCGAGTCCAACATTGTGCAAAAGAAAGGAAAAGGAAAGGAAGTCAGGATATTTGCACAAAAGTCCTGGCTCCTCCATTGTTTATTAGCTGTGTGACCTTAGACAAGTCACTTAATGTCTCTTAGCCTCAGTTCTTTCAAGGATTTGGAGACTGGAAGACATAGGTCCAAATCCTATTTATGACCCTTGTTAACTGTGTGACTAAGACAATAACTTAATTTGTCTGAATCTCAGTTTCTCTATCTGTAAAATAAGGTAGTTGCACAAGAGAGTCTCTAAGGTCTCTACCTCTGTATCTATGATATGATGATCTGAAAGATGGAGGCAATAGTGTCAACAACTACATCAATAATTGCATGAGAGCCCATTTTTAGCACAATTAACAGAAGGCAGAAGAAGGATATTTCCAGTAGAAAGGATACTCACCCCTAAGCACCCAGGGCATGAAACCAATCATTCCACCATGAGCAGCAAGGGAAGAAAGCAAAGGTACATGCCACGTAAGAAGTAGTTACTTTTTTCCTGAAGAACACGGCAAAAAAAATCATTATCCAGCCACACAAGTTGGGACATAATAGGGGGCAGGTTTGACATTCCCCTATGCGTGGAGAAAGAGGAACAGTTACAATAATATCCCACCAAGCACCAGAAGGCACCCATTTTTAATTACCTCCATGATCAAGAAAAAATGCTAGGCTACTTACTACATGTTGGTCATTCTTCTGCTCATCCACTTATCTCTGTAGAAGCCAGGGTAAGTGGGCAATACCACCATAATAACATTACTTCCCATTAGTATTTTATTATAAAGTTTCCAAAGCATTTTTTCACAACTGTGAGAGGTAAGGAGTTTAATGATTACTTTTCCTGTTTTCAAGAGAGAAATATCAGCCCAGAGTAAAGTGATTTACCCAGGGACACAAAGTTAAGTTAGACTCAGAACCTGATTCCACTTTTTTCAATTCTCTAAGACTAGTGTTGTTATCAGTTAATGTGTGTGTGTGTGTGTGTGTATAGACACACACACATATCTGCAGTAGAAATGTATATATGCTATAAGTAAATATAAATGAAAGTGCTTTTAAATCATCAAATGAAGTTTACCCATATGGTATACTTCCTTACTTCAGCTATTCAGACACACTGAGGCAAACATTAACCAGAACAGTAGATATGTCATCACAAGGTAAATTCCATTCATTGCTCCCTGGGGTTAGTGGACAGCTGAAAAGGATGTTTTGTTTTGTTTTGTTTTGTTTTAAAGTCTAGGTCTTCCTACCTTGGCCAGGTTCAAAGTACAATGGCCTTTCATGGATCCAAACCTAATATTGATTGACACAAAACTTTTAACCTTTTTCCTCTTTTCTAACCTTGGCCAGCTCACCCATATTTAGGCAATCTGATGGATCGTCCTATTATCTTGGTGTTGAACACTAGTTGTGGACACCACCCTGACTTCAGACCTACTATACCTCAAAACTACCAACACCAAGTGGGCCACTAGTCTCAAACTCCCTAGCAATAAGGCATACACCAACATGCCTAGCATACCTGCCAGTTCAAAACTTGGGATATAGGTCACCTAGGTCAGGTAATTTGAACTCATCACAGTCTAGAAGGTACTTGTCTTTATACTATCTCCTTTCTTATAGTTGATATCCACTCCCAGCTATTCATTTTTTTCCTGTCATTTCCAGCGTACAAGGCATTCTCCTTTGCAAAGAAAACAGGAATGAAATAAAAATTGAACCTCTCTGCCTACTCTCTGTTGTCAGTTATCATCATCCCAACTACAAAAGTCCTTGCTTGTTGATGCTATTTTCTCTCAACAGAGCTAAAATAAAAATTAAGAAATACGTTTTTTATTTCTTAGATTCTCTTGCCATCCTCAGCTCTTTCTGAGCTTTAACATGCCTGATGCTGCTTTCACAGGACCACACTATGCTTTTATATTCATCTGCTTCCTGGTCTTGCTTCCATCTTCTGTACAGTTTAAAAATCTAAGTCAGTTGGTGAACTCCCTGTGCATTCAAATTCATCTCTTCAGACAAATCTCAATTTTGCTGCTCCAGAATTATTTACATTTTATCTTGAGAATTTCTTCCTTGGATATCTCCCATCTATCCTGGGCTAACTTCCCCCAAATCATTTTGCTCCATGGAATCCTGCCTATCTTTCTTTTAAATTTTATTAAATGTGCTTTCTCAAGATCTAATATGTAACTTATATTATGCCCAGACTTTCCCTCCTCTATCATAGACTCTAGAAAGAAGTAGTTACTTCCCCTCCAAGGTTCCCCTCATTTCCACCCCAGCAACAAGTTCCTGTCTGTTAGTAAGAATCATACCCAGAATAGAATTCCTGTTGATAAGTACTTCTAACCTTTGAAGGATGAAATTATCTTAAAGTAAAGTCAATTAAGTATTAGATGTGGTGCTTTTGGCAGAGAGAATACCTAGTAGTCATCTGGATAATTAAAGTCTCCCATCACTACTACATGTCTCTGGGCCAGGTTTATAATCAGTTTCCCAAACTTCTCATCTATTTTCTCTTTTTGTCTAGGTGGAATGACAAAATCACCTATTTTTGTCCACTTTTGACCTGATAGACTCCTTCCTAACATCTTCCCTGCCCCCTTTCAGTTCTTTGACTTCTTGATATAATATACAGTGCTATCCCACTCATAGCCATTTTGCCTCTCCTATTTCTTAAAAAAAAAAATCTATCCAGAGCTACAGGCCAATAAAGGATTTCATTCCACCAAGTCTCAGTGTTACCTAGGAGGTCAAGTTTCTCCACTTCTGTTAGGAATTCTAGTTACTCTTGATTGTCAACTAAACTTTGGTCACTTGAGTGTAGACACTTGATATCATGGGCTATACTGATTCTTTTCATGATGTGTCTTGACTCTGGCTGCCTGGGTTCCTGGATACTAGTTTTCCTTCTTCATTATTGCTCTCTACAGTATCTAACCTGATGGTGTATATAGGCAGTGTTCTCTCACATTTTTTTTTAAATTTAAAGACCTTTTGATTAAATACATAAGCCATTTGGCAAACATATCCTACCAGCCTTTGCTCAGTATACAGTTATCCCTTCCACATTATACTGGTTAGGGATGTGGTGCCCCCTCTATCTGGAAAATCCATGTAAAATTCCCTTTATACTAGAGAAGTCTGATTTTGTTTCTTTTATAGGCAGTTTACAGTAGCTTATTGTGAAATTTGGGTTGAGTATTTGATCATAGACTCTGTATCATCTACTGGCCTTCATTATGTCATCTGCAATTTCTGCAAAACTCCAAAAAAATTCCCATTTGATTTCTTATGCCAACTTGTGATATATAGAAACTGGGATGAGGAAACATTGTGATGTGGAAGGGATAACTGTATACTGTTTCTGGCCAGAAAAACAACCTTTGAACCACAGGATCCAGAAATCGAAATCGCATTTTCATTGTTTGGGGGATTTTAAAATTTTATCTCATTTTTCCTAATTAAATGTAAAAAAGGGTTTTTATAAATGTTTGTCTTTTAAAATTTGGGGTTCTAATTTTCCCTTTCTTCCTCCCCATCTCCATCCTTAAAAAGGCAAGCAATGTTATATGGATTATACATGTGAAATCATTGAAAATATATTTCCATGTTATTCATATTGCAAAAGAAAACATAGAGAAGAAAAGAATAATAAAGAAAAGATTTTTTAAAGTATGTTTTGATTTGCATTCAGACTCTATTTTTTTTTTCCTTCTGGAGGGGGATAGAATTTCTCACCATAAGTCTTTTGGAACTGTCTTGGATCAGTGTCCAAATCCCATTCTTAGATTATTATCCTCTTAGTCAGCTGTTTACTTTCCTAATTACTTTTTTCTCTTCTATTTCCCTTGCCTTCAGTGGGCAAAAGTGAAGAAAACAGAATCTGTGCCCATATGGTCTTCATTTTCTTGTCCAACCCTTGATAATTATTGGTAATACTTTTTAAGTTCTTCCTCAATGTGTCATTCATGCCCACGTGAATGAACATAAGTGGGTAGCTGACATCCGTTTGGACACTTTGAAAGATTTTCTGTAATGTCTTGAAAACACCACCCCAGGGAGACAATAGATTTCTGTACTGTTGCTATAAGGTCAACAAATAGTTTCCACAGTCCCCCCTAGGGAGGGGATCACCCATTATCCTTCTTCTTTTCTTCTTTTTGTGCTCTATACTAAAAGATCTCTCTCACTGAATTTGGCTTAGGGAAGGAATGACAAACTCTGAACTGGGTATGTTGCCACACACAGGAGAGTAGGGGGTATGGGGATGAGAGGTGAGATGATGGACAGGAGGGCAGGGTGGGGGGGGAGGGTTGCTGAAAGTACACACTTCTGTAAAAGGGACAGGGACAGGATAGAGAATAGAACAAGGGCAGGGTGGGATAGGAAGGAGGGACATATAATCAGTCTCTCACAATATATCCACTGTGGAGATGTTCTGCATAATTACACACATACAGCCTGTATTGAACTGCTTGTCTTTTCCAGTGGGGGGTGGGTGACCAGGGAAGAAGGAAAAGAATTTAGAATTTAAAGTTCTATAATCAAATATTAAAAACATATGTATATATATATATATAATTATTATTATTATTATTATTAACTACATGCAACTGGGAATTAAGATAGTCCTCTTATAAGTTGTATTTACCTAAAAAATGAAATCTGGAGTAGATTTTGAATTGGTGACCCAGTCCCACTTGATAGTGTGGAGTTGGTAAGAGAGATATCATCTTTTATATCCTTGGAGTCAACTCCTTCATTTTACAGAGGAAGCTGAGGCTAAGAAATGAGGATACGTCATAGAATTATTGGAATCAGAACCAGAAGGGACCATAGAACTTCCCCCATATGCTAGTGCCTTATATCCCAAAACTACTTGTATTCATTTGATACATATTCTTCAGATGTTTTGTATGTGAATTGTCTCCCTATCAGAGAATAAGCTCTTTTTCCTTTGTGTCCTCTGTATTTAGCATGGTGCCCAGTACATAACAGGTGTTAATACATGCTTACTGATTAATTGATAATTACTGATCAAATGATAATCAAATTAATTACCATTTTATAGAAGAAGAGATTTCTTGCTCAGGGTAAAAAGCATCCAGTCGGTAGCAGCTCTGGGTCTAGAACCAGAATCTTGTGACTCTTGGTCCAGTGCCCTTATATTGTATAAATTTAGAAACAGCATCATAGAGAAACCAAAGCGGGGGAAAAGGAAACTGATGCAAAGTAGAAAGATGTTTCAAAAGTTCTGCATGGAGAAGTAAATAAAAATTTTGGCAGGAAGAGTTGGATTTTGTGTGCAAAGGCAAAGAGAAACACTTTCTAGGGACATTTTGGTCTTCTTGTATATTGGTATTATTCCCATATCAGCTGTGGTCAGATATATTACTGATTTCTTAGAGAAAAAATAAAAATTAATACAAAACTAGAAGAAAGAATAAAAGCTTAAATGTTATAGTGCACAACTTCAACCCTAGTCCATTTAAACAAGTTATTGAGCTTAAAAAAAAAGGAATGGGGGAACGGATAGAGGAAAGGACATAGACGCCAATCACAGTGATCTCCTAAAGAAGTTTAAATGATGTAAATCAAACATCATAATGAGAAGACCAAAAATCCTAGAAACCACTTCTGACAGCAAACACTAATTATTGTCAAACAGAGAGGGAGAGCAGCCAAGAGCAACTGAGGTTTAGAATATAAACTCATCTGTAAAATCTTATTGGAGAGAATGGTGGAAGATTATGAGCTTCCCCTCCTAAAAAAAAATGAGAAGCAATGGAAGCTAAACATATTTTAAAGAAAGCTTAACAAGAGATACAATTAAGCAAAGTCAGCCAGTGGGTACTTAAGGGTGAAACCAGACAGGACATCAGACCAAAAATGAAAAAGCATTATAAAGATCTATATAATCAATCAGTAAGCATTTATTAAGCACCTTCTATGTACCAGGCACTCTGCTAAGCAGTGGGGACATAAACTCAAAAATAAAACAGACCCTGCCAGCAAAAAAGTTTATATTCTGTCAAGTGAGATAATGCATACAAAAGTAAGTATACATAAAATACACACAACTTAATCCTAAAAATTTATTTAAAACTTTATCATTAATAAGGACATTGACACCATAATTTCTGTAGTACAGCATCATAGCAAATTAATGCTTTCTTCCAGCAAGGTGTCTCCCCATGTATATGTCCAAATTACTCAAGATTCCTTGAAAAAAAAGGAACAGTAGAGGTGATTAATATCAATTGAATCATAATGTGGGAATATATAATCTCCCCAAAGGCTATGTCAAAGGGAAAGTCCAGGACAAATTTCAATTCAAAGAGAAACTCCATGTAAATTATGATTCTGTTATTCCCCAGATGCTCTGGTTTATGAATGACATTGTGCTGTTTTGGCTGGGACCTGAAACATTATAGGTCCTCCTCAACGACATATGTAATCACTCGAAAAAAGAGTTTAGACTGCCTAACTGTCTTTATACAAAAAGGCAAAGTGGATGAAAAATTCCCCTCACGTATAATTAGATAAATAATCCATAGACATGATCAACATATCTTTAACAGATATTCCCAACAGTCTATGAACCAGGTTCAGAATTGAAAAGGAAACAGAGGAGAGAAGGCTAGATTGCCTTTGGGCAATTGTCAAGTTATGTTAATGATCTCAAGTTGAAACTAAATCCACCTTTTTAACATGAAAATTCTACTAGTATTATCTAGATGAGATGTGTAGAATACTATGGTAAAGATTTTATATTGAGGTTAAACTAGAGGGCAGTGGAGAGGCACAGGGTCTGGCTTAGCAGGCTAGAACACATTCCAAGCAAGGAATTAAATACAAAACTAGAGTAAAAGATATCATCAGAAAATTTACAAGCAGAAAAAAAAATGAGTCTGTTGAGTATGGGCATGAAGCATGACCAGTATAACTAGTGAGCAGCCAGCATTCTCGAATGAGATTTGTGCAATCTCCAGAAAACATGGGGAAGGTCCTGAGCACACTGGATACAGACCCTGGGGAATTATCTGTTATAGTTATGGAGGCAGCATTGAAGGGAACACCCTTCAGATTTTAAAATTTTACTCTGATCACAACGTCTGATCTTCCCACTTCTCCTCATTCACATTCAACCTGTTCTTCTCCCTCGTTACATCTTTTACTCCCTTGACCCCTCATTATTCTTGCTTTCCAACTGCTCCACTCTGGCTTCCCTTGGCTCCACATCAGCTTTGATTCCATGCTTGGCCACTTTAACTCAACACTAATAACCTCCTCGCACCACTTCACTGAAACTGTTCTCTCAAAGGTTACCGGTAACCTAATCATCAAATCCAATGGACTTTGTTCAATCCTTAAATGTTTGGACCCACTAACATTACTTAATACTGTTGATCACTCCACCCTAAATATTATCTTTTCCTAGGACTTCAGAAATAGCCCACTTTCCTAGTCCTCCTCTTACTTCTTTAACTGCTCTTTCTCTGGCTCCTTTAATAACTCTTTAGCTTCAGATTGACAAAATGCTCCTACTAGCAACCATTTAGACCTGGCGCTCAGTGTTATTATTTGTGGTCTGAACGGTTGTTTCAGTTTCCATGGTGGGTGGTTGATAGTTTGAGCCATAAGAGTAAAATATTAAATCTTCTACCTATCATACATTGCTTTTTTTCTTTTTTTCCTTCTCTCTTTTTCTTCCTCTTTTTCTTTCTTTTTCCTTCTTTCTTGTTTTCCCTTCCTTCTTCCTTCCTTTCTTTCTTCTTTCTTCCTTTCTTCTTTCTTTCTTTCTTTCTTTCTTTCTTTCTTTCTTTCTTTCTTTCTTTCTTTCTTTCTTTCTTTCTTTCTTCCTTTTTCTTTCTTACTAGTTCTCCATATTTTGTTCAGTCTGAAAATACAGCAACCACTCACTCAACAGTAGTACCATTCCTGAGGTGTATAGGGTATTCAATAAGCACTCGCACCTCCAGAGTGAGGGCCTCGACCTCTTTTCAAAGTTGATTATCCACCTTTGGTGTCCACCTGTCACCCAGCTGTCACCTTTGGCTTCAAGAAGCTGTAGCATGCATAGCTTACACACCCCAATAAAACTATCTCAGCAGACGGGTTAAACCAGCTTGAGGGTAACTGACAGGCCTCAAACCCATCGGTGAGTTAGGGCAATGTCTACCCCTAGCATGTGAAGACTCCCCCAGCAGAATGAGTGGATGAGAACAACTTGTTCCTATAGTCATGAAGAGAGCTGAAGCAGGCTATGGAATGCTTAGAGGTTGGTCAGACATTGTAGATATCAAGGTTATCCACGGCATCCCAGACCATCATCAGACATCCTGACTTTTGTCTTGCCACTGGTCTTAGATAACTATGAAAGAGACAGTAAAACTGATGACTCTTTGCACCTCTGCCTCACTTAAATACAATTCACACACAAGCCAAGATATCACCCCTTGATGTCACTGGTCCTTGTCTAAATGAAAGACAAACAGCAATTCCATTCCCACTATTCACTGGCATAGGAGGTTTGACCTGCTTCATTTGTGACTTGGACCAGTTTTTCCCTCCTTAGTCAGTTTAGGATCCCCTTTCCCCTTTATCCTTGACCCAAACCTCACTCCCAGGGCTTATTCTACTGATGCTAAACAATGCAAATACCTGGTCAGCCTGTCTCACCACATCTCAGAACTCCCAATCTCAATCAATCCACTAACCTCATCCCTCCCAGAAAGCTGAGATTACAGGTGTGCACAACACTTGACCTGACATATTCCTATAACAACTTAAGATTTTAAAAGATCTTTCTTTGTAACATTACCCATAAGAGAAGTGTTATTATCCACAGTATATAGATGAAGAAACTAAGCCTTAGAGAAGTTAGGTCTATAGTCACATTACTAATAAATGGCATTGCTTGAATTCTGATTGGGGCCTTCAGATGCTAAGACCAGCATTCTTATTACCCACTAATACAATTCTCAGTTAAAAAAAAATATTTCTTTGTGTAGGTCATTCTACCATTGAGAAAAGTAAATTGCTTGAAAGCAAGGACCAAGTCTTAGGATTTTTTTTTGTATCAATCTACCCTCTTCCTGCTTGATATGTTGCTTTTTCTTCCCCTAAAGTTAGTTCAATATTTCAACAATCTATGTACTCATTGGTATGAGCGCTCCTTGACTGTGGTAGATCTGAAAATCTCTATAATAATATTAATATTAAGAGCTGGCATTTACCTATCACCTATGTGCCACACAAAGCACTCTGCTAAACACTTCACAAATATTATGTCATGTCATCCCAACAACCTTCAGAGGTAGGTACTGTTATGATCATCATTTTACAGTGGTGGAAACTGAGGCAAACAGAGGCTAAGCAGCTTGACCAAGGTCACACAGTTAGTGTCTGAAGCCTGATTTGAACTCAGACTGATCTTAACTCCTAGCTCAGTATACTATCCCATGAGTCAATCAGCTGCCTCTATGACTTAGGACAGCTAGGCAGCACAGTGGATAGAGTGCTAGCCCAGGAGTCAGGAGGATTCATCTCCCTAAGTTCAAATCTAGTCTCAGACATTTACTACCTATATGACCCTGGGCAAGTCACTTTACCCTGTTTGCCTCAGTTTCCTCATCTGTAAAATATCTGGAGAAAGAAATGGCAAACCATTCCCATATCTCTTCCAAGAAAACCCCAAATGGGGTCACAAAGCATCAGACATGACTGAAATGTGACTGAGCAATAACACGACTCTTTGTGAACTTCAACATTTGTTGTGCTGAAAAATTCTTAGCTAAGCAATTAAGTAATCAAAAGCTAAAATCTGATTTAGGATGGTGCCAAAAGTGAAGAAGACCAAGTTTTCTCAAGGTGCAAAATAAAATATAAACTTGTTGGGAAGAGAATTTTTTTTGACCACAGAATATTTGTTAGGTGGGTTTTTCTTTTCTTTCTCCTGCCTTTTTTTTTTCTATCTTACTGCTTGTTGATTTCTTTCTTTTGGAGAAAATAAATTCTTGTTCATTGGAAAAACGATAAAGCTTTTTTTCCCAAAATTCATTACCTCCTTAGTATTTAAGCTAATAAATAGTGGCAGTAGTATTTAAATTCAGATATTTTTCCCTCATGTGCCATATAATTTAATAATTCAATTGGATGAGCTTTAATTAAGTACCCTTACTATGTGCTAGGCACTGTGCACATTGGGGATACAAATATGAAAAAGAGACAATCCCTGCCCTTAATGAGATTACAATCTAATGTGGGAAGATCATGCATGAAAGGAAACCGAAAAGTAGTGGAGGGGGAAAGAGGGGCTTCAAGAAGCACTTGACTAGGGATCATGGAGATGTGAAAGCATCTTATTTAGTGGAGTCAAAGCCAAGTGAAGTTGCTGATGAAAAAATAGTTACTTGGAAGTTAGTGAGCTTCCTATAAAGTAAGAACTCGCAAGGATTTAGTGCTCCACCTTCCAGTCCTCCGGTTAGATTGGAGCAGCAACTGTGGGTGAATTGTGAAGGTGTTGAATATTAAAACATGAGTCATTCCATATGGTGATAAGATTTCAGGTAATCAGCTTATCCTGGGGGAAGAAAAGAGAGAAGAACAGGGTGTTCCTGGAGTGAAAATGCAGCAGAGCTACTGATAGAAGGGGCACACACACACACACACACACACACACACACACACACACACGTGTGTTCAATGGGGTCCAAAGGCCTTGTCTTACCTAAATTTTGCATTCATCTAGAATCCAGGATAATGTACTTACTCCAAGTTAGCACTTGATATAGAATCAAATTGAATTAGAAATAGAACGGACTTTGTTCAGTCCTCCTTGGCCTCCACACTCTTTTGCTCATGTCCAGAGAGGGCAATAAACTTGCTGGAGGTAAGACTGCCAGTTAGACTTCTCAATTTAACCAGGCTTGACTCATGTCTACCTATACTTAGCAAGTGCCTACAGGTTCATTACCAGAGAGAGAAGCTTCCTTCAGGTAATCCTGGCATTTTCCCCTCTGAACGCTTTCTGCCCTGAGTCTGCCCTGCATGAGGTGGCTTCATCTTTTCCTGGTTTCAATCAGTACTCTCTTTGTCCTTAAATGATTTCTCTAGCATATAAATTATCTTTCCAAAAACGATTTTTTAGTATCTGGAGGACAGAGCTTTCTTTAATAGGTCTGAGGGTTACTTCTAAGGATAGCATGGGGTTTTCCTAAGGAGATGCAGGTGAGTTAAGAAAACTAGCATTTACTAAACACTTAATATATGCCAGGGTCTGTTAAGCACCAAGAATATACATATAATCAGAAAGGCAGTCCCTACCCCACAGGGGAGAAGACAACATATAAAAGACAGGAAAAAGGAGGAAGAGAGTAGGGAGAAGGTAACATATTGGCAGAGCAGAGCAGAACTGATACCTGGTCTCAGGAAAAGCTTCCTATAATCAGAGCTACCCAAAAGTGGAATAGGATACCATGGGAGCTCATAGCCTCATAGATCTTTAACTGAAAAGACTCCAGACCCATCTGGCCCAACCTATGCAATCTCTATATGAGGCAACTTAGGCTCTAAGAGATCCAGCAAGGTGCCCAAAGTCCTCCAGGTAGTACTTTGCCCAGCTGAAACATGGACTCAGACTTCTTCCTCCAAATCTGACATTCATAGTGGATTATCCTTTCCTGAAAGTCTTTAAGCAAAAGCTAGAATATTTTTTCTAGGGTGATATAAAGGGGACACTTTTATAGGTACGCACTGGATTTAATGCTCTTAGTGGCCTTCTAACTGTGTTTCTGTTATTCTAAGCCTAGCTAACCAGATATGTTCATTACCAAGTTAACTACAAGGAAATAAGTCTTTTAGTCACAGGCATTTTCAGAAATCATCCACTAAGTTACAAAGGATTTTGTATTCTATAAATGGTTGATAAGGGTGGCATGGGGAGTAGGGCAGAGAAGGAAGTGGGGAAATCCCCCACCCATAAAAATTTTAAAGGTCACATTATAGGAAGGAATCAGTTTCACCCACACAAATGAAAGTCAAAGTATTTTTGAAGCCACCTTTTTCTCCTTCACCACCTGCCTCCCAATTCCCAGCTTAGCTTCTGACCAGCCTGAGATACTGACTCAATTCAACAAACATTTATTGTGTCTACTATACAAAAGAAATTAAATATACAGAGACAAAAGGCAACAACAATAATGAAAAATTCTGGCCTTCAGATGCTTACCTTCTACTGGAGGTGTATGGCATCTACACAGCTAAGTAAAAGACAAGGGAGGGATCATGCACTAACAACTAGGGCATGTAGGAAGGCTTCTAAGAAGAGGTGCCACTTAAAATAAGGTTTAAAGAAAGCAAAGGGTTTTAAGAAGCAGAGATCTTTGGGGATAGAAAAGGGGAACAGTGTATTGAATGCTAGACCTGGCATCAGAAAGATCTGAGTTCAAACGTGGCTTCCAACACTTATTAGCTACAAAGCAAATCACTTAACCTCTGTTTGCCTTGATTTCCTAATTTATGAAATGGGGATAACAATAGCACCTATCTCCCAGGTTTGTTTTGAGATTGAGATAATCATTGTAAAATGATTAGCATAGTGTCTGACACATAGTAGGTCTAATATAAATGTTAGCTTTTATTAGTATTAGATGAGAGAGAGTACATTAATGGTATGCGGGAGAGGTTGTGTGAAGGTACAGTAAGAAGTATTCTTTTTTTTTTTTTTTTGCTTTTTGGAGGGCAGTTGGGGTTAAGTGACTTGCCCAAGGTCACACGGCTAGTTTTTTGTGTTAAGTGTCTGAGGCCAGATTTGAACTCAGGTACTCCTGACTCCAGGGCCGGTGCTCTATTCACTGTGCCACCTAGCCGCCCCCAGAAGTATTCTTATCACACATCTAACACCTCAAAGTTTACAAATGCCTTTGCAGATCTCACAACATACACTCTCAACTTAGGAAGCTGAGGCCCAGGGAGACTGAATGACTTAGCTGATGTCACATGGGTAATAAATAGAAGACCAGAAATCTAAATTGAGGTCTTCATACTACAAACTTAGAGTTCTTTCCACTGCACCAAAATTATGGAATGCCATACTCAAAGATGTTATGGGAATCTGAAGATCTTCCCTGCCCCTAGGCCCTCTGATAGGCTTAAGTGGCTCTGAGAACCTTCCCTGATTTCAAAGTACACTCTGCCCCCTAATAGGCTGAATGTGGTCATATGGAGCCTGTGGCAGGAGCCTTATTTTTGGGGAATGGCCACACCTTATTACTTTGTGACTGGGCAGTGGGTCAAGAGGGCTGTGACATTCTCTGACCCAGGAGAAGGCTATATATACCCTGATGTGAGGTTTTGCTTTGGGGCTCACTTTGAGAAGAGTTGTGTAATTTGGCCAGATGAGACTCTGGGAAGCTATTCAGCCCCCTTGCTTTGAAAAACCCAGATGTTGGTACTTCCCTCTCTGGTAACTGACTAGGTATAGATTTAATGGTCAGACAGTTGGAAAACCTGTCTGCTGATTTATTTGTCTGCTTCTAATTTGTGTTTGTATTCTCTGAAGTTCAGGGTGCTGACTTTTTCCCCTGAACTAGGTAAATGATATGTGTTTGATTGATTAAAGTAAGACTATTAATCCATTTTGAGTTGCTTTCCTTTAGAAAGGCAGATCTAAGAACCTGTGCTAGCAGCCACCCTAGGTATACTAGGGTGCTTGCTGATACAAGAGGGCAGCTAGGTGTTCAATTTGGCTAGAACATGTGTAAAGCCACGCATGAGCAGCTTTACAGAGGACTGCTGCTGTGAACAGCTTTCAAGGTTCTGATTACATATTATAGCAAACTATTTATTCAATAACAAATCAGAGCAAAACATTCACAGAAAATCAAAATACAGCACTCACCATGTCACAACTCAGCAACTTATCACTAAAATGGCCACATAGTTTTCACCAAAGTGGTCACATAGTTTTAAACAAAGTAAAACAATTTAGTAATTCAATCATCTTTAAGGAGGCTTGCCTCCTTGAGGGATACAAAGTCCAAAAGTCAAAGTCCTTCACCCATGGGGTGTAACAATTTCATCAGTCATTACTCAGTACCCTCTTAAGGGTAGTGGAAAGTACAAAAGCCATCCACCCCTAGGTCACAGATACATTACAATTTCATCAGTCACTACTCAGTATTCACGGAGAGGTCTTTTCATCTTGACTTGAGACAGGTAGCTCCTACCTAAATCCACCAAACTGTCATGTGGGTTCAAAGGCAGACAGCTCCCAGTTCCTTGTCCAGCTCTCCATGCAGTTTCTGCTCCACATTGGAGCTCACAGTGTCCAGTCCATCTCAAATCCTTCACAGTCTCTGTTCCTGGGAAGATAAGGCTTAAGGAGGCCACAACAACATTTGTAAAAAAAATACCAGCAGGCACCACAGTCATGCTTCCTCAATCTTCAGCAGCTCCAGCTGTCCCTCAGAAGTGCTCAGCACCATAAGCTCCATTCTCAAAATCAAAATCACTTTATCTAGCCTCCACATGGCTTGCTCCAAGAAATTCTGTCTCAGTTCTCAATTCTCCTTCCTCTTCTCAGTTCTTCTCAATTCTCAGTTTTTTCAGTCCAACAGCAGCTTCTCTGCCTCCATGATGCTTGTCCCAAGAAGTTCTGACTGTCTAGCTTGTGCTCTTCCTTATATATGGTGTAGCTCTTCCCTGTTCAGCCCCTTCTTGTCACGTCAGCAAAAGGGGTTCCCTGTTCAGCCCCTTGCTGTTACATTATCAACAAGGGTTCATAGTTCCTGTTTCTTTACTGAGGCCTAATTTGAAACTAGGTGCTAAGTATCTGTCAGCTTTCCAATACAAAGGGATCTTCAAATTCCATTACCATTACAACACAAAGTGGAATAAAATGGGATGTTAGCAAAGCAAGGTGGAAGACAAATTGAACAGAACTTTAAATGCTAGGCTGCAGGATTGTTATTTAAACCTGTAGGCAATAGGGAGATTGAAGATGTCTGAGCAGGAGAGTGACCCACTCAGATTAGTATTTTAGGAAGATCAAAGTTATGAGGAAAACCGTACATGATAATGCACCTGGGAAATATACCACAAATTTTGTGCCTGGGACAAACAGTACACAGCACATCCTCAGCTGAGAGGGGAAATGGGTCCATCACATAGGAAGAGCTCAGCAATCCTGGAACTGGCCAGGGTGGGAAAGTAATTTACCCCATTCCTATATTTGGTAGCCTTTGACGTCATCTTCTCTCACCTTAATTATTACAACACTTCCCTAACTGGTCTCCCTGGCCAGTCTCTCACCTCTCCAGTCCACTGTATACACTGCAGTCAAAGGAATTTCACCTAATTGCAGAGCTGACCTTGAGACTATCCAACTCAACCAACTCTAGCGGCTTCCTGTTTCCTCTAGGGGAGGAAAAAACTATCAAGCTTTTGAAGCCCTCCATAACTTTACCCCAACCTATCCTTCTAGCCTCATTAGACATTTCTTCTCCTCCTACAGTCTTCACATCAGCCAAAATGACCCTCTCCTTGCTCTTCATTACTTATTCCATCTCTGTGTCACACGGATCAGTGTACTGGCTGACCCCAATGCCTGCAG
>CM053594.1:80571794-80595935 GCA_028646575.1 Pseudocheirus occidentalis
AAATAAATAAATAAATACAACCTTAAAAAAAAAAAAAAAAGATGCTGCTTAGGCACCATGAAGCCCTCCCTATTTATTCCAAGTTAGGGAACATCCTCCCAAGCAACTCTGTATTTACATTTCTCAATATCTTGTCAGATACATGTTTTGCTTCCTTATTTCCTCCATCAGAATAAACTCTTTATAAGTAGGAATTATTTCATTCTTTGAAATTCATGGTGTCTAGCACAGTGCTTGATATATAGTAGGTAATTGCACATGGTAGGTATTAATAAATATCTGCCAACTGACTGGCTGACAAATCCTTGTTACTAAATAGGCACTATGCTCTGTTGATTTGATTCTTCCAAAGGTTCACAAGTGTACATTTGAAACTTTAAATTCAGTACCCTGAGGCAAAGCCTGTGCTGCCCTTCCCTAGTTATAGGTCTATCTTTGTGGAGGATGGATAGGATAGGAGAGAGACTCGAGCCAAGGAAACTTTAGAAGATACTACATTAGTCTCAGTGAGAGGTGATGAGGATCTCACAGGTGATGACTGTATGAGCAAAGAGATGGTGGTAGTTGTGAAATACATTGCAGAAGGAAAATAAGATATCTTAGCAAATGACTGGAGATGGTCAGTAAGGATCAGGAAAGAGTTAAGGATGATTCCAAATTGGGAACCTAGGTGACTGAAAGAATGGTTGCTCAAGAACCTTATCCCTCTTAATGCTAGCGCCTTTCTTGATTATCTCCAATTTACCTGGTATATATCTCATATGTACATAATAGGTTGCATATTGTCTCCCCTATTAGACCACAAGCTTCTTGGTGTGGAGGTTGATTTTGCCTTACTTTACATTCTCAATGCTTAGCCTAGTGCCCGGCACATAGTACATACCTAAAAAATGCTTCTTGTCTAACTGCCCTCAAGGAAAGATAATGACTTGTATTTTGGATGCATTACATTTCCAGATGCCTGTGGGCCATTCAGGTACTGATGATCTGCCACAACTGGAAATGGGGACCTGGAACTCAGCAGAATGATTTTAGCTTGGTACATGAATTGGGGGTTTATCTTCAGAGTGATCATAATTGAACCATTGGGAGTGAATGAGATCACTAAGAAGAGATCCCAGGACAGAATTTTGGGAGGCACCGAAGCTTAGAAGGTGGGACATAGATAGTGGTGATATAGCAAAGAAGAATGAAGAGGGGCTGGTGACAGAGAAGAGTCAGGAAAAAAAAAGTGTCCCAAAAGGCAAAAAAGAAGACTGTATCCAGGAAAAGATAATTCTGCATAGTGGGAAATGGCATTGAATTTTGAGTTAAAAGACCTATGTTCAAGTCCCTATGGTCAAGCTCTGCTATCCACTACCTAAGGGAGACCTCCCAGCTCTAAATCTGTGATCCCATGATTTTTCAGGTAAGAGAACCTCACAGCATTGGAGAAAAAACAATTACTAGGCAGCTAGATAACTCAATGGATAGGGCAGAGCTGCACAACTTGGCAGTAGGTAGGAGCCAAAATTGAAATAGGCTAAACTTCTTCCGGTCATAGATAGGTTTTTAGCGGCTCACTTTCCAAATGAAGGTAACTATGATTGGTTGCCACAGGTTGTATGATAAAGTGGTGGGCCACCAGAAATCCTTTGGTGGGTCGCAAACAACCCACAGAGCATGTTATGCAGGCCTGGGATAGAGCACTGGGCCTGGAGTCAGTAAGGCCTGAGTTCAAATGTGGCATCAGATACCTGCTAGTCATTTAACCTGTTTGCTTTAATCCACTGGAGGAAGAAATGGCAGACCATTCCCATGTCTTTGCCAAAAAACCCAAAAAAACCCATAGACAATACTGCATGTGGGATCATGAAGAGTCAGATACGATGAAACAACAACATACCTTAAGGTGTATCTCCCACAACATCTGGCACAAGGTAGGTCAGGGACAGGATTAGTTCATGGTAGATGTTTGTGGAGCCACTGACCATTGAAGGCAGATGAAGCTGCCAAAAGGCAGAGTTTAGATGCCAGCTGCCCACTCCCATTTCTTTTCTTGACCCTCATTCATGAGGGATAGAGGTCAAGGGGGAGGGCAAGGATTATCTTCCCCTCCATTCCCCTTGGGTGGCTCATTTTTCCCTCCTTTGCCTTGGCTGTAGGTGAAACATCCATCTTTGACAAGACTTAGATGATGCAATGGCCTTCCATTAATTGATCCCTGAAGGACTCTGAGCATTGATCGTACTTATCAAAATTGGATATCAAGAGCCAGAGGGATGCATTAGCCTGAAACCACTCACTGCCTGACAAAAACCTTGATGAAACAAGCCTCTGGAAGGATGGATTCTGGTGGATGGGACCAGGCTCTATCAAGGCACAAACCTTGTTGAGCCTGCTGAACAGCTTATAATCACTCAGTCCTTTGGACAGTCACAGAATGATGGAAGAGGGAGAATCCCACCCAATGGGACAAGGTCCACTCATGCCAGTGGAGCGGTGGATAGAGCTCCGGGCTTGGAGACAGAAAGACCTGCTTCAGACACTTACAAAGTATGTGACCCTGGGCAAGTCATGAAACCTTTCTCAGTCTCGATTTCTGAATCTGTAAAATGGCACTATAATAATAACAGCACCTGCCCCACAAGGTTGTTTTGAAAATGAAATGGGATAATGCATGTAAAGAGGTTTGTGACCTGGAAGTGCTATAGAAATGTGAGTTGTTATTTATTATTGTTGTTTCATTCCTTCCGTCCACCCGAGGTCTATTCTAAGAATCCGAGCCAGCCTTCCTCCTCTTGAGTGGAATACATTGCTGTCAAGACAGTGTGATTGCAGGATATTTGCTCAGAAATCTGATGGGTACCAGGCTGTAGTGGAAAGACCACTAGATTTAGAGTCAGGAATAAATCCAGACAGTGCTAAATATATGACCTTGGACAAGAAGATACTTCTCTGAATCTCAGTTTCCTTGTCTGTAAAGTGGGAATAACAAATCATCTAGTAGTAGCTAACATTTATACAACATTTACTACGTGCCAGGCACAGTGCTGAGCACTTCACAATCTTCTCATTTGATCCTCACAACAACCTTGGGAGGTAGGTGTTATTATTATCCCCATTTTGCAGATGAGGAAACTGAGGCAAATAGAGGTTAAGTGACTTGCCCAGAGTCACACAGCTAGGAAGTGTCTGAGACCAAATTTGAATTTGATCTCAGCTCTTCCTGACGCCAGGTCCAGAATTACATCCCTTACTCCACTTACTAAACACTTCACAGAGTTATTTTCAGGAAATTACTTTATAAGCCTTAAATGATTACATAAACATCAGTTGTTATTATTATAAACCTCTCCTTGACATGCCAGACACAGAGTTCAAATTTCCACAAGCAGACATCCATTCCTTTGGATAAAGTCGTTGCTGGCTCGCCAGTCTTCTTTTAAAGGGAATCTTAGAACTGAATCTTGTAAACTAAAAGTAAATAAACAAATCAATTTTTTAAAAGGGGGGTGGCATCTTAGTCCTGGGAGGGGCAACACATTAAGCTGTCACTGCTCATTAATATCTTAATATGAATTAGTTTGCAAGATCACTTGAATAATCTCTTATATTTATGTATGCTTTATGGGGTGTCCGTCATTTTCAGATACATTCCCTCATTTGATACCAGTAAGTCCTGGAAGGTGATTAATCATAGTTATTATAGATAGCATTTATATAATACTTGACATGTTTAGCTTGGAGGCAGCTAGGTGGCCCAGGGAACAGAGCACTGTACCTGGAGTCAGAAAGACCTGAGTTCAAATATGACTTCAGACATCCACTAGCTAAGTGACCCTGGGCAAGTCACTTAACCTCTGTTTGCCTCAATATGCTGGAGAAGGAAACAGCAAACCACTTAAGTATCATGGTCAAGAAAACCCCAAGGAATCACAAAGAGTAGAGCACAACTGAATGGTTGTGTTCTAGGCACAACACTGTGTGTTTCATTAATATTATTTTACTTGATCCTCTCAACAACCCTGAAAAACAGGAGTCAGGGAGACCTAAGTTCAAATTTGGCCACCAATACTTACCAGCTGTGTGACCCTGGGCAAGTCATTTAACCCCATTTGCCTCAGTTTCCTTATCTGTAAAATGAGTTGGAGAAGGAAACGGCAAATCACTCCTGTCTCTTTGTTAAGAAAACCCAAAACAGGATCATGAAGAATTGGGTGCAGCTGAAAAATGACTAAACATATCAAAATTCTATTATATCACAATACTTCTCATATTCTTATATCCAGGAATCCCCAGGATGTGGGGTGATGATACTTCTTCCCTCTTCACCCTGTACCCTTCATCCTCTTTTATCATGATTGTCTCCATTTTACAGATGAAGAAACTGAGACAAACTGTCTCAGCTGCTAGTAAGTGACTGAGGAAGAACTTGAACTCATGTCTTTCTGACTCCATGTCCAGCACTCTTTCTACCAAGCCACCAACCTGCCTAGGGTATTCATAGTATCCTAAATGGAATTTAGATATTATTGAGTCAAAGCCCAACCAAGACTCAGTGAGGGAAGTAACTTGTCTGAAGTCATGTGTCCAAGGTCATATGTTCAAGTTAATTACAGAACCAGGTCTAGAACCGAGGTCTTCAGTAGTTACACTGGCAAGTATCTGAAAATGGGGCTCTGGGGGAGTTGAATTTTGAATTGGAGGGGAGGAGTAAGGGAGGGAAGAGATTAGAAGTAAAGAAGGCTGGGAAAGGAAAAATAAAGAAGACAAAGGGTATTTTGGAGAAGTGGGGAGAGTTGTTCTGGATGCTTAAGAGTGAGAGCCTTGGAAAGGTGGGCTTCTGGATGGGAAAGACACAGGGTGGGAGTTGGGAGGGAATGAAGAGCCATTTCACCCCACTTTAGAGCATAGTTCAGTCTGGCCAGAATGATGTCATTCTCTCATATCCAAATCTGTGATTACAGGGTGAAGGGTATGGGGTAGAGAGGGAAAACGCATCATCACCCCACATCCTGGAAGTCCTTGGATTCAAGAGCATGAGGAGTATTGTGATATAATAGAATTTTGATATGTTTGCTCATTTTTCAGTCGTGTCCGACTCTTTGTGGCCCATTTTGAGGTTTTCTTGGCAAAGATACAGGAATGATTTACCATTTCCTTCTCCAACCCCTTTTACAGATGAGGAAACTGACTCAAACAGGGCTAAGTGACTTGCCAAAGGTCACACAGCTTGAAAATATTAGAGGTTACATTTGAACTCAGGTCTCCCTGACTCCAGGCCCAACACTCTATCAACAGAATTAGCAGTGGATTTATCAGCAAGAGAACTTTGTTCAAAGAATCCCCCACTCTCAGAGCTGAAAGTAACTGCTGAAGTCATCTAAGTCCAGTGATTCTCTAAAAAATTCCTTCTATGATGTCTTTGAAAAGCTGAATGATGGAAGAAGAAATAAATTTCTTCTGCATAGCCCCACAGGGCTGATGGAAAAGCAATGGGTAGTAACTGCACAGAAACAGCTTTAGGACAAGCTTCTGAGCAATTAGAACTCAATGTGAGCATAATGTATGTCCTTAAGAAGTATTAAGCCCACCCTCACCCCCACCTCTCCTTTGAGATTTTCGGGAAATGGATGAATGACCACTTAGATTCATTGAGGAGAGAATTCTTCAGGTTCAGGTTTGGATGGGAAGAGATGGTTTCTAAGGTCCCTCCCAACTCAGAAATTCCGAGTTTCTATTCTTTCTGGCTTCCACTTGCAGATTCTTCTAATAAAGAAGAATCTGTCAATAATCAATAGATCAATGAATGTTTATTAAATACCACATTTTAGACACAATTAAGTGCTGGGTATACAAAACCCAACCTGAGAAAGTACCAGCCCTCAAGAGTCTTAGAGCCATTATAGTACAACATCATTTGGAAGCCCAGCCCGCTTTTATATGGGTCCTTTAGGAAGGTTTCTCTTGCCTCAAAGTTTTTCTGACTTTCTGCAATTTCCACCCACTCATTCTCCCAATTCTACCCTCTGAGACCAAACAGAATGAATCAAATCCTTCTTCCTAGTGACAACCCTTCACATACTGGAAGATAGATATCTCGTCCTCTTCCCTATGCTTAAATATAACTACCTCCCCTTCAATCCTAACCTTCCCTTCTCAAACTTAACTAACAATAATTAATAATTACATACCACTTTTAGGTTTACGAAGTGCTTTATGTATGTTGTCTCATTGGATCTTTTTTTTAACTTTTTTTTTGGAGGGCAATTGGGGTTAAGTGACTCGCCCAAAGTCACACGGCTAGTTTTTGTGTCAAGTGTCTGAGGCCAGATTTGAGCTCAGGTCCTCCTGACTTCAGGGCCAGTGTTCTACTCACTGTGCCACCTAGCCGCCCATCTCATTGGATCTTCACAAGCACATGAGGTAGGTGCTATTGTTATCCCCACTTTACAGATGAGGAAACTGAGTCAAGTGAGGCTGAGATGCACCAGATCATACAGCTAGTGTGTGAGGTAGGATTTGAACTCATCAGGCTGCCTGCATATGCTCAATTACTTCCAAAGAATCTAATAATTTGTAGTCTGGAGGCCCTTCGCCATCCTGGTGATTCTCTTGTGGCTCAGCTCCAGCTTGTCATGATGCTTCTTGGAAGGTGATGTCCAGAATTAAACACAGTGAACCAGAAAAGGTCTCACTCAAAGAGAAAATAGTGAGCCTATGAATTTCCCCTTTCTGAATACTAGGTATCTTTTAATGCAGCATAAGATAGCAATTTTGGGAGAAAGGATGGGGCGGGCAGGGTACTGTTACATTGATTGCTGGTTTATATTCAGCTTGCTGTCTTATAAAAACACCAGATCTTTTTCATAGAAATTTTTGACTGGCTAAGGCTTCCCTGAAGCAGCTAGGTGATAAAGTAGATAAAGCATGGGACATGGAATCAGGAGGACTCATCTTCCAGAGTTCAAACTTGACCTCAGACACTTACTAATTGTGTGACCCTGGACAAGTCATTTAACACTTGGGTGTTTCAATTTTCTCAACTGTGCAATGAGAATTATAGCAACTGCCTCCCAGGGTTGATGTGAGGATACATAAAGTGCTTTGCAAATCTTAAAGTGCTGTAGAAATGCAAGATATTAGCTGTTTTGGGGCAACAAGGTAGTTCAATGGATAAAGTGCCAGCCCTAGAGTCAGGAAAATTCATCTTTGTGGGTTCAGATTTGGCCTCAGATTCTTACTAGCAGTGTGACCCTGCATAAGTCACTTTATACTATTTTCCTCAGTTTCCTCATCTGGAAGTGAGCTGGAGAAGGAAATGGCAAACCACTTCAGTATCTTTGCCAAGAAAATCCCAACGGGGATCACAAAGAATTGGACACGACTGCACAACAACAGATGGCTCCCCTATGTTTTATCTATACAGGGCTCACTTCCGGCCTCTGCACCCAGTCAAGTGAGGGGATAGTCCCACTGTACCCTGGGGCTGATCAGGCTACATCTGGGGTATCATCTCCAGTTCCAGGCACCACATATTAAGAAGTACATTGGCTGATGGGAGCTCAGCCACATCAGAGAAATAAAAATGGCGATGGCGCTGGAAACCATGCCATTTAAGGACTAGATAAAGGAATCAAAGATGTTTGGGATGGAACTAAGAAGACTTACGGGGACCATGATAAGTGATTTTATATGTTTATGACATTCACACGCACGTTACAGAGGCATTAGGATTATCCTAAACGACTCTAGGACTATTGGGGAAGACTGTAACAGGGAGGCATATTTTATCTCAATATAAGGAAGAAATCATCATTGGAGCAGTCCAACAATAGAATACACTGCCTCCAGAGACAATGAATTTGAATATCACTGAAGACATTCAAAGCAAAGGCTCTATGACCACCTGTCAGGGCATATGCCATAGAGAAGGGGGAGAGGGTGGAGGGAAAAGTGGTCTAGAGACCCTCTCAGGTCTTTCCAATTCTATCAGTCTCTGCTGCCTAGCCTAAACTTCCTTCTACCTTAATTGGTCCTCCTTCCCCTTTGGGTTTTTTATTGTTTTTTATTTGCTATTTATTTTTATTTTAAAAGTATTTATTTTCTCTCCCTCCTACCTCTCCTCCTACTGAGAAAGAAAAAGAACATACTTGTAACAAATATGCATAGTTAAGCAAAATCCGTTCCCATATTGGCCTTGTCCAAAAATAAAATATCATTCTGTGATGTCACTCGATCTTTTCTCTGTCAGGAGGTGGGTAGCAATCTTTACCACTGGTGCCATGGAAGTAATTAGAAGCAAATGAATAGGAAAGGAAGGAAAAAAAAGGAAAGAAGCGTTTAGAAAGTGCTTACTGTACACTAAGCCCTCCACCAATACTATGTCATTTGAGCCTCACAACAACCCTGGGAGTTAAGTGCTATTATTATCCCCATTTTACAGATGAGGAAGCTGAGGCAAATAAAGGTGAAACATTGAAGAATAATTGTGAACAATGAAGTGATTCTGCGTGCTATAAATACTCAAATCAACTATAAACCTATGAAGATGTTACTCACCTGCAGAGAAACATCTGATAATAGAAGTACACAGAGTATGGCTTTACATATATATGTTGTTTATCCTTCGTTCTTGAAGAGGATCATGGCATCAGGGAGGGAATGTCTTGGCTTGCAAGTAAGTTGGATTTAAGTGAGGGAGGGCTGTGCAATGTCACCAGTCTCACTTTCTCCTCCAGAGCCATCTGGGTCCAGTGGCAAGATATAAATTAAGACAATCGGAGACAGTTCCAATCATATATTAAGAAATCTGTGTCAAATGATGGCCTTCTCTAGTGTAGGATGGGGAGGGAGGGAGATAGTTCAGAACTTAAAATGTAACAAACATAAATATATTTGCTTTTTTAAAAACAGAAGTGAAATGACTTGGCCAGAGTAATGCAACTAGTAAGTGTCTAAGGCTGGATTTGAACTCAAGGCTTCCTGACTCTAGGTGCTGCACTCTATCCACTGTGACACTTAGCTGCAGAAGGGAGAAGGGAGGTGGCATGAGACAGGAAGCTGGAAGAGGAATGGGTGATCAATAGTGACATGAACTCTTCAGAAGAACCAGAAGGACCTTCTACAATTTCCCGCGTTGCCTTCAGTGCTGTCAGGAACAAATAGCATGCCTTTATTTTCCTTGCTCAAAAAACCTCAAAGGCTTCCCTTTGCCTACAGGATAATTCCTCAGTCCGACATTCGGCACTCTCCACAATCTGTGCCCACCTACTCTTGTAGGCTTTGGACCTTTACAATTCTCTACACAGCCTCTGACTCAGCCAAGTCACTATGCTTTCCTACCTCCCTAGCTGTGTACACATCACTTCCCGAGACCTGAATGTGCTTTCCCCTCCCTCCTATATAAGATTTCCATAATTCAAGGCCCGGCTCAAGCCTCACGTCCCTCACTGTTCCTTTGGTACTTGGCATAGACAGCTTTGTGTCATTAGGTGACTTTTCATAGGTATGGGTCTTATTGTCTCTCCTTGACGTATGCCCCTTAGGATGTCCTTTACCTGATAGGATGCCCAAAAGACCTAACACATGGTCATACACATGGTAGGTGCTGAAATCTTACCTCTGATGAATAAGAACTTGAGATGAAAAACCTAAATGAATGAGGAGGCAGGATGGATAGAGCACCGGACCTGGAGTCAGGAAAGCCTGAGTTCAAATTCTATGTCAGACACTTACCAGCTGTGTAAACCTGGGCAAGTCATTTAACTCCTGGGCACCTCAATTTCCTCACCTGTAAGGTGAGAATAATAGCACCTACCTCTTAGGGTCGCTGTGAGGACCAAATGAGTTATACGTAAAGTGTTTTGCAAACCTTAAAGTGTTATATGAATGCAAGTTATTAGGTGTTATGGGGCAGCTAGAGGACTCAGTGGATAAAGTGCTAAGCCTGAAATCAGGAAGACTCATCTTCCTGAGTTCAAAATCCACCTCATACACATACTATCTGTGTGACCCTGGGCAAGTCACCTAACTCTGCCTCAGTTTCCTCATCTGTAAAATGAGCTGGAGAAGGAAATGATAAATCAATTCCACGTCTCTGCCAAGAAAACACCAAATGGGGTCATGAAGAGGAGAGTCAGACAGGTCTGAAACTACTGAACAAGAACAACAGCATTACATATTATTATGAAATCACAATATCTCTGTGTAAGGGAATTTCAGAGGTCCTTTAATCCAGTGTTTCTTAAACTGTGGGTCATGACCCTCAAAAAATATGGCAACAGTACAAGATTTCTGAATGTCCAAGGACAAAAATTAATTAAAAATCAAATGCATAATGAATCCAAGGGGTTTCTGGCCGAGCTTTACCCATGTTGTATCATGCAATTTCACTGAAGCCTTAGTTCTGAACATACAGCATACACACTTCACACTGAGTATTCCCTCAGGCCATGTAAAAAGGGATCCTTAGTGGAAGAAAGTCTAAGAAGTCCTGATCTAATCTAGAATACAAATCCCATCCACAAAGCACCCTGAAAAATAGTCTTTCTGCCTCTATTTGAGGACTTCCACTGAAGGCACTGCCTTCACTTAAGACAACCTTAATCCACTGATCCTCCTTCTGACTTCAAAGATTCCACTCAACACTGTTGGTTCTGCTCACTTTGGGCAGGAAAAGTTCATTTCCAAACAACAATCCTACCAATATTTGAAGACAACAATCATATTCCCACTTAAGTCTCCTCTCCTCTAGGCTATAATCCTCTTGTCCTTTTGCCTTTTTCTTCTCTGGCTCTCTCACCACCATTGACTCTCCTTCTCTCCATTTGCCAATTGACAGCTAAGAATGGAAACAAAAAAGAAAGTAATTTCATTGGTTTAGATAACTCTCAGGTTAAGGAAAATGCAGTTACTTAATGTAAGCTGGTAACATCTCTGCAACTTAGGTTCTTAGAGTGGGCAAGTATCAAGAGCAATGAAAAGTTAGGTGACTTGTCCAAGGTAATACCGCCAGAACATCTACTTGAATGTAGATCTTCCTGTCTTCCAGGAATACTCTAGCTCACGGTTCCTAATGTTAACATAGTTCAGCAGCTTCTGTCCTTCCCAGTTGGAAGGTCAGCAATTTGGAAGAGAAAATAGATGCAAAAATGCCTCACTGCCTCCCTAGGGAAAGGGCATTATTCCACTTCACAGAATTTTTAGAGTTGGATGTGATTTCCATGTTCATCTAGCCCACCTTATAACTCAGCAAGAATCCCTTCTATGATATGGAACCTTTCCCTGAAGACCTCCAATGAGAGAGGACTCATTCCCTCTCAGTGCTGCCCAGACTACTTTGAGACACCTTTAATCAATCAATATCAATCACTCAACCAATGAGCATTTATTAAGTACCTACTGCATGCCAGGTACTGTGCTAAGCTTAATGGTCAGGACTATATTCCTTCCTTCAGGCTCTTTTCACCTTGCCACCTATTGACCTTGGTTCTACTCTCTGGGTCAAACAGAGTAAGTCTAATGTCTTTTCCTTGGAATAGACCTTGAATATAGTCTATCAGTCAATAATCATTTATTAAATGCCTACTCTATGCCAGGCCCTGTGCTAAGTTCTGGGGATAGAAGGAAAGGCAAAAGACAGTCCCTCTTCTTAAGATACTCATAGTTCAATATGGGGGGTGAACAGGATGGGGGCGGGGGGTACAATATGCAAGCAACTATACGCAAACAAGCAGGAGAAATTATAAATTATAATGGGAAGGCACTGGAAATAAAGGGGATCAGGATAGCTGGAAGATAGATTCTACAATTTCTCTTTTCCAAGTTATCTAAATCCTTATCTTCCTCTAAGGTTCAGCTCAGGTGACAGACCCCTCTGAGAGGCTTTCCACCAGCTTCTCACTGTCTTGGCTCACTCCCACCTCAAAGCACTTCCCACTTATCCACGGGTGTACAGGTTGTCTTAACCAGTAGAGTACAAGTTGGGGAGAGGGAGGGGTTGAGAGGGAGTCTTATTTTTCTTTCTACAATCCCAGAACCTAACACTGGGCCTTGAACATTAATAAACACTGAGATGAAAGCAAGCCTAAGGCACTTTATTTCCCTGAGAGAAGCAGCCAAATGCCTTTGAAACTGCATGGGCCATTGAACTGCCTAGCATCATCAGCTTACGGCAATCTGGTATAAGGGAAGGACATTTTTGACTATCAATCAGAAGAATAGTTCATAATTTTATAATGCCCTAAGGTTTCCAAAACATAACACCCTTCCCACTCCACAGTTTCCAGTCCTATGAGGTCAGTAGGGCAAGTATGATAATCCCCATTTCGTAGCTTAGGAAATTGAGGGACTCAGACATTCCAAGAATTGCCAAAGTTGAATCAGGATTTGAACTTGCTTCTTTTGACTCCATTTCAAATAACAGTTTTTTCTTTGTTTGTTTTTATTTTCTGCCATACTATGCTGTTGTCATAACAGTAGTGAGCATTTTGCCCTAGGACCTTTAAATTTAGACACTGCTGACTGCAATTACATTCTTTGAGCAGTGCATAAATAACTGAATTTATGCCTACTTAAGAGGAATAGCTAAAATAGGAAGTCATCAGAAGATGCGCTTCCTCCTCGCTTCCCAGAAGACCCCAACCAGGTCTCACATCAAGGGCTCCCTGACCCCTTCCTTGCTTCTGGACAGAGCATTGCCAGCAGCCACTTCCTAACGTTCTGAGATGGCCACCCATGGGGAACAACTGTCTGTTTCAGGGTCTGCTCCCACAGCAACCGAACTTTTTCTCTAAAAATTGAGCTCAACGAACATTTAATTGTTTTCATGATTGTCATCATCACTGTTACTATTATTATTAAATTAACAACTAACATGATCATTTTGCTGTGCAAAGAACAAGAAAGAGGATTTATGAGAAATTGGACTTCTTTTACCTACTCCAAGCTCAAGGAAAAGAGGAGAGGTTCCTGAATGTGTAATGGGGGTAAAAAGCATGGTTTCTGCTGCCACTTTGGGGGAAATATATGCTCAGCTCTGAAAGACTTGGTGCATGGGAATGATGCAATGAACTCTGGGAAGGCCCCTTGGTCCTCCTACACATAACCCTCAAAGTAGGAAGGCAACTTTTAAAAAGAGAGGACTCAGCTTCTGTTCTCTCTGTCTCTCTCTCCTCCCTCCCTACCCTCTGTTTCTGCCACTGTCTCTCTTTGTGCCTCTGTCTATCTCTGTCTTTCTCTATCTCTGTCTCTTTCTGTGTCTCTGTCTCTCTCACCTCCTTCCCCCTTCTTTATTTCTGTCATTGTCTCTGTGTGTCTCTGTCTCTATCTGTCTGTCTCTGTTCTTTTCACACTCTAGAACTTGTAACCAGTAACTTCCCCCCTCTCCCACTTTCCTTTGAAGAGTAGGAGATGATCACATGATAGAAATGACCACCCTGGGTCATAGCAAATAGAGCAAGGGTTCAGCTAGGCTACCTTGAGTCTGTGTCTCTGGGCATCTCTTCTCTGTTGTGTTTCTTGGTTGGAGTGTGGCTGACCCAACAGTGGTGCAGAGATGGGGCATTCCCAGCTATGGTGGCAACCATATTGAAGAAGTTAGGAAGTGATGGGTCCCTCTCTTGGTGTCAGCTACACTATAGGAGATACCTTGCAGCTAGCTACTCTAGGTGCTTCTTGGAGGAGAAGATGACAGCCATTAACAAGAAGAGGAGCTCATTTCCTGGCCTGACTTGTCAAAAGAAATGCATCTCAGTTCACAGTGCAACACATTGTTGTGGATATGATAGAATTTAGGAAACTATAACATGAAGCATATTTTTAGCAGCGTCTTTTGTTGTAACAAAGAACTAGAAGCAAAATTAATACCCATCAACTGGGAAATGGGAACTTGACTGGGAAATGACTGAGCAAATTATGATATATGAATGTAATGGAATATTATTGCATCATAAGAAATGCCAAATATGACAGATCCAAAGAAACATAAGAAGTCTCCTGTGAATTGGTTTATTATGAATTGTGGGTACACTTAGTAAAGCTTGCCCAGGGCTCTAAAACTGTTTGTTTTTTCTCTGTTGCATTCCATCCCATCCAGAAGGCACACAGAAGGCCTGGGTTCTATTCCTAGCCCTGTCCTGTCTAGCAGAGGTCAGATCATAATTTCCATCCTATGAACCTCTTCACCTATAAAATGAAAGCACTAATCTCTGCTTAACTTTTCTCAAGCATTGTTGTGGAAATCAGATAAGGTAATGGATATGAAAGTATTTAGGAAACTGTAAAATGCAGTCTACATGCAGGAGATTGTTAGCTACGCAGTATATTGAAACTACTTGGAATAGGAAAGCATTCCACAGTATTTATTGGGCTTAGTCTGAACCAGGGTTGGAGAACCTGCAGCCTCAAGGCCATATGTGGCCTTCTAGGTCTTTGGGTGCAGCCTTTTGACTGAGTCCAGATTTTACAGAACGAATCATTTTATTAAGTGGGTTTGTTCTGTGAAGTGGGGATTCAGTCAAAGGGCTGCACTTGAGGACCTACAGGGTCACATGTGTCCACAAGTTCCCCACCCCCTCTCTGAACCTTCTAAATTCCTCCACAGCACAGACCTGGTACTGGACTCTGCCAAGATTCTGGCAATAGAAATCTGGAGTTTCTTACAATTCAGCACATGCCAGATAAATTTGCCTGTTAAGGTTGGTTGGCACCTACCCTAGCAGATATGCCCTAAGAGTTTATGCCAAGTCCTAGAATAATAGAATATTAGCGTACAAAGGGGCAGTCTTATATCATAGAGAAAGAGAACATTTCTCTCTAGAGGACAAAATAAAATGTGACACAGTGGTTGGGAACAAAAGCTTTCTTTCATATACCTTTTCATCTTGTTTAAGGAATTCAATTAAACAAACATTTCTTAAGGAGCCTACTGTGCACAAAGCCCTTTGTTTGACACTGTAGATAAAAAGATGCATGATGCAACTGTTACTTTCCATGGTGGGGATGGGTTTGCACTGAGGTATTCACACCTCAGTGTGCTGGTCACTCAGGAGCTGGTTCTCCCTTTACCGTTTCCATGTATTTTTAAGATCATCAGCCAGGGCTATGGGTACAGCCTATAGGGCTGGAGAACAATAATGATAATTGCTTTCATAGGGGCAGCTGGGTGGTGCAGTTAATAGAGCACCGGGCCTGGTGTCAGAAGACCCAAGTTCTAACACAGCTTCAGACACTTACTAGCTGAATGACCCTGGGCAAATAACTTTATCCTGTTTGCCTCAGTTTCCTTATCTGTAAAATGAGAGGCAGAAGGAAATGGCAAACCACTTCCCAAATGGGGTCACAAAAAGTTGGCCATGACCAAACAACAAAAATTTCTTTTATATAAAACTTTAAGATTCACAAAGTGTTTTACAAATACTATTTTATGCTCACAATAACCCTGGCAGGTAGGTGCTGTTATCATTATCATTTTATAGATGTGGAAACTGAGGCACAGAGAGGTTGAGTGACTTGCCCAGACCTCTCAACTAGTAAGTGTCTAAGGATTTTAACTCAGATCATACTCACTCTAAGTCTAACACTCTACCCCCTCTGCCACCTAGCTGCCCAGAATGAAGTGGCTGGACCCTGAGGAAGTCCATCTCAGGACCTTCCCTTCCCTCCTGCTGACCCTTAACCAAAGATAGTTGCCAGAAACTCTGCTGGCATGCTAATTCATTCCAGGCTCATCAGAGGGCCATTCTCTTCAATTACAGCTCAGACCCCTAGGCATGTTTTAGAGAAAATCAAGATGGACAGATAATGTCATTACATTCTCATTAGGACATTGCAGTCTGGAAGAATCTCTGCTCCAGGCCTTTCCTAGGCTTGGCACAATATACCCACCTGAAAGGTTTCTCTGACCCATCTCAATCTTGACCCATCCACCACTCTGGCAGAAAGAAGATCAGAGGATTTTTAGACCAGATACATTTTGGCTTAAATAAATTAGACAAATGCTTGTCTGTAGCCTCACAGGACCACTTCAAAACAAGTAAACTGAGCGTAGGATATACAATTGGAGACTGTGACTTCAGGGGATTCATGAAGAAAAGAAGTAGATTTTGCATTGGAGTTGGGAAGACAGGAATGCAATTCTCACTTGCCATGTATTTGTGGTAGGCATCTTAGGCAAGTAACGTATCCTTCTTAACTGCCTCTGGGATCTCCTCCAGCTCTGAATGTCTGATCCTGAGATCCTAGGAAGCAAAGAGAGGCTGTGCCTGTATTCACCAACCAGAGCTATGAGTGCAGCCTACTGGACCAGAGGATAATAATATTATTAACAACAATAGCTTTGTTATACAGGCTACACCAGGATTTAAGCCTGGATTGGCACATCCTGGTTCTGCCGCCCTGGGCAAGTCACTTCTCCTCTCCATGCAGTAGATGATTCCTTAAGATTATAAATCCCTGAGGTAGCTAGGTGGTACAATAGATAGCGTACTGGTCCTGGAGTTAAGAGAATGTGAGTTCAAATCTAGCCTCAGACACTTGCCACTTGCCACTTATTAGCATGTGACCTTGGGCAAGTCATTAACCCAGTTGCCTTGCCAAAAAAAAAAAAAGGATTATAAATCTCCAGTTTCCATTGGAAGAGAATAATTTTGACTTAAGAACCCTCTAGTGTAGAATACTCTTAACCCCAACCAATAATAATGGACAGCAGAAATGGACTTAGCATTTGAAAACTCACAAAGAATTTTACATCACATCAGTTTTATCCTCACACCATGCCTGGCAGGCAGGAAGTATTCAAACACTGTAAATATCTGTTTGCGTATTATCTCTCCCATTAAACTGTATGCTCTTTGAGATCAGGGACTGTCATTTGCCTCCTTCTGTATACCTGGAGCTTAACACAGGACTTGGCACATGTTTGCCATTTAATAAATGTTTATTAATTGATTGACTGAACTATTTCTTTTTTTTTTCTTTTTGGAGGGTAATTGGGGTTAAGTGACTTGCCCAAAGTCACACAGCTAGTAAGTGTATCAAGTGTCTGAGGCTGCATTTAAACTCAGGTCCTCCTGACTCCAGGGCCGGGTCTCTACTCACTGTGCCACCTAGCTGCCCCTTGACTGAACTATTCAATATTCAATGGAATAGTGAACTAATTAATATATGCAGTTTTTTTCCAATGATGAAGATAGCAGCCCATATCTATATGTTCAGTTTATGATAGAGGGCTATGCCTAGAGTCAGGACCCAAGTTCAAATCCAGACTCAGACATTTACTAGCAAGTCACTTAACAGTTGCTTAAATTTCCTCACCCATAAAACAGGGATAGCACCTACCTCAGAAGGTTGATGGGAGGATGAAATGAGATAGACAATATTTGCAAAGCCCTAAGCTCTAAGCCTGGCTAAGAAGCCTATAACCTAGTAGGTATCATATTAATGCTTCTTCCCTCCCCCTTACTTCCCCCTTTCCCCTAAGTTCTCTGCAGGGGTTCTGCCCAGCATGTTGGGAGGCTTCTTCACTTTCCCTTGGCAATGGAAGGATACCAGTGGGGAACATGGACCGTACTCTGGTTGTTCCATGTTCTCTCTATGTGGGCATTCCATCTTTCCATTTGTACACTTGGTTGTTGTCGTCCTTTAAGCTTTTTCTCCATAATCCCTTGTTTGTAATGCATTACATCCTACTCAGATCTGCCATGTGCCTCTCCACTGTTCTTAAGGTGACCTTCAATTTGAGTTCCCCAGAGATAGCTTAAAGCCTTATAATAGCGTTAGAAAAATATTAGTTTCAACAAAATGGGCCTCTGTTTCAGGGAGGACCTTGAGGTCATTAAAAGAATGTGGCATTTCTCCACAAGGCATTATTGGTTAATTGATTGGCTGAAAAATTCTAATGGAACAACAATCTAATCGATGTAGGTGTTTCCTCCAATGATGCAGAGAGTAGCCCATCTACATAGTTCATTCTGTGATAGAGCACCAGGCCTGGAGTTAGCTTGCTGGAGTGGTTGCCATTTCCTTTTTCAAATGATTATAATAGGAAATCTTAATATGGTATTGAAACAACTTAGTCAACTTGCCCAGGGTTACATAATTAGTACGTATCTGAGGTTGAATTTCTCTTCCTTCCTCCAAATCCAGCACTCTCTCCACTAAACCACTAAGGAGCCTTACTATTACTTTCATCTTACAGATGAACACATAAAGGTTAAAAAAAAAACCCCAAATCCACATAGCTAATAAGAAATAGAGCCAGAACCATAAGTCAGACATTCTGGATTGAAATTCAATTTCCCTTCCATTACATTCTCCTAAATGCTTAACAACCTTCCCCTGTAGGGTTTTTTTGTCTATTGGTTTAGAAGGTTAACCAGCAGGTGGAGCCAAGATGGCAGAATGAAAGCAGGGACGCACCTGAATTCTCCCCAAAACTCCTTTGCATACCTTTAAAAAATGGCTCTGGACAAATTCTAGAGTGGCAGAGCCCACTAAGAGAGAGAGAGTGAGAAGGTTTCCATCCCAAGACACACTGGAAGGTCGACAGGAAGGGTCTGTTGAACTAGGCTGAGAGAGGACAGTGTAGCACAGGCCCCTACAGTGCAAACCCAGTACCAGCAAAGCTAAAGCAGCCCTCAGGGGACTGAATCACTGGCAGCAGTGGTGGTTTCCAAATTTCTCAGCCCACAGACACCAAAAACAATTTAGAAGGTCAACAGGACTGGTCTGTCACAACTGGATGAGAGTAAAGCACAGTACAGTGCAGGGTGTGCCAATATAGCCCCAGCCCCGGCATACCAAGAACAGGACTTGGGAGTGACTGAATCAGTAGCAACAGTGGCAGTGGCAGCAGCTACTCCTGGAGCTATCATCCCACAAACAGAATGTGTGAACATCAACTATTTCAACTTCTGGGAGTCAAGATGGTGGAGGAAGCAGTAAGTTGTGCTCACCCTGCTTATTGACCTTGAAAACCCGGAGAATATTGTCCCAGGAAAAATCCTGAAACAGTGGAGCCAACAAAAAGATGAGGTAGCAGTCTTTTAGCTAAGGGGGTTGAGGGAAAGGTCCTTCTTGCTGTGGCTGAAGAGGACCATTACAGGATGGGAGGCATCCCAACAAGCCAGTGGCATGCCCCACATCAGCCAACCAGCAGGAGATGCAACACAAGGCACACACCCGCCACCACCACCAGCTCCCACTCAGGACCAGGTAAGCTGACAGTCTCCAGCTGTCAGCACCTGAGGTCCCAGCACACAAAACCAGTAACCAGGCACCTAGTCCCTAGCACAAGAGGCCTAGGACAATGCTCCTTGTGCCCCAGAAGCAAAGATCAGCTTTAAAAGCCAGAAAAAGACAAACAACATGAGCAAAAAGCAACAAAGAAAAGCAATGACCACAGAGAAGTATCTTAGTGACAGGGAAGATCAAAACACAAATCCAGGAATGGATAACATGTCAATATGCCTACATCCAAAACCTCAAAAGGGAATATGAATTGGTCTCAAGCCCAAAAAGCCTTCTTGAAAGAGCTCAAGAAGGAGTTTAAAAGTCAAATAAGAAAGGTAGAAGAAAAATTGAACAATTTATTTAAAAATACAATTGGCAAAATGGGGGTGGGGGGAGGTGAGGAGTAGGAAGTACACTGAATAAAACAACTCCTTAAAAAGTAGAATTGGCCAGATGGAAAAGGAGATATGAAAGCTAACTGAATTAAACTATTCATTAAAACTTAGAATTAGGCAAGAGGAAGCTACAGACTTCAAGACTAAGACATCAAGACATCAAGAATAAGACAAGCAAAATTGAAAGAATAGAAAAAATAGAAGAAAACATAAAATGTTGCATTGGAAAAACAATTGACTTGGAAAATAGATCCAAGAGAGATAATATAAGAATTATTGGTCTGCCTGAAAGCCATGATCAAAAAAAGAGCCTGGATATTATCTTTCAAGAAATCATCAAGGGGAGGGCAAAGCCAAGATGGCAGAGTAGAAAAAAGAAATTATGTGAGCTCCCACACAAACCACCTCCAATACCTGTAAAATACAACTCCAAACAAATTTTAGAGCTATAGAACCCACAAAGTGACAAAGAGAAACAAATCTTCCTGCTGAAAACATCCTAGCAGGCCAATAGGGAGGATCTATCACACCAAGCTGGGAGTCAAGCAAAGTCCTGTGTGAGCCATGTAGGCTTGGACCTAGAGCAGCCCCAACCCAGTGATGCAGACCAGCCATAGCAGACTTCAGGAGCACCAGCAGCTGTGGCAGTTTCCAGACTTCTCAGAACCATAAACACCAAAAAGAAAGTAAAAAGTCAGTGGGGAATTCTGTAGGAACTGGGTGATGGAAGAGCACAGTCCAGCCCTGAACCTGCAGCAAGAACAGGTAGTGGAGGTGTGGTAGCTGCAGTTCCTGCTGTATGACTGTCTTTGGAGCTCCTGGCGTGCAGATCATAGGGTGACCAAGCGACCATTCATAGGATAATTGCTCTTGCTTTGACTTGCTTGGATCTGGGTTGCTGTCTTGGACAGTGGTACTGGGGTGAGAAATGCCAGTGTGCTTGAGCTTTTGGTGGCTGTAGAGGGGCACCCTCCTCAGACCTCTGACAACTTTTGCAAAAAACCCAGCAACTTGGGACAAAGCTCTCTCCACTCTGGAAGCAGAGATCTATCATGGCAAAGAGTTCAAAAGTCAAGTAATTGACTGGCAAGATGAGCAAACAGAGGAAAACACGATCAGACAATAGAATACTTTTGGGCGGACTTAAAGGGTCAAAACATGGAATCAGAAGAATTCATCAAAGTCAAAACTTCTACATCAAAACCTTCTAAGAAAAATACAAACTGGTTACAGGCCATGGAAGAGCTTAAGAAGAATTTTGAAAATCAAGTAAGAGAAGTGGAGGAAAAATTGGGAAGAAAAATGAGAATGATACAAGAAAATTATGAAAAGCAAATCAATAGCCTTCTAAAGGAGACTCTAAAAATACTGAAGAAAATAACATCTTAAAAAATAGACTAACTCAAATGGCAAAAGAGGCCCAAAGAGCCAATGAGGAGAAGAATGCCTTAAAAAGTCAAATTGCCCAGATGGAAAAGAAATTTCAAAAAATCACTGAAGAGAATAATTCCTTCAAAATTGGATTGGAGACAATGCAAGCTAATGAGATCCAAACAAATGAAAGAATAGAAGGAAATGTGAAATATATCATTGTAAAAAACCACTGACTTGGAAAAGAGATCAAGGAGAGATAATTTCATTGGAGTACCTGAAAACCATGGTTAAAAAAAAGAGCCTAGAAATCAACTTTCAAGAAATTCTCAAGGAAAATTGCCTTGATATTCTAGAAGCAGAGGGCAAATAAAAATCAAAAGAATTCACCAATCACCTCTTGAAAAAGATCCCCAAAAGAAAACTCCTAGGAATATCATAGTCAGATTCCAGAGCTCCCAGGTCAAGGAGAAAATTTTGCAAGCTGTCAGGAAGAAACAATTTGAGTATTGTGGAAATACAATTAGAATAACACAAGATCTAGAAGCTTCTACATCAAGGGATCAAAGGACTTGTAATATGATATTCCAGGGGTCAAAGGAGATAGGATTAAAAACAAGAATCACCTACCCAGCAAAACTGAGTATAATGCTTCAGGAGAAAATATGGTCATTCAATGAAATAGAGGACTTTCAGGTATTCTTTTTTTAATTAATTTTTAATTGACTTATTTGTTTATTTTTAGTTTATAAGATTCAGTTCCAGAATCCCTTGATTTTCAGATTTTCTCCCCTTCTTCCCCCACCCCCACCCCATGGTGGCATACAATCATGTATAGGATCTGCAAACTCTTTCACATTGTGCAATACTCTGGTTGTATAGAAGCGTTGTAACCAATGGAGTGAACAATAGGAAAAAAGAAACAAAACCAAACATAGAAAAGAATGATAGCATGTATTGCTTCAGTCTCCATTTAAACTCTTGTCTTTCTAGATCTTTCTCTGAGTGTAGATATCTCCTTCCATCCCAAGACTTGTAGAGTTGTCTTTTAACTGTGTGTTGCTGAGGAGTCCAGTTTATCAAAGTTGGTCGTCACACATGTGTGTCTGTGTCTGTGTCCATGACTGTGTACAAAGTTTTCCTGGTTCTGCTCTTCTCACTTAGCATCAATTTGTATAAGCCTCTCCAGGTAATTATGAAGTCCATCTCCTTCCCTCAAAAAATTCTTGATGGAAAAACCAGAGCTGAACAGAAAATTTGACTTTCAAATACAAGAAGCAAGAGAAGCAGGAGAAGGTAAACAGCACAAAGAAATCATGAGGAACTTGTTAAAGTTGGACTATTTACATTCCTACGTGGAAAAATGATCATTGTAACTCCTAAGACTTTTCTCAGTATGAGGATAGTTGAACAGAATATGTGTGTGTCTATATATACATGTATGTATGTATAGAAGGGTATATGTGTATATAAATATGTATGTGAGTATATGTATATATGTGTACATGTATAAATAGACAGAGGGAACAGTATCAGTTGAATAGGAAAGGGATTATATCTGAAAAATAAAATTAAGAAGTGAAAGAGGAACATAATCAGAGAAAGAGAAAGGGAGAGATAGAATAGTGTAAATTATCTCATATAAAAGAGGCAAGAGAAAACTGTTACAATGGAGGGGAAGAACAGGAAGGTGAAAGGGAATGGGTCAACTTCACTCTCATTGAATTTGGCTTAGGGAGGGAATGACATACACTCTGAATTGGGTATTTTGCCCTACAGGAGAGTAGGGGAGGAGGGAATAAGAGGGGCGATGATAGAAGGGAGGATAGATTGGGGGAGAGGGTAGTTAGAAGCACACACTTTTGAAAAAGGACAGGGTCAAAGTAGAAAATAGAATAAGTCGGGAGCAGGATAGGAAGCAGAGAAATATAGTTAGTTTTTCACAATATATCTACTATGGAAATGTTTTGCGTAACTACACCTGTACAATCTATATTGAATTGCATATCTTCCCAGTGGGGGTGAGTAAGGAGGGAAGAGGGGAAAGAATCTAGAAATCAAAGTTGTAAAAACAAATGTTAAAAAAAATTTAATCATTTTTTTAACATGCAACTGGGAAATAAGATATACATGCACTTGGGTATAGAAATCCATCTTGCCCTACAAGAAAGTTAGAGAGAACGTGAGGGAGGATATGAGAGAGCAGATTTGGGAAAGGGGTAGGGAAAAGACAGGGAGAAAGTCTGTAACCCAAAATCTTGCGTGGAAAGAAATGTTAAAAACTAAAAGTAAACAAATTTTTAAAATTTTAAAAAAAGAAATCATCAAGGAAACTTGAGGTCCTAGAACCAGAGGGTAAAACAGTCATCAAAAGAATCCACTGATCACCTCCTGAAAAAAGGATCCCAAATTGAAAATGCCAAGGAATATTGTAGTCAAATTCCAGAACTCTCAGGTCAAAAAGAGAATAATGCAAGCAGATAAAAAGGAACAATTCAAATATTATGGAACCACAGTCAGGATTATGCAGGACCTTGCATGTTCTTCATTAAAAGATCAGAAGGCTTGGAAGATGATATTCTCATGAGGCAAAGGAGCTTGGATTACAACCAAGAAAACTGGAGTAATTGAGCATAATCTTTCAGGCAAAGAGACAGACATTCAGTGAAATAGAGGACTTCCAGGCCTTCCTGATGAAAAGACTAGTGCTGAACAGAAAATTTTATCTTCAAATACAAGACTCAAAAGAGGCATAAAAAGGTAAATGGGGAAGAAAAAAAAGTTGTTCAATAAGGACAAATTGTTTACATCCCTACATAGAAAGCTGATACTTGTAACTTTTGAGAATTGTATCTTTATTATGACATTTAGAAGGGATATAGATAGACAGAGGTTGAGGGTATAAATTAACTGATGTGATAATAAAAACTTGATTAAGGGGTGAAAAGGGATTGTACTGGGAAAAGAGGAAAGGAAGAGTCAGAAAAGGGTCAATTACACCACATGAAGAGGCACAAAAACATATTAGAGTAGGAAAGAAGGGAGGGAGATGGGCATTGTTTGAATTTTTCTCTCATTGGATTTCACTGAAGGAATAACATACTCAGTTAGGTATAGAAATTTAATTTATCCTATGAGCAGTAGGATGGGAAAGGGAAAA
>CM053594.1:80596435-80617002 GCA_028646575.1 Pseudocheirus occidentalis
AAAATATTTTTAAAATCAATTTAAAAAATAAAAATTTTAAAAAACACTGTACAATGACCAACTTTGGTAGACAGACTTGACTCTTCACAGCAATACAATGATCTAAGGTAATTCCAAAAACTTATGATGGAAAGTGCTATCCACATGCAGAAAAAAAACTATGGAGTTTGAATGCATATCAAAGCATAGTATTTTCATTTTTTCTGTTTTTCTTTTCTTTCCTTTCCTTTGGTTTTTCCCTTTTGTTCTGATTCTTTTACAACATGACTAATGTGGAAATATGTTTAATATGATTGTACATGTATAGCCTATATCAGATTGCTTGCCATCTTGGGGAGTGGAGTAGAGAAGAAGAAAAAAAAATTGGAATGCAAAATCTTATAAAAGTGAATGTTGAAAACTTAAAAAGAAATTAAGTAAAAAAAAGAGGGGTAATAGATGATGTCTGAGGTCCCTTCTAGTGCTTAGTATTGATGATTCAATTTTGGTTTGTGCCCATACCTGCTGATGAAGTCACAATAGAGGGTTCTGTTTCCTATATGGACCATGATTAGATCTCAGTTGCCTGGTCCCAGAAAGTTCATCTATATGCATAAAGTTACATTTGCAAACATCTGCTCTTGAACACAAGGAAAGAAGGTGTTATGTAAAATGTAAGGAAGAACCTAACCTCTCTGGGTCAACAGTCTGAAGTGTTAGAGCTGTATAAAATTTAGTGCTGGAAAGGATATTAGAATATTAACTTTAAGAATACAGATAATTATAGTTAGGAAGAGACCTGCCATGTTTCTGCCTACCTGCTACTCTCCCCTTTCACTGTAGCTAACAAATCCCAACATTCTGTCCTCTGATTAATAATAAATGAAAAGCACTTTCTCCTCTTTTCTCTGACTATAATCTCATCCCCACTGAGTTTAGCCTTACCTTTCTCTAGCCAGAGATTCCCAAAGTAAGCAATACTGCCCCTGGGAGGCACTGGAATGATCCAGGGCATGAGGCAGTATTAGCCTTGGGTACAATTGAGGGGCATTTAATAAAAATAAAGGGGCAGTGGAGGCATGTAGAAAGAAGATAAGAAAATTTTGAAAAACCATTCATACATGTTTCATCTGTTGTGTAACAGAGTTTAAGTCATAGTGATTACATTTTCCAAATAAACACACAAAATGCAAGTTATGATCAGCAGTCAAGTCTGCTGACAGGTCTCAACAAGCAAGTGTTGGCAGGGGTGTCATGCATTGTAAAGAAATCCATTATGTAATATGTGCATATAATGACTTTTTAACAATATGATACTATACAGTTATATGGCAATACTGCATCATCAAAATTTCAATGCAGGAAAAACCCCACAAATTTATAATAAATTATTAAATTTAAGATGTCATTTCTTTTACAAATATTTTGGTTTTTTTGAAATGACACAAATTTTTTAAAAAGGTTAACAGTTAAAGAAGTGGATTTCCAGTGGGTGGTCTGAGTAATTTTTTTAAAGGGAGTGAGTAGTGCCAGTGCAATATTTACAGTACCAACCATGACTACAAATAGTCCCATATAGTACTCAATCACAAAATATAACAAATTCAATATAGAGGACAGAACTGAAGCATTTATGTAGATAACAGAAAACAAAATTCCAACACCAAGAAACATAAAAGTCAATGTGCCACGATGTAGAAGAGAGCCATGCCATCCTTTAGCCTTCCCACAAACCTAGACAAGATCAATATTTACTCCCAAACTCCTCCCACCAGAGGCTCCATGTGATTACATTCAGCCTATTAGTTTCAAAGCAAGGAAGGTCTTCAAATTCCCATTCCCATTACAGGGTGGTAGGCCAAGTAAGTTGGGGAACCTCTGCTGTAACTCCTATCTTCCTCTGTTTGTCTTTTGATTTTTTACTGCATTTTACCCAATCATATATTTAATCGAGTCTGCCAACCCAAATGCCCAGTCATCATTGAATTGATCCATGAGCATCTATTAAGTGTCTACAATGTGCTAGCCACTACATGTTCATATACAATATTCTCCTTTTATAACCCACTCATCTTCTGGTGCTGTCTGCCTACCCCTTGACAGTCAGGTACAATTGCTGTACTCCTTGCTCCAGACTGTCCCTCCCAATCTGTCACTCTGCTGCCTTCACTCAACAGCCTCTTCTTTGAAGGTAGTACCATCTTATTAGCTTACCCTGCCTCTGTTTTCTTCTGATCTGCCAGTCATTATCTCATAGTCCTCAGTGATATCAATACCAGGTTCATAGTCTTTCCCTCCATCTCATTCTTTACCTTCATATTTAATGCCTTTCATATATTTACTTTAATGACCATTTTAAAACACTGGACTCCCAGCTTATCAACCTTCCCAGCTTCTATGATCTCCAACTCTAATCTTTATCAGTCATCTACAGGAGAGAACACATCTTTTTGCCTCACCATTACTTAAGCATTTTCTATGTTCTAGAGCCCAAACTGTGAAATCATCAGAAATTACCCCTTTCAGTGGTTGATTGTCAATCTCTGAAAATATCCAAGTAGAAGTTGGCTGATAACTTGCCAGGTACATTTTAGAGGGATTCTGGGTAAACTATACATTGGTATAGATGTCTTTTGACATGTGAGATTCAGTGATTTTGTGATTCCGTTATCTCTGACAAGTATTCACCCAACCATACAAGAATTGGACTAAGAGAATTGGGAACATTTACTCTGAAGAATAGAAAACTTTGTGACAGTTACAAGGACAAAGATATAAGGAATTATTTCCTAACCACTAGATTTGTTGGAAAGCAGAACGATCTTAGACAATGAGTTGCCCATCAAGGATGATCTCCAAGTGGAGATTTGTTGAGGACACCTTGGAGACAATTTCCACTCAGGCACAGATTTGACTAAATGACCTCTGGTATCTTTTGCCCATTTTAGGTGTTTGACAAATATTTGTTAAATTGAATTAATTGAACAGAATCCCTTCCAACTCAGAGATTCTTTGATTTTAGTGATTCCAAGTGATTGTGATTTCCTTGTTGGGCAATGTCTGACAGTTCACTTTTTTTGCTGTTAATGAATATTGCTCTCACTCAAGAAACACTAATTGGGATCTAAGGAGGCATTTAGTATAAACCCTCCTTGAATGAGGCAGGGATCCATCCATTCATTCAACAACTTTCCCAAGAGGTGGTTTGGATTCTTTTTTAACCATTACTTAAAAGCTTGAATTTTCCCTTCAGCTGGCAGAGGAAATGTTGTATGGGTGGATGACAGAGAAAGAGTATCAGGGAGAGTATCCAAAATAAATTCTTTGGGTGCCTGATGCATCCTCCATTCAAAAGGGAGGGGAGCTAGGAGGACAACAGATTCTGAACCTGTATTTGTTTTTGGAGTCTAGTGAACAGAGAAGTGACCTGAGAACCAGAAAACCAGATTTCCAATTTGACTTTGCTACTAACTCACAATAAGGCCCTAGATATGTTACTTCTCCTATCTGGTCTTAGTTTCCTTGTGTGTAAAATAGAAATAGGAATATTTGTACAAAAAAAATCTCACAGTGTAATAGTGTAAAGAGCAGTATGCTAGGAATCAGGAGACCTAAGTTCTAGTCTTGATTTTACTCTAATTAGCCAAGTGAAAATCTCTAAGGCCCCTTCTAGCTCTAAACATCTGAATGTAGGAACCTCCCCTAAGTAACATCCCCTTCTAGGCTTCAGTTTCCCACATAGTCACCTGAAGGGGTTGAACTCAATGGTATCATTGCGTTTCAGAGGGAGAAATAGATTTGTAGGCAAAACAGATAGAAAGATGGCTCCATGAGTTCCTACCCAGAGCTGACATTACCAACAGGCAGAGTAGGTAGTCACCGATCTGATGCACGTGGAGAGGTGCCAGTGAAGGTTTATAGGCTCATCATGTCTTAGGTATAAAGCTGAAAGAGAATATCTAGTTCAACTTCTTCACTTTACAGATTAGGAAACTGAAGACCGGAAAGATTGTTACTTCTCCAATGTCACACAAACAGTAAGAAGCAGAGCAAAGATTTGAACTCACATCTTCTGACTCTATATTTTTTCTACCACTTCACTTTGCCCTATACAGTGAAGATCTGGAAATGATCATCTGGAAATGATATTCATTTCATTCCTGTCCTTGCTTTCTCAGAGTTATGAGGGAAAGTGAGGGAAAGGAGGAACAGGAAAAGGGAGGAGAAGGGATGTGCAGGGGCCTGCTTTCTATTTAATTTCTGAATTTCACTTACTAACAAGTCTGTGACAACTTTGTATGTAAAAGATCTTCAGTTTAGTAAAGTAACCTCAATCTCTCTCTCTCTCTCTCTCTCTCTCTCTCTCTCTCTCTCTCTCACACACACACACACACACACACACACACACACACACAACAAAAAGAGATTCTTCCATTGGATTAAGCATTGCTCTTTCCTTGTGTAAACATTCCTGAAGGGATATAGTCTTCTGGTAAAAGCTTTCTTCTTATAAAGAAGAGTCCAACACCCCAAATGCCCTGAGAAACTGGGAAAGGTGTGGAAAGGGAAAAGGAGTTGGGAGATTGGTAAGAGACATTTTTAATTGAATTGGTTTGAAGAGAATTGACTGTTGTGAATGAGATAATTATTCTCCACATTTATGTGGCGCTTTATAGTCCAAAGCTTCTCTCAAATGTACACAGTGTATATTTCTTCATTGGAGTCATAAAAGAAGTATTATTTTTATTTCCATTAGCAGATGAGGAACCTGAGGCACAGAACCATTAAAGGATTTGTACAAGGCGTGGCTAGGTGGTGCAGTGAATAGAGCACTGACCCTGGAGTCAGAAGGACCTGAGTTCAAATATGGCCTCAGACACAACACAAAAACTAGCCATGTGACCTTGGGCAAATCACTTAACTCCAATTGCCCTCCAAAAAGCAAAAAAAAAAAAAAAAAAAGAGGGGTGGAGTTGTTGAAAGTCACTAAGGAAGTAAGCGGTAGAGCTAGGTCTTGAACCTAGGTATCTGAGCCCCAACTTCAGTTCTAACACAAGTACATCAGGGTGATTAGAGAAGCAAAACAAATCTCTGTCAGCTCCTATTCTCCCAAAGAATGAAGTCTTCACTTCATTCCTGTCCTTGCTTTTTCAGAGTTATGAGGGAAAGTGAGGGAAGGGAGGAATAGGAAAAGGGAGGAGAAGGGATGTGCAGGGGCCTGCTTTCTATTTAATTCCTGAATTTCACTTACTAACAAGTCTGTGACAACTTTGTATGTAAAAGATCTTCAGGCATTTAAGTCAGTGAGGGGTTTCTGTCACATACTCCCCTCTTTGCAACATGATGCTCTGGACTGGGAATTAAAAAACCTGGGTCCTCTTCCTTGTTCTGTCAGGCCCTTGCTGTATAACCTTTAGCAAGTTACTTTCTGTCTCTGGACTTCCGTCAAACCACAGAGAAAATGAGATTAAATAGGTTGTATGGCTCCTGATTTCTCGCAATTCTAAAATTCTGTTTTAAGGTCTTGTCCTGCTCTAACATTCTATGGGGCTCAGTTATGGCTTCAGGAGCTAGACTCCAGCATTTGTGGACAGATGTGGATGAAAACAGTGGGGCACTAGTCATGAACAGATCCCCAGGAGACAGGCAAATTGTAGTCTCCCCCAAATGAGCCTTTAAATGCCAACAGAGTTTAAGAATATTAATAACAATAAAAAAGAATGTAAATGTTTCACACTCCCCTCTCATCACTGCTGAGTTTTCCATTTCATTTGTTTTCACTAGAATGATTTGCTCCATTCATTCTGCATCAGCAATGCTTACAAGAAATATGAGAGGAAATAAATTTACCACAGACATTATACACCATGCTGCAGTAATTACAAATTGCTATCTTGAAAGCTTCCTGAGGTATTTTGAAATATATGAATGCGTAATGTTCTGTGTACCAAAAGCTGGGGGGCGGGGAGAGAAGGGATAAAGAAAATAGAAAAAGAGGAAAGGAGAAAGAGGCAAAGAAAGCAAGACAAATACAGAAAGGTAGAAGAGGAACAGGAAAGAAGGTATAAACCAAAGGAATGGGAAATGAGAGAAGAAAGAAGGGAAATTAAGGTGAAGAAGAGAAGGAAAGAAGGAAGGAAGGAAGGAAGGAAGGAAAGAAGGAGAGAAGGAGGGAAAAGGAAGATGGGAAAAGAATGATGGAGGGGGGAAATAGGGATGTAGGGATGGAAGGAAGAGGAAGAGGTAGGGAGGAAGGAATAATCACCAAAAAATGAAATTTGTTTTAAATACTGGGCTGAAAAGTATTGCTCTAAAATATTTAGTGGCTCCCTGCTGCCTCTAGAAAAAATAGACGCCTTTTTTTTTTTTTAGATTACAGATGTGCAGTCATGGAAAACATTTCCATATTAGTTATGTTGCTAAAGAAGAAACAGACTAAACAAAAAAAAAAGAGAAAAATACAATTTTTTAAAAGGTATGCTGGGCGGCTAGGTGGCGCAGTGAATAGAGCACCAGCCCTGGAGTCAGGAGTACCTGAGTTCAAATCCGGCCTCAGACACTTAACACACACACAAAAACTAGCCTTGTGACCTTAGGCAAGTCACTTAACCCCAACTGCCCTCCAAAAAAAAAAAAAAGCAAAAAAAAAAAAAGGTATGCTTTGATCTGCACTCAGATTCTTTCTCTAGAAGTGGATAGCACTTTTCATCAAAAGTCCTTCAGAATTGTCTTGGATCGTTGTATTGCTAGAAATAGCTGAGTCATTGGCAATTTGGTCATTGTTACAATGGTGCTGTTACTACACGCAATACTCTCCTGGCTCTGCTCACTTCACTTTATATCAGTTCACATATGTCTTTCCAGATTTTTCTGTAACCATCCTGCTCATTACTTCTTATAGCACAATAGTATTCCCTCACAATCATATACCCCAACTATTCCCCAATTCATGGATATTCCCTCATTTTTCAATTCTTTGCTACCCCTGAAAAGAGCTACTATAAATATTTTTGTACTTATAAATTATTTTCCTTTTTTATTTCTTGGGATACAGACCTGGTAGTAGTATTGCTGGATCAAACAGTATTCACAATTTTATAGTCCTTTGGGAATAGTTCCAAATTGCTCTCCAGAACGGCTGCATCAGTTTATAATTCCACCAACAGTGCATCAGTGTCCCAATTTTTCAACGATTCCTCAAACATTTGTCATTGTCTTTTTCTGTCATATTTGCCAATCTGATAGGTATGAGGAAGTACCTCAGGGTTGTTTTAACTTGCATTTCTCTCATCAGTAGTGATTTAGAGCATTTTTTCATATGATTATAGATAACTGTTATCCCCTTATCTGAAAATTGCCTGTTCATATACTTTAACCATTTACCAACTGGGGAATGACTTATAGTCTTATCAATTTGACTCAGTTGTCTATATATTTAATAAATGAGGTCTTTATCAGAGAAATTTGCTGTAAATTTTTCCCCTGTTTTCTGCTTTCCTTCTAATATTGTCTACATTGGTATTGTTTATGCAAAACCTTTTTAATTTCATGTAATCAAAATTATCTATTTTATAGCCCATAATGCCCTCTATCCATTGTTTGGTCATAAATTCTTCCCTTATCTATTGACCTGATAGGTAAACTATTCCAAACTCCTCTTAATTTGTTTATGGTGTCACCTTTTATGGGCAGCTAGGTGGCACAGTGGATAGAGTGCTGGGCCTAGAATGAGGAAGATTCATCTTCCTGAATTCAAATCTGACCTCAGACATTTACCAGCTGTGTAACCCTGGGCAAGTCACTTAACACTGTTTGCCTTAGTTTTCTCCTCAATAAAATGAACTGGAGAAAGAAATGGCAAAGCATTCTAGTATCTTTGCCAAGAAAATCCCAAATGGGGTCACAAGGAATTGGACCCAACTGAAGCAACTCAACAACAACAACAAATCACCCTATATGTTTAAATCATGTACCCATTTTGACCTTATCTTAGTGTATGATGTGAAATTTTGGTCGAGACCTAATTTCTGCCATTTGTTTTCCAATTTTCCCAGCAGATTTTGTTAAATAGGGTGTTCTTGTCCCAAAAGCATAAATCTTTTGTGTTTATCAAACACTAAATTATTATGGACATTTACTACTACATATCTAATATTTTCCACTGATCTACTACCCTATTTCTTTCCAATACCAGATTCTTTTGATGATTATCTTTTTTTAAACGAATTAATTTATTTTCTTGTTTGCATCATTATTTCCACAAGATTTTGAGTTACAAGTTTTCTCCCTATATTTCTCCCACCCAACACCCCCAAAACCAGCAATCCCACTGTATAACCCCTCCCCCAATCTGTTCTCTCCTATGTTCTCCTCCAATGCCCCTCTGACTTTCAGGCAGGGCAGGATGGATCTCCCTACCCCAATGCCTATATATCTTAATTCCCAGTTGGATGTAGTTAATGATAATAATTATTATTATTATATATATATATATACATATATATTTGCACATATATATTTTTAACATTTGATTATGGAACTTTAAATTCTAGATTCTTTCCCTTCCTCCCTCATCACCCACCCCCCCTGGAAGGACAAGAAATTCAATACAGGTTGTACCTGTGTAATTATGCAGAACATCTCCACAGTGGGCATATTGTGAGAGACTGATAGGGATTCCTATCCCTCCTCCCCTTTGTTCTATTCTCTACCCTTTCCCTGTCTCTTTACAGAAGTGTGTACTTTCAGCAACCCTCCCCTCTACCATGCCCTCCCTTCTATCATCTCACTTCTCATCCCCATCCCCTCTACTCTCTTGTGTTGCAAGATACCCCGTTTAGAGTTTATATCATTCCTTCCCTAAGCCAAATTCAATGAGAGTAAGGTTGACCCTTTCCCTTTTGCCTTCCTGTTCTCCTCCATTATAACAATTATCCCTTGCCTCTTCTATATGTGATGATTAACCCCATTCTGTCTCTCCTTGTCTCCTCTCATTCTAATCCTCTTACACCTCAGAATTTCACCTTTTAGAGTATCATTCCTTCCTATTCAATTGATCCTGTGCCCTCTATGTACTCATATATACACATATTGAGATAAGTGTTCATATACATATATAAACCCTCCTGTATAAACATATGTATATGTGTATGTATATGTATATATACATTTGTATTCCCTTCACCTATCCTCATACTAAGAAAAGTTTCATAAGTTAAAATTATCATTTTTCCATGTTGGCATGTAAATAGTTCAACTCTGATAAGTTCCTTATGATTTCTTTTCCATATTTACTTTCTCATGCTTCTTGTATTTAAATGTCAAATTTTCTTTTCAGTTTTGGTTTTTTCAGCAAGAATGTCTGAAAGTCCACCAGATTTTCCCCTGGAACATTATACTCAATTTTGCTGGATAGGTGATTCTTGGTTTTAATCCTAGCTCCCTTCATCTCCAGAATATCATATTCCAGGCCCTTTGATTCCCTAATGTAGAAGCTGCTAGATACTGGGTTATCCTAATTATGTTTCCACAGTATTCAAATTGTTTCTTCTTGGAAGCTTGAAATATTTTCTCCTTTATCTGCGGACTCTGGAACCTGGTTATAACATTCCTAGGAGTTTTCTTTTGGGGATAACGATTATCTTTTTATAAAGCAGTTTGAGATATGATATGCCAGGCCACCTTCCCTCACATTTTTTTCACTGATTCCCTCGATATTCTAGATGATTTTTTCCTCCAGATGATATTTGTTATTTTTCTCCAGTTCTATAAAATATTTTTTAATAGTTTGATTGGTATGACACTGAATAGGTAAGTTAATTAGGTAGAATTGTCATTTTATTACATTGACTTAGCCTACCTGTGAGTAATTAATATTTTTCTAGTTGTCTAGATCTGATTTTATTTGTGTGAAAAGAGTTTTGTAATTGTATTCATATAGGTCTTGGGTTTGTCTTGTCAGGTAGACATCCAAGTATTTTATATTGCCTGCAGTTATTTTAAATCGAATTTCTCTTTCTATGTCTCATTGTTGTGCTTCATTGGTAATATATAGAAATGCTGATGATTTGTGTGGATTTACTTTATATCTTGAAATTTTCTGAAGTTCTTAATTGTTTCAACTAGTTTTTTAGTTGACTCTAGGATTCTGCAAGTACATCATCATATCTTCTGCAAAAACTGATAGTTTTCTTTCCTTATTGTCTATTCTAATTTCTTCAATTTCTTTTTCTTCTCTTATTGTTATATCCATCATTTCAAGCACAATATTGAATAATAGAAGTAATAATGGGCATCCTTGCTTCACCCCTGATCTTACTGGAAAGGCTACTAGCTTATCCCCATTACAGATGATGCTTGCTGATGGTTTTAGATAAATACTGCTTGTGATTTTAAGGAAAGCTGCATTTATTCCTTTACTTTCTAGTGTTTTTAACAGGAATGAGTGTTATAAAAAATATAAAATTTTTACCCTTGTATTTATTTCACCAATACAATACCCACAGTGACTGATATGAATATGCACACATATTCCCAGGTTTGAATTGTAAGCTATAACAGACGCTCTTCCTTGAAGATGAAACCAATACATTTATTCAAACGCCACTAAGCCAAATCCATCATAGTAATGAAGGAAGTCTATACACATTGCCAATGCAGGGAGCACCAACACCCCAAGTGTTCTTTTTAAGATAAAGTCCATACATGTCACCAGAGAACACCAACATCCCAAGCCTTCCCTCTGTTAGGACTCCCCACAAATAAGCTCCCCTAAATAAAATTCCTCTCTCTCTCACTCAGGCTAGCTACTCTGCCTCAGCTCTGCTAGCCTCTCTTTCTCCCAGCTCTGTCTCATTGTGACTTTCTGCCCCATCCTTCCTGTTCTACCCATTCAGCAAGCTCCTCCTACCATGGGTTCCATGTGATCACATAGGCCTATGAAGGGGCAGGGAAGATCTTCAAATCCCTTACCATTACAGTATTTAAAGCACAATTTAACCTTTCATAATATCAATTTCACACACTCTTTGTTCTAGTCAGTCTAGGCTATGAGTTCTCTCCTGAACTCTGCATTTCTTCTCCCATTTCTCATTTCTGTTTCTTCTCACAGACCTAAAATGTACATCCTCCATGTCACCTTTACCTGTCAAAATCTTTGACTACATTCTAGGCTCTTCTCCTTTGCCATCTCCTACAGGAAGCTTTTGCAGATGCCTCAGTTTTTGGTGCTCCTTCCCCTTTCAAATTATTTTGTATTTGCCCATTCCTATATTTGTCATATTTTTGCAGTAGAATATACACCTCTTGAAGACAAACTGCTTCATTTTTGTCTTCCTATCTCCAGTAACAAAGAACTGTCTTCCCCATAGTAGCTGCTTAATATGCATTTGCCGACGGATAGATTGACTCAGGAGGAGAAAGAAAAAGAGAAAAATAATAAAGGAGAGATGTAGGAAGAGGAGAAAGGAGGTTAAGAAGAAGTAAGACAAGAACAGGACAGAGATTATTTCTTTTTTAATCTTTGTATCATTCGTTTCTAACACAGTATCTGCCACATAGTGGGTGAATAATAAAATGCTTCTTGAATTAATGACAGATGAAAGGGGGGAATAGAAGAAGGAAGATTCTCCAATACAAAAAGGCATTTACAGGTCTGAATGCAATTAGAAGTGTTGGGCTTTTTATGAATCTCTTCAGGGCCATTTATAGGAAATGAATAGTAGTGGAACCCCAGAAATAGTAATGGGGCTCATGAAAATATAAGCAATAGCAAGATGGCAGATTTCCAGCTAGGGCTTAGACTTATCAAAGTCCCTCTGTGTGGTATGTGTGGTTAGGCCATGAATCTCAGATTCTTTCCACAACCTTCCAAAACCCGTTATCTGTAGCAGATGAAGAGAAAATAGGACCCATTGCTCTACCGAGTGGATTTCTAGGGTTTCAGGTAAATTAAAGTTTTTATGCTCAGGACTTTCAGTGTTTTTGCTATGTATATGTGTTGTAGTGTGTGTGTGTGTGTGTGTGTGTGTGTGTGTGTGTGTGTGTGTGTGTGTATTGGGAGGCAGGGGAATTAATCAAGTTTAAGCTCTTTCTGAAGATGATGAAGAGAGATGCAGAAATGTCAAAAAGATAAAAAAAAAACCCTAGGGTATTATAATTGAAACTAGACTGGGTGAAAAGAGAATTCAAGTAGATTCAATTTACCCAAAATTTGTTAAGTATTTACTGCATACAAGACCCTGTGCTCGTTGGTGTATATGTGTGTGTTTATGTGTGTGTGCGTGTGTGTATTATATACATATATATAGTATATATACGCATATACTATATATATATATATATGTAAATGGTCAGGATAAGCTGAAGAATAAGAGCTAAAAATAAACAAAAAGGATTAGTTGGGGAGGTTTGGTTTGGTTTGAGGATGTTAGGAAAAAGTTTAAAAAAGGTTAAGGTTCTTATTGTAATAATGAAAAAAAATGATAGCAGGTAAGAAGGTATGCCTAGGTTTGCCCAGTTTGAGTAATGTTTGAGTAATGCCTCCTTTTGGGCATGCCCAGTTTTCCTAACATGGACCCTGCTATTGTCTACCACACAGGTGGGAATAGCCTTCTTAGATTGTTTGCCTATACCTTTAAAACTGGTGAGACAAAGAGGGTCTCTTTTCCACCACTCTCTTCTGTTGTGTTCTTTTTGACAACATTTATTTGTCACATCCAGAGGGAGAAGATGCCAATTCACTCAAAGCATGGGTGCCATGAACCGACTAGGGAAACTGGAAGGACTTTAATTTCCCTGTCCCTCTCCTTTACCCTCCTCCAAAATAAAATGGATTTGGGAGGTATTTGTTTCTGTTCTCTGTTGTTTGTGCTCCTCAGGTTCAGGTGCTGGAGATCCTTAAAGCACAAGGAGTTTGAATCATGGCATTGCAGCCTTCCAAGCTGATATTTATCTACTAAAGAATTCTCTTTGGGTCTGACCATTCCAGCAGCCAAATCCACCTAACTGTACTATTGTTTAGCCAACATTCTTGTGTCTAGTCCACAAAGATAGCATAATATATTATGTTAAATACTGTGTTGAAATTCATCTCTACAATGTTTTAGCATTTAGCGGAACACACCCAGCACATAACAAGCACTTAGGAAGTTGTTAAAAGGATGCAATATAAAAATGGAACAAGTGACTTGAGACAGCCAGCAGTCCTTCATTATGCTAGGTAAGGCATCTAGGCAAACAGCCCCACTGGGGAGGAGGAAGGGAGGGAGCAGCCAACCAGTGGCAGGACAGCATACCAGCTAGGGAAGCATCATGATGGACTTGAAAAAGTAATGTTTTGGGCATTAGGAAAAAAAAGTACTATATTTGGTGTGGATTTAATGGTTCAATTCCTGACTAGCTATTAAAGGTCTACGTTTTTCTTATTGTTATTAGCTGTGTGACATTGGAAAAATTTACTTACTTTCTCTGGTCCTCTGTTTCTTCATTTGTAAAATGAAGTGGTCAGACTAGGTGATGACCAAGTGAGTCAGTCGAGTCCAATTCATCAGTAACAAAGAGGGTAGCAATAAATCAATCAAAACAGAGTCTGAAAGAGCTGGAGGCAAAAGTTCAGTGTCCTAGCCATAAGTGGGAGAGACCAACAACAATGAGATTCAGGAGTGGAAACAAAATCAGAAAAATGGGTCGAAGTTCCACTTTGAGTTAAGAAGATCTGGATTCAAAACCCACCCCGAACACTCAAGACACTTTAATCTCTCTATGCCACAGTTTCCTCATCTGTAAAATGAAAGGGATAAACTCCATGATGTCTTTTTCTTAACAATATTTTATTTTTTTCTCCAATTACATGTAAAACTATTTTAACTTTTTTTGAAGTTTTGAATTCCAAACTCTTTCTCTCTCTCCCTTCATTCTCCCTTCCCTGAGATGATAAGCAATCTGATATAGGTTCTACATGTGCAATCATGCAAAACATTTCTACATCAGTCCAGAAGTACCAAAGAGAGAGACAAACACAGAGAGACACAGAGAGAGAAACAGAGATAGAGAGACAGACAGAGAGAAGCAGAGAGAGAGAGAGAGAGAGAGAGAGAGAGAGAGAGAGAGAGAGAGAGAGAGAGAGAGAAGAGAGAGAAGTATGCTTCAGTCTGTATTCAGAAAATATCAGTTCTTTCTCTGGAGGTGGATAGCATTTTTCATATTAAAGTCCTTCAGCATTGTCTTGGATCATTGTATTCCTGAGAAGAGCTAAGTCATTCAAAGTTCTTCATCATACATATTGCTGTTACTATATACAATGTTCTCCTGGTTCTGTTCATTTTGTATCAGTTCATGTAAATATTTCCAGGTTTTTCTAAAATCATAGTGCTTATCTGTGGTCTGTACTCACAGCACCAACAGAAAAGTGGGAGCATGAACAATGTGTTCATGGGTCAGGTGAAGATTGAAAGCACTCATACATCTATTGCATGCATGCTAATCAAATCTCAAATAAGTAACTGAGGGTCCACGTTTATATACTATAGCTAAAGCACTTACATCATACTTTCTCAGGGGCAGCTAGGTGGCACATGGGTTTGACTAGGTGGCACAGTGAATAGAGCACTGGCCCTGGAGTCAGGAAGTCCTGAGTTCAAATCTGATCTCAGATACTTAACACTTACTAGCTGTGTGACCTTGAGCAAGTCACTTAATCCCAATTGCACTACCTTCTCCCCTCCAAAAAGCAAAAAATAAATAAATAAAAATTTTAAAAATACTTTCTCATGGGAAACTTCAAGTAGTTTGTTATATGGCCTAGCTTGCAACCTTTAGGAGGCCATTCCTTTGGGATACTTCCCTGCTTTCTAATCTCATGCATTACTACTTTATATCACTCAAGAGGCCAGGGTTTTAAGGACAGTCAGAATGTTCACACTCTCCCTTGCCCTGAGGGAGGACGAATGGAGGGTGGTGAGTTGACATCCTGAGATACCCAGGTTGGTGGGAACAGGCTCAAGGGTGTCCTTGGCCTGGATGCGTAACCGTGGCAGACCCCTCAGAGCTCATCCTCAACAGTGCCTCCTACACTTATCTTTTCTTATAGCACAATATTCCATTACAATCATATACCACAACTTGTTCAGCCATTCCCCAATTCATGGATATCTCCTCAATTTCCAATTTTTTGCCACCACAAAAAGAGCTGTTACATATATTTTGTACATGTACCTTTTCCTTTTTTTTATGATTTCTTTAGGATACAGACCTAGTAGTGGTATTCCTGGATCAAATGGTATACACAATTTTATAGTCTTTGGACATAGCTCCAAATTGCTCTTTAGAATAGTTGGATCAGTTCACAACTCCACCAACAATGCATTAAGGTCCAGTTTTTCCATATCTCCTCCAACATTTGTCATCTTCCTTTTTTGTCATATTAGCCAATCTGATAGGTGTGAGGTGGTACCTCAGAGACTTCATGACTTCTAAGCTCCCTTTCAACTCAAAATCTACATTCCTAAGAAACAAAACAAGAGTTTGAAACCGGAAAAGTTACAAAGACTTCAATTATATGAGGGAGGAACCATAGGAAACATTATTCAGATTTTATTTTCAAGGACAGTGACGCATAGAGATATTGAGCCAGTTACTCTGAGTTACAAAAAGGGGAAGAATCAGGATATGAACCAAGGTTCCCTAATTCCCAATCTAATGCTTTTCCCTCCATACTACCATTTATGTGAAGTCAGTGAACAAAGCCCTGATGTGTGGTTGCGTGGTGCGTGTTATTTATTGGTGATAGATCTGAGATGTACAGTACCTGGGCTATGGTACTAATGATCTAACCCAAGCAGATTTAATGAAGTAGTCTTAGGTTATCTTCTCTGAAAGGTTTCTTAATTCTTTGGGGGTAGATTTATGACCCTAAATATACTCTTTCATTATTTGGAAAACATGGGTTTATATCATCCTGAAGTATATTATATAAACTGAAATTTAATTTAGATCTTAGAATCCTGTCTATTTTTCATTCTTATTGTACTATTCAATAACATTAGCATATTTTTTCCACATAAGGCTTGTCTTGGAAAAGGATGCATGGAAAATGGCCAAAGGGATTAATAATTGTGCATTACAGTGCACAGTGTAGTCAATGATTCAAAACAAGGTTTATTACATTTTTAACTACATATTTTAGCCCATTAACAATAATGACTTACATTTATAGAAGGGACCAAGTTTACAGTGATGAAAATAAGCAAGGAGACAATAATTATGTAGTGAAGTAAGGCAGTAGAGATAACCACTCAAGGCTAAAGGGTTGACAGAATCACATAATCTCAGAAGTTAGTAAGGCTCTAAAAGTCTCTCTGGAGGAATTAGTTGGTACAGTGAATAGAGCACCAGGCATAGGGTTAAGAAGACCTGAGTTCAAATTTGGCCTCGGACACTTACCAACTGTGTGACCCTGGGCAAGTCATTTAACCCTATTTGCCTCAGTTTCCTCATCTGTAAAATGAGTTGGAGAAGGAAATGGTCAAACCATTCCAGTATCTTTACCAAGAAAATACTGTCACAAAGAGTCAGACATGACTGAAACAATTAAACAACAATGAAAGTTGAAGTGTCAAAATAGTGTAGTGGATAGTGCTGGATCTGGAGTCCAGAGGACCTGTGTTCAGGTCCCACCTCTGACCATGACTAACTGAGTGACTGTGGGCAAGTCACTTTACCCTATTCATGCTTCCGTCTCCCCATCTCTAACATAGGAATAATGATAGCCGTAGACCTTACCTCATGGATTTGTTGTGAGGCCTATATGAACGTTAGTTCATGCCACTGCTCAGAGCTCATGCCAAAGTGCTTTACAAATTTCAAAACATTGTATCATTTATTATGTCCAACCAGTACCTGAACAGGTAGGCATCTCCTCTAAGAAATTCTCAAGTACCTTTGCCTGGAGCATCTTTATACTGAGAGAGAGAACTCACTAGAAAGAAAACTGCCTTACCAAGGCAGCCCACTGCTCTTTGGGAAACTATTAGGAGAGTTTTCATTATTTAACATCTCTAAGATAAATTAATTCCTTCATCCGTAAGATAAGAAGAACAATACTTACAGTTTCTACCTCATGTGACTGTGGTAAAGTTCCAATAAGATCATGTATGTTAAAGACTTTGAAAATGCCAGTTATTATGATATTTTTTCCCCTGGCAGCATGGTGCAAAGCAGAGGTGTCCAACTTGGGCCTGCAGCCTAAAAATAACTTGGGAAAAGGGATAAAACTAGTCTCAAATGTAATCGGGAAAGGCTTAACAAAATACATTTTTAAAAAATACATCACATCAATAATGCTCATTAGTGGTTTTCTAAATCAAGATGGGGCCTTTTTTTCTTGAGTTTTATACTAGTAGAGAGAGAAAAAAGCCAGATCCAGTGCTGTGTTTTGCAACTGGCTCTCAGAAAAAAAATGTAGGCAAAACCACACTTTCAAATTTGATCTTCGTTGTTAACATTTTCTCCATTACTTCCTTAACTCTAGATAATCAACAAAACAATAAATCAAGTCTTGATTTATAGCTTCAGTTAACAACTGGTTCTCATAATCTGGAACTACGCCCAAAGGCTTATAAAACTGTGCATACTTTTTGATTTAGCAATATCACTACTAGGTCTATATCCCAAAGAGATCTGAGAAAAGGGAAAAGGAACTATTTGTACAAAAATATTTATAGCAGTTCTTTTTGTAGAGGCAAGGAACTGGAAACTGAGAGGATGCCTCTCAGTTGGGGAATAAGTGAACAAGTTATGATATATCATTGTAATGTAATTTTGTTGCCCTACAAGAAATGATGATGAGGATAATTTCAGAAAAACCTGGGAAGAATTATATGAAGTGATGCAAAGAAAATGAGAAGAACCAGCACAACATCGTATGTAGTAATAGCAACATTATAAGGATAATCAACTGTGAAAGACTTAGCTATTCTGATCAAGAAAATCATCCAAGACAATTCTAAAGAACCCATGATGAAAAATGTTATCCACTTCCAGAGAGAGAACCATTTAACTCTTAGTGTAGTTTTTTAAAATATATTTTTATTTATTTTGTTAAATGTTTCACAATTACATGTAAAACAAAATTCAACATTCATTCTTTTTAAATGTAGTTCCAAATTCTCTTACTCCCACCTCTCCTTCACCCACTGAGGAGGCAAGCCAATATGATATCAATTATATATGAAAAACATATTTCCATATCAACCATGTTGCAAAAGAAAACACACATAAGAAACAAGAAAAATAAAGCAAGTTTTAAAAGCATACTCCAATCTGTGCTCAAAGTTCATCACTTCTCTCTCTGGAGGTGGATAGCATTTTTCATCATGAGTCCTTTGGAAGTATCTTGAATCATTGTCTTGATCAGAGTAGCTAAGTCTTTCACATTTGATCATCCTTAAAATATTTCTGTTACCGTGTGCAATGTTCTCCTGGTTCTTCTCACTTCACTTTGCATTGGTTCATTTAAGTCTTCCCAGGTTTTTCTGAAACAATCTTGCTCTTCATTTCTTATAGCACATAGTATTTCATCAGAATCATGTATCTCAACTTGTTTAGCTATTCCCCAATCAGTGGCCATCCCCTCAATTTCCAACCCTTTGCCAACACAAAAAGAGCTGCTATAAATATTTTTGTACATATAGGTCCTTTTCCCTTTTCTTTAATCTCTTTGGTATATAGACCTAGTAGTGGTATTGCAGGGTTAAAGGGTAGGCACAATTTTAGACCTTTTACTGTGGTCCCAAATTATTCTCTAAGTACAGATTGAAATATACTTTTTTCACTTTATTTTTCTTGCTTTTGTTGTTGTTTTTGCAATATGACTAATGTGGAAATATGTTTTTTATAACCTCACATGTATAATTAATATTACATGGCTTGTCTTCTCAATGGGAAGGGGAGGGAGAGAGAGAATTTGAAACAAAAACAATTAAATGAACGTTAAAAATAAAAATAATGTAATTGGGGAAAAACAAAAATTAAAAAGAAAAAGACAACTGGTTCTCAATTAAGCTGGCTCCAACACAGCCCTGGCTGGATCTGAGGCAGGGAAGTTGAACTTAAATCTCACCTCTTCTTTTTACTCTCTGAGTAACCTTTGGCAAAGCACTTAATTTCTCTGGACTCAAAATACTCATTGGTAATATAAGGAGATTGGACTAGATATCTACGATTTCTTCCAACTTTATCTCTAATAGCTTTGGGAAGGATATAATGGATATGTGAGAGACAGAAGGAAGTAATACCAGGACTTGGACTAGCAGATTAGCCCAAGCAAGAGTTAATATCGGACTGAATTAGGGTAGAAGCAGTGGGAATGTGGATATAACAAATGTTTTAGAAATCAAATGAATAAAATTTTACAACTAATAGCCTACAGTGGATGAAAAAAAAAGATCAAAGATTATTTGACCAGGCTTTTAGCCTGGGTGACTCAGAATATAATGGTACCATAAAAAAAAAAAGTGATAAGGAAGGTGGGAGGAGCGCCAACTTAGAGGGATAATGGGTTTATCATTGGTCATGTTGTGTTTGAGCTACCTGGTCAGTGAGCAGGCAAATTCAACTAGGGAAAGTGTATAAAGAATAAATTAAAGAGGAATCAAGATAGCGCTTTGAGAGACAGGCATTCTTAAGGGTCAGGAGAAAGAATGATAAACCAGCAAAGGAGAAAAAGGAGCCAGCAGGAAAGGAAATCCAGGAAAGCAGTCTCATGAAATCACAGGGAGAGAAAAACATATAGGAGGAAAAGGGTTGCTTTTTTTCAAATGATACAGAAAGACCAAGGAAGATAAGAATTGAAATCATTGATGACCTTGAGAAAGCAGTCTCAATAAAGTAGAGGAGTCAGAAGCCAGGTTATAAGCAAGTTGAGAACTCAGTCATTGGTAAGAAAGTAAAGATGACATGCATTCTCATTTTAAAAGCATATCAGTAAAAAGGACAAAAGACACAAAGCAATAGCTTGAGAGGATGCCAGGGTCAAGTAAAGATTTTAAATATGGCTTTAGAAGTGAGAATATTGGAAGGAGTGGATTTGACAGCTGACGGAGCAGATTGGAGAGATAGAAAATGATTCATGCGACAAATTTCTAAGAGATTGGAGAGAATGGAGCAAGTACAAAGTTTAGGCTTTATAAGAATAAAGATTGCTTCATCATTTAAGACTAGAAAAAAAGAAAGGAAGGTGGGTAAATATATAAAGAGCTTTTAAGATGAAGAAGGGAGTTGGGAGAACTTAGGGATAGTCTCAAATTTAATAAAGTCAGTCACCTGTTGAAAGAGATGGGGTTTAAGCTGGAGTTGGTTTGGCATGAGCTCTTGGTTGACTGTAAGGAAATGCCTCCCTAAAAATGAGAGCCCTCCAGAAGTGTAATGGGCTGCCCTGAGAGGTAGTGGGATCTTGTCATTGGAGGTCTCTAAGCATATTACTTGTCTAGGAATATCACACAAGAGGGAAAAGAGGACTCTTGTCTGTATTACTGCAAGGCTTTGTGCAGGGATGCTGGAGAGCCTCCCGGTTTATGTCAAGGAACTAAGTT
>CM053594.1:80617102-80653527 GCA_028646575.1 Pseudocheirus occidentalis
GAACTAAGTTAACAGAGAATCAGAGATGAGGAAATGACCACCAGCAATAGATGGAGGCCTTTTACTGGTTCAAGTAATTCCTGCCTTGAAGTTCATGGGCAGGTGCTGCCTCTTTGGTACTGGCTGGTAATGGGAGGCAGTTTATCTCCAGGGCACTTATCTAGATAACTTCAGCCAAGGAAGTGTTCTCTTCTCTCTTTTTTTTTTTTTAACATTAGAATTTTTTTTGACTTGTTTGTTTACTTTTAGTTTACAATATTCAGTTCCAGAATCACTTGAGTTTCAGATTTTTCTCCCCTTCCTCCCCACTCCCCTTCTTCCCCCCATGGTGGCATACAATCATGTATAGGATCTGCAGACTCTTTTACGTTGTACAATAGTCTGGTTGTATAGAAGTGTTGTAACCAATGGAATGAACAATGGGAAAAAAGAAACAATACCCAACATAGAAAATAATGATAGCATGCAGCTTGCTTCAGTCTCCATTTAAATTCTGGTCTTTCTAGATCTTTCTCTGAATGTAGACATCTCCTTCCATCCTGAGACTTGTAGAGTTGTCTTTTAACTATGCGTTGCTGAGAAGAGTCCAGTCTATCAAGGTTGGCCATCACACATATGATGTGTCTGTGATTGTGTACAAATTTTTTCTGGTTCTGCTCTTCTCACTTAGCATCAATTCATATAAGCCTCTCCAGGTAATTATGAAGTCCATCTCTTTCCCATTTCTTATAGCACAATAGTACTCCATTACATTCATATACTACAACTTGTTCAGCCATTCCCCAATTAATGGGCATCCTCTAAATTTCCAGTTTTTTGCCAACCAGGTGAGTCCTGGAGCAGGAAAACACTTAATTGAGCTTCCTACACTGTCTGCCAAAGATACTGATAATACCCAAAGTGCAAAGCTGTAGTACATCTGTTAGCCAGTACATCTGTTCTTAATTCTGACAAGAATGACCCCTGGTCTTTTGCATTTTCAAACTGCCTTCAGAACTTTCTCTTTTACCCTATGAGGCAACATGTCCCTTCCATGTCCCTAAAAACGAACAAACAAAAAGAAGCCAGGAAATGTCCTCCTGACCAAATTTATCTCCTTATCTTACTTCCAATAAAAACACTGCTAATTAATTGTTCCTTTGGTATTCACTCATTTGGGTTAAGACATTGAAGTCTCTTCCTCCTAATGCAAGCTTCTCTGGATTTGTTAATAAATTCATTGAATCCAATTCAACAAACATGAATTACTTCTTTCCTACTTGCTAAACACTAGAGATATAAAGGTAAGAGAGATAGAAAGCAGTCTGAATTCTCTAGGAGTTTACTGCCTAATGAGGGGAAGAACAGTCAAATAGCACAATGCAAGAGTCAGATAGGTTCCAAGGAAAGGTCAACAAGGAGAATATTGAAATAAGAGAGATTACTTTCACCTGGGGTGGAAAACTATCAGATAAGGATTCAGAGAGGAAGTTGCCTCGGAGTTTACACAGAGATAAGGCAATATTCCAGGTCTAAGGATCAACATGAACAAAAGCAGGTAAGTAGAAAAGGACAGGATAAGAAGAGAGTATAGTAAGTAATTCAGTTTCCATGGAATATATAATATCTGAAAGGTCTCTGGGACAGGACTGAAGGTAGAGATTGAAAACAATTGTGGACCCCAAATATCAGAATAAGGAGCTTATACATTGTTTGAATTAAAAGTTGCCTAAAGCTACAAATCCAGTTCCTTTAGAGAAGTTATTCTCAAATTTTTTTATCTCAAGGCTCTTTTATACTCAACAATTATTGAGGACCCCAAAATGCTTTTGTTTATGTGGGTGGTGTCTATCAATATTTAACATATTAGAAATTAAAACAGATACAAATTATTTATTATCTTAAATATAATAATAATCCCATGGGTTAATATAAATAACATTTTATGAAAAATAATTATAGATTCCAAAACAAAAATATTAAGAATAACATTTTTTACATATTTGTGCAAATTTCTTCACTAACTTAATGAAAGACAGCTGTTACAATATGTTGTTCTGCTTAAAGAAAATATGGTCTCACATAGATATGTAATTAGGAAAGGGAGGTATATTTTAATAGGCAATAAGGTCTTAATATTATTAATAAAAATAGTTTTGACTTCACTGGCTACTGAAAAGACTCTAGAATTCCCAGAGGTCCTCAAATGACACTTTAATTACTGCTTCTTGAAAAAGTAAAGCCCAAATAAATGGTTCCCAGTACAAGTATCTTTTGAGATAGAGAGAGCAATGTCAAGTGTACCCCCAAACCAAATCTTCCCAGTGACCTGGGGGGAAGTGTAATCCTTGCCTAGGGAAAGGAGGATAAAGTCTAAATCGAGAAGAGAGCTGGTCAAATCTGAAAGCCAGGCTTGATTAGTTGCCAGGATGTTTGAAGAGGCACCAAGGGCTGAGGATCTGATAGAAGCAAGGGATCTGACCACTAATTGGAGGCCAAAAACCAAATGAATCAACTAAGAGATTAGGTAGCAAATAAATAAATAAATAAAATAATCAAATATTTGACACTTTGTCCAATTCAAAGTGCTTCTCGAAAGTTTTTCTTTTTTTTTTGCAGAGATTTGTGAACCGCATTTCCAGTTGTTACTACCCAGAAGCACCTCCCCCTTGTGCCTCCCACACATACCTCCCGCTGATTCAAATAATTCATGCTGCGTCTACAGTCTGTAAACACAAGTACTGAAGCATATAGACTACTTCCTGGCAAGAAGTATTGGAAGTAGGTTAGAAGTTACAGTGAGGGGCCCAAGTCCAGTCAAACAAACAAGCACCTATCATGTACAAGGTATTATCCTAAATGCTGGGGTAAAAAAATATAGTTCCTGCCCTCAGAAAGCTTAAAGTCTTATCAGAGAGACAACATGAAAATAAATGCAAAACATATACTGTCAATGGAAGGTAATTTCAGAAGGAAGGCACTAGAAGAGGAAGGGAAAAGGCTTCTTTCAGGGGGTGAGATAATAGCTGAGACTCGTAGGAAGCCAGGGAAGCCAGCAGGTAAAGGTGAGGGGGATGAGCATTCCAGGCACAAGGAGAGTTAGCAGAAAAGACAAGAAGTCCTAAGAAAGTATATTATAAGAAGGAAACAATCAGTGGGCCAGAGTTTGAGGGAGGGAAGATGAAGTAAAGTGTAAGAAGACTGGAAAGCAGGAAAAGGTGAGGTTGCTTAGGGCTTTAATAGGCAAACAGAATTTTGTATTTAGTGCTGGAGGAAATAAGGAGCCTTTTGAGTTTCTTGAGTGTGACATAGATTGTAAACTCTTTAGAAGTTAGAGACTGTCTTTGTTTTGGTTTGTGTTTGTATCCCCCATGTTAAACACAGCACTTGGTACACACTAGGTACTTAATAAATGTTTAGTGCCTGACTGACATAGTCTTGTTGAGAGTTAGGGGTCATGGGACCCCAAAATAATAACCCGTAGGTCCTGCCTTAAATGAATTCAACCCAAGCTTTCTTTCAGTCAAAGGTTTATTAGATCACCAGTCAGGGTGGATGGGATTCTAAAAATCCACCATATTGGCCAGACTCTTAAGGAATCTAAGCATTGACCAGGCTTTTAAGGAATCTGAGCATTTTTTGACATTTGCATTGACAAGCACAAGATTGAATGTGAGCACCTTAATGGAGGTAAGATGGATCTTATATACAGAAAGACTATGGGAATAGAGAAGGGTTTTAGATGGAAGTGGCAGTCTAGGATGGGGCCAGGTGCAGACAATGAAAGAGCAGTTAATTAACTGGGAAGAACCAATTGCCCCAAGTGAATGCCAAGGACTTGAGTTCCTGGGAAATTCTAGGGGCTTTTTCCTTTTTGGGATCCAGATCCCAAAGACATGGTCTTTTCCTTTTGGGGGTTCAGATCCCATCCCCACCAGTCTGACCTGAACTTTAGGAAGATCATTTTGGCAGCCAAGTGGAGGATCAACTGCAGTAGGGAAAGACTTCAGCCAGGAAGACCAAACAATAGATAATAGTCCAGGATGGTAGCCATATTAGTGGAAGAAGTGGCATATATGAAAGATATTGTCAAGTTAGAATCAACTGGACTTGACCACAGATTGATCAGTGAGAGTAAAGAGTCAAGAATGACACCTAAGTAGTGAGCCTGGGTAACTGGGAAGATGGTGGTGCCCTCAAGAGTAACAGGGAACTTAGAAAGAGGGAAAGAGTTTCAGAGAAAAGATAAATTTTATATTAAATATGTTGAGATTAAGATGTCTATGGGATGTTCAGTTTGAGATGTCTAATAAGGCAAAGATTCAGTGGCACTTACATAAAAATTGACATCAAAGATGGTCTAATAAGACTTTCCTGAAAGCAAAGGTGGGGTTTTGTTGCCAGGGAGTAGACTTTACCAACACCAGGGGTAGTCTTGTCATTTCTTTTGTGTGGTCATCACTAGGAATATTCTAATAGCCCCCAAACTTGTTTCAGTATATCAAGTTTCTCCCCATTCCTTCTCATTACTGCCAGAATAATATTCAAGTTCTGATCATTTCATTCTGTTCAAAAATATTACATGGAGCTACTCTGCCTGCCTAATTAAACTTGACATGGCATTCACATTACTTCACTTTCAAACTATTATCTACTTTCCAGATTTATCTCATACCCTCTCCCCTATAATCTAGCCAAATCAGATAACTCAGGCTTTCCCAGATCTGATACTAGCTAGCTATGAATGAGGACCTCAGCCCCAACATGGAAGAGTACTTTTTGTGGCTGAAATTGGGAAAGAAAAAAAAAAGCAGACAATTAAATTGACTGAAGCTAGAACTCAGGGATGCCAAGGATGGGAAGGGGCTAACTCCCGATCTTCCCACAAAGCCTGAAGTAGATTTGGTGAACAGGGGGGAAAAAGGAAAAAAAGAGAAAAGAACCATTATTCAACTTCACTGATTCCTAAACAAAATCACATGGTATTCCTTGCATGACGTTCAGCCTATATAACTCTCTCTTCCATTCTGTTTCTCTCTCTGACACTTTCATCTCCCTCTGTCTCTCTCCCCTCTTTCTGTGTCTCCCTCTGCCTCTTCTTTCTCTCTGTGTGTGTCTCTGTCTCTCTTTGTCCATCTCCCTCCCTCATCTCTTTTCCACAATCCATTCCCAAAATTTTTCCCCTTTGCAAGCTGCTATGTAAATATCTTTAAAGTTTCCTAGTTTGGACAGTTTGAAATGTATTCCTATGGCAGAAGACAAAAACTGAAACCAATCAGAATGTGTATTTGGGAATGTGCGTTGGTGAGTTCCCACTGAGGAAGCTCTGAAAGGACAGAGTATAAAAATGAATAAAAACTTTAATTTCAACCAAGGCCTTCACACTGGATTCCCAGCCTCCTATTGTGAGAGGCCAAGTTTGCCTTCACTCCTCTGAAGAAAAGGGACTTCTTAGGAATCACCATTCAGAGCACATGTTTTAAACAAGAAGACTTTTTTTAAAAATAGATTAAAGCCATAAAAAATAGTATTAGATTTCCCTGAACAGTGAGGCCTGTCAGGTTCAGGCTTACAAAGTGAATTGCTTCAAGTCTATGATTGGAGTGGGTCACTGCTGTCCAGATGAGTTGCGTTGATCCCTCATGAAAAGGCAAACTAGGAACCATTGTTTGTCTCCAAATATTTCTAAAGGGGCTGCTGAAGTCAAAAGATGCCAAATATGCCACCATCTGGAAGGCAGAGAGGGATAGGAGGCAAGTAATTTGTAGCCTTCCAGGCATTCATGGAAAGCAGGTGGGAGGGATATAAGGGCAGCAGGAGAGCCTTTACTTGGTAAGTACGAACTTCAAAATATTAATCCTGGCTCACATTTCTCTAGCACTTTAGGGTTTATAAGATACTTTCCTTGCAACCACCCTGTGAGGCAGATAGCAAAAATTAGTATTCCTCTTATTTCATAAAAGAAGAAATTGAGGCTCAAGGTACTTGAATGATTTCCCTTGCTAGAAACTGGCAAAGTAGAGACAAGGAGACAGCAAAATACACTGAAAAGACTACTGGCTCTGGAAGTCAGAGGACTCAAGCTTCTTAGCTCACCTCTAACACCATTTAATTGTCCAATCTTAGCTTCCTCATCTGTAACATGAGGGAGACGGACTAATGGCCACTGGGGATTCTTCCTGTTCTATTTCAATGATCCTAGAAAACTTGTGTTCTGACTACCTGCCATAATATTACATGTATATAGTTCTTTATGGCTTACAAAGCCTTATACTATCAGTGGACTGGTTTGCCCAAGGTCATACATTTAGGAAGTGGTGATAACAATATTGGATCAGATCTTTGAGCTCCAAGAGCTGAAGGACATCAGTCAAGCATGTTGAAGGTGATTTTTTTTCATAGAGGGGTTGGACTACATGGCCTCTGAATTCCCTAAGATTCAATAATTCAGTTCAATCAGTTCAGTTATTTTGAGTCTCATACTATGTTGTGGGGCAGCTAGGTGACAGTGAGGAGAATGCTGGACCCAGACTTAGGAAGACTCCTCTTCCCGAGTTCAAATCCAGCCAGACACTTACTAGCTGGTGACCCTTGGCAAGTCACTGAACTCTGTTTGCCTCAGTTTCCTCATCTATAAAATGAGCTAGAAAGGAAATACCAAACCATTCCAGTGTCTCTGCCAAGAAAAAACTGAAAATTAAGTCAAGAAGAGTTGGGCATGACTGCAAAAAAACTGAATAAAAACAACAAATAGTGTATTGTCTCTCAGGTTTATATTCCAAGCCAGAGATATACTGGGCAATGTTTAACAACTCCTTTGGGGACACACACACACACACACACACACGCATATAGGTATATACACATAGGTATATATATGTGTGTGTATATACATACATACATACATACATACATACATGGACTATATGGCCTCTGAGTTCCCTTGTAAGCTTAATCTACACATTAGCATTTTCTCCATTATTTTATTAATCCTAGAACATCAACAAAATGGTCAATCAGGTTCTGATATGCAGAGCTGGTTGATTTCCAAGGTGTAAATGCTTATGTTGAAAATTTAACAATCAGCTCTCCCTATCAAGCTGGTTTCAACACAGTCCTACTCCTAGCACAGCCTTAGAAAAAATAGTTGGAATTTTCTTTGTTTTTGTTTTTTTTCCTAGTTCCAATCAGTAGAAATATGGTAGAAAGAAATTAGTCTAAAGGTCCTAGACTTATTGTCCAATACCTAAATTTTAATGTTGGCTCTTTCATGAATTAACTCAATGACTTTGTTCCATCTTTTGAGTTCCTCATCCTTCAATAAGGGTGTTGAAATAGAGGGCCTCTAAAGTCTTTTTCCTACTCAAAAATTCTGGATTTCTTTGACTTTTGTTCCCATTTGTTCGTTTTCTTGGAATTAGAGGCAAAGTTCTTTATAGAGTTGGAGGATTTAGAGTTGGAAGAGGACTCAGCAGGTGAGAAATCTGCATTATCTATACTCTCCCAGTCTCAGTGTGTTCATCTGACAAATGAAAGGTTTGGACTAAATGTCTCCTAAGATCCCTTTCAGAGCAGCTAGATGGCTCAGTGGATAGAGCACTGGACCTGGAGTCAGAAAGACCCAAGTTCAAATCTGGCCTTAGATGTTTACTAGTTAGTTGTGTGACCCTGGGCAAGTCATGTAACTGTTTGCCTCAGTTTCCTCATCTGTAAAATGAGCTGGAGAAGGAAATGGCAAACTCCAGTGTCTTTGCCAAGAAAACCCCCTAGATCAGTGTCTCTCAACCTTCCTAATGCTGTGACCCTTTAATACTCATATGTGGGTATATCTTCATGAGGATGGAGCTGCCTGGAGACAGAGTAGTGGTGTCTCCGTTCCTAAGACCAACGGAAAGACGTGTTTTCCAATGGTCTTAGGCAACCCCATTCAACCCCCAAACGGGTCACAATCCACAGGTTGAGTACCGCTGCCCTACATAGTATCGGTGTGCTATGGGCCATGGGGTCATGAATTGTTGAATATGACTGAATAACAAGATCCCTTTTAGTTCTAAATCTTTCATCTTATGAGGCCCAGAGAGGTCAAATGATTTACTCTAGGTCATATAAAGTTTTCCAGGGTCTAACCTTATATATACTAGGAGAAGGTAGACAATAATGAGGCAAACATTTAGGGAATACAAACAGACCTTCTGAAAGAATGAACAATATGTGTATAGCTCTTCACAGTTTGCAAAACTCTCATGTTCGTTATCTCATCTAAACCTTACAATGGCCCAGGGAGGCAGGGGGTCTGCACAGAATCGCTTTGATGCTTTTTGAAATTGAAATGGATGCAGAAGGGACTTATTCAAGATTGTCATTTTCTTGGATGGATTCTGTGAGCCTTTATAGGAAAAATGGTGTGACATCATTCTTCTGGAATTCAGAAAAAAATTATGCAAGTCCCAAATGGGCACAGAAATTGCATTCCTATCTGCTCAGGCATACCCATTGTCTCTGCTTCTGTCTGTATCTCTGACTCCTCTCTGTCTCTCTCTGTCTCTCTCTGTCTCTCTTTGTCTCTCTTTGTCTTTCTCTCTCTCTCTCTCTCTCTCTCTCTCTCTCTCTCTCTCTCTCTCTCTCTCTCTCTCTCACACACACACACACACACACACACACACACACACACACTTACACATAGACACACATATACAAATATCCTGGAGAGGACTCTACTCACAGCTCAATTAATATTCATTTAAGGTTTCACTGGGTTTCATTTCCTCTCCTGTCTGCTATTGATTCACTCATTAAGGAGCACGAATTAAGGTCACAGATTTACCTTAATGTTGGTCACTCATGGACTTCAATAAAGCAGGCTTGGTGACTTTAACAGGCTATAGAGCAGAAAAAAAAAACCCAACTATTCATTCATTTTTATAGACTTCTGAAATTATTTCCTTCTCTCCTTCAGAGATACCCCTGTTGCTTCTTAATTTTATTTGAGCATTTTCAGAGAGGCATAAGGGAAGAGGGAGGTTGGGAGAAATATTTATGCAAAGCAAAGAAAAATACTTGGTAAAATGTGGTATATTTATCCAAAAAAAATGAGGTTTCAGACTACTCTGTACTTATTCCTGTTTTTCTTGACTCACGTTCTATTTGGATATGTTTAATTTCAAAGATTTATTTTCATTGGTTTTTATTTTTATTTTGGTCAATGAGAGTATACTTAATGGCTAAGTTCAGTTGCCTAATGTGTTTGTCAAATTATTATTAGCATTAATTCTAGTAAATATGCCTCCCTCCTTTATAGTATAGGATTGTAGAAATAGCCCTAGAAATAATAGCTTTGCTACTTACTACCTGTGTTCACTGGAGAAAATCTTTCCCCCCTCGCTGGGCCTTGGTTTCTTCATCTGTAAAATCAACGGATGTACCAAACCAGAGAATCTCTAAGGTTCTTCCCAATACTAAATGCTATGTATGGCTCTAAAGGGTTCTTCGCATGTGCACAAAACACTTTTAACTACACTTCCATTTAAATTGATGGAATTCTGGAATCACAAAAACTTGAGAGAACCTTTTGTCTGATATCAGAAGGACTTGAGAAATTCTCTTATTATTTAATAACTACATTTATCGGCAGTGTGGAAAAAAAAGCATTTATCTAGAGCTTGAGCCCTGTGCTAAGTTCTGAGGATGCAAATACAAGTAGAAAGATAGCCCTTGCCCTCTAGGAGCTTATGTTCTAATAAGGGAAGACAATACATTTTTTAAAAAAGCAAAATTGAGGCTGGAAGGAGAATGTATTCTGACTAGGGTTTGATAGTGATAAGGCCAGAAAGTCAGAAGCACAGCCCAAGAGTGAAAAGAATGGGTATGGGTGGGAGGTAGGGCACGCCAGGGAGAGGTTAAGCATGAATTATCATTGTGAAAAATGACCAGTATCAAGATGAGAATTTGTGAACCCAGGGAGTATAGAGTTAAGAGATTCAGCTCCATCCAGACCTAGCCTTTCCAGGTCTGGTTTGAAGGGTGGAGTGGCAGCAAAAGAGATCACAGAGCAGAAAATAGCCAAGGGGAAGATGGAGCTTTATGGTGCCAAGGAGTGCAGAGATAAGTAGCTTAGATAATATGCTCTAAGTAAAGTTGGAAGGGACCTTAGTGACCATGAGGTCCAACCCTCTTAAGGACACTGAGGACCAAGGAAATAAAATGCGTGATTTACCCAAGGTTACATAAGTACTAAATGTAAAAGGCCATTCTGCCCTGAGTCCTATACTCTAAACAGGGATTCTTAACTTGAGGTCCAAAGAAATCTAAGATGACTTTTTTTTCCTTCATGGATAGATTTCAAGTGGTATGTAGACTTGATGAGGAAAAAAAAAATATATGTATATATATATATATATATATATATATATTCTTTTTCACTAACTTCTAATTATCATTTCCTCCACTAATTTAAAAACATTACAATGAGAAAGGATCCCTAGGCCTCAACAGACTGCCAAAGGGATCCATAATGCCCAAAAGATAATTTTCTTCTCTGTGTTCCGCTGTACCCTGGCCATCACCAGTAGTCTTGCCTTTTGTCTAGCCTCTGAACTAAGAAAACTCTGGGAAGGAGAGTGAGGCTGATGATTTTGAGCAACTTTGTCTCACTTAAATCCAATTTACTGGAAAATCAAGGCATAACTCATTGACATCATTGGTCTTCTTTGAAAAGGAAGAATCAACAAACAACAACAGGAAGCCGGATGGTACAGTGCTGGCCTTAAAGTCAGGAAAACCTGAGTTCAACTCTCAACTGAAACACTTCCTAGCTGTTTAACTTTGAGAAAGTCACTTAACCTGTCTCAGAATCCATTTCCTCAATAGCAAGGTGGGCATATCAACAGTACCTTCCTCCCAGAGATGTTATGAAGATCCAATTAGAACATATGCTAAGCATTTTGCAAACTTTTAAGCATTATACAAATATCAGCTATATACACAATAGCCATCTTCAAATATTTTTTAAAAAGTCTCAGGGAGGATGCTTTAAATTTACTTTCCTTTATCACAGAACTAGGAGCAAATGAGAGGCAGATTTTGACTCCATATTTTTTTTTAAGTTTCACAATAGGGGCACTGCACAAAGTGGTGCAGTGAATAGAGCACCAACCCTGGAGTCAGGAGGACCTGAGTTCAAATTCGGCCTCAGATACCTGACATACTTACTAGCTCTGTGACCTTGGGCAAGTCATTTAACCCCAGTTGCCTTGCCTTTCCCCCTCCAAAAAACATTTTTTAAGTTTTACAATAAGAGATATTCCAAAATGGGAATGGGATGCCTCAGAAAAGAGTTTCTTACCTTTCCCTTGAGTTCTTCACAAAAAGGCTGGATGGCTATGTGAAGGCACTCCAAAAATTCTTCTTCAGGTATAAGCTGGATTCTGTGGCCTCTGAGTCTCTTCTAACACTGACATTCTAGGATTCTGGGATCATGTATGGGAAGTTTCAAAACCAAAGCCAAAGGAATATAAACTCTATGTTTTCCTATTAAGTGGCTGAGACCTCAAATACAAGCAAGATAAGACCTTCTGAGCCCCCAGGCTAACCAAAGTGGAGTTGCTCATCAGTAGAAGGCTTACTTCAAGTTGATGAATTATTTATTACTATTAGAGCCACAGTAATTCATGAAAGTGCCCACAAAGATATAGAAAGGCTGCCATCATAGCTCACATCAAGCAATAGCTTCAAGGGTAAATTCAGGTGTCGCCCTCTACTGAGTCTTCCCTCTCTTTTGGGGGGGGGTGTTCTTGTTCTTTTTTCCTTTTAGAGGAGTGAGGTTCTCAGTGTGAGAGAAATAATACCTGCTTGTTAATACAAAAATTATATAAAATGAAAAAGGAAAAGATCTCCAGGGCCAGAGATATTAAACAAAATCTGCCTCTGTAACCTTCCATCATCTCACACATCTATAGTAACAGCCTTTTAAAATTCTTCTTACATTTAACTTCAACATCTTCTGAGGAGGAAAAAAAAACATGCACACACACACACACACACACACATACACACAGAGGAATATAGTCTGATTTCTGTTTGATCATCAATGAAAACTAAGGGCAAATAGAATCTCACTTATTGAAATGTCAGATTCACTCAATTTTTTTAAATTCACTTTTCTATTCTAAAAGGTAACAAGTTATTTCAAGTAAGTTTATCCAATAAAAACTGAAAAAAAAAGATCTTCCCCCATCTCCCAGTTGTTAGAGTTCTCTCTCACCAACAATTACCTTATATTTACTCCTTTGCAAACATAGTAAGTCCCTCACAATAGTAGTATAGAAGCTCCTTGAGGGCAGAGATTGATTCATTTTTGTCCCTGTAGCCTCCTTGCCTAACACAATGCCTTGTATCTACTGGGCATGCCATAAATATTTGTTGTATCTATTTGAATTGACTAAGTAATACCCTTACAACAACAATCCTTCAAGGGAGGTCATGGAAACATTATTAATCCCATTTTACAGATAAGGTTACTGAGGCTAAGAGATTCTGTGACCAGAATGAAGCAATGGAGCAAGAAGTAAAGCCAATATTCAGATCTAGACCTCCTGTGACTATACACAGGACCCTCATTGCACCACACCAAGCTGCCCTCCCTGAACAGTGCACAAAGTGTCATATCACAAATCTTTTGAAAGATTAAAATGCATATGGCTTTTGTCCTCCTGCTAATTGGAAAATTCCATAAGAATAGGGAACATATTTTTTTTCTGATTTTGTACCTTTGCATTTGCTGGGCAAATAATAGATGGCTAATTTTTTTTTCAAATTAATGAATGTTCAACCAAAATTGGTCAGAATTCTTTCCCAAACAGAATACAATTCTCTGTTCCATTGCTCTTGGGGTGGGGGAAGATGGTTTTGAAATAATGCTTGGAAAACTCTATTTTATACCCAAGCTTAACTGCCATGCCAAAAGGCAGCTGAGAGATAGTACTGACAGTTGAGCGGAGCTGATATGATGATTGATGTGAGAATGAGTGAAGAGTGTCAGTCCAACTAGTTCAATAGAATCTGATGTAGTCTCACGGTGGGGAATGAAGGGATTTCCTTGGCCGGCTTGGGTGGTAATGCTTTGTTGGGAGCTTTTGATTGACTCTTGCTTTGGATAGAGAGACATGCCTCTGGACACCTCATTGAGAATGAGTCTCTGTGATTGATTTGCATTCCTGTGGAAGGAGCTATCCCCTTGGGTTGTCCTATAAAAAAAAGGCTTCCATTAAAGTCTTGTGTTTTTTTTTCCCAGACCAGAATGCAGAAAAGCTACAAATCCATCAAGCATTGTGTGAGGCACTGGGTATCCAAAGACAAAAATGAAACAGTTCCTGCTCTTAAAAATCTTATATTGGAAGAGATATGTACATATATTGGCATATGTAAAAACATGCAAAATAAACTCAGCAAGTGTTCAATTCAATGTGAATTCATTCCAATAAGCAGTTTTAAGAGTATACAGTGTGAAATAGGATATGTTAAGAAGGGGGAAAACAAAGGCAAAAATAATAAGCATTTATACAGCACTTGAAAGTTTGTAAAGCCTTTTACACATATATCATCATATCCTCACAACAACTCTGAAAGGTAGGTTCTATTATCATTGCCATTTACTGATGAGGAAACTTAGGCAGAGATTAAGTGACTTCATCAGGGACACTCAGTCTGAGGCCAGATTTAAACTCTTGTCATCCTGACTGCAGGTCTAGGCATTCTATGTACACTGTGCCTCTTAGTTCCTGTTCTGTTACAGTAAGTAATTTGATATAGGTTATACATGTGTAATCATGCGATACACATTTCCATATTAATCATGTTGTAAAAGAAGACAGACAAAAAAAAGAAGAGAAAATCATGAAAAAATAAAGTGAAAAAGTTTGCTTTGTTCTGAATTCAGACTCCATCAGTTCTTTTTCTGGAGGTAGATAGCATTTTTCATCATGGGTCTTTTGAAATTGTCTTGAATCACTGCTTCATGAGAGTAGCTATATTTTTTTTTACAGTTGATCATCATATAATATTTCTGCTACTAAGTATAATGCTCTCCTGGTTCTACTCACTTCACTTTGTATCAATTCATATAGTTCTTCCTAGGCTTTTATGAAACTATTGTGCTCATCATTTCTTACAGCACAATAAAATTCCATCACAATCATATACCACAACTTGTTTAGCCATTCCACAATTGAGTGCCATCCCCCCAGTTTCCAATTTCTTGTCACTACAAAAAGAATTGCTATAAATGTTTTTGTACAAATAGGTCCTTTTTCCTTTGCTCTGATTTCTTTGGGATATGGACTAGTAGTGGTATTGCTGGGTCAAAAGGTATGTGCAGTTTTATAGATCTTTGGGTGTGATTCCAAATTGTTATGCAGAGTGGCTGGACCAGTTCACGATTCCAGGGAGCAATGATGCTGCTTTTCTATATACCCTCCAGCATTTATCATTTTCCTTTTCTGTCATGTTAGCCAATATGAAAGGTATATGATGATACCTCCCAGTTGTTTTAATTTGCATTTCTCTGATCAATAGTGATTTAGGGCATTTTTTCATGTGACTATTGATAACTTTGATTTCTTCTTAAAACTGCCTACTACTATCCTTTGACCACTTATCAGTTGGGGAATGGCTCTAATTTCTATGATTTTGTCTCAGTTCCCTATATATCTGAGAAATGAGGCCTTTTTCATATTCTTTTTATAATTTGCGTTGCTTGCCACCCATATACAACCAGATTCCTGCTCTTCTCACCCACCCCCTGAGGGAGGAATAAAAGCACTCCAAGTTAGACACACAATCTTTTCTCACTGGTGTAATCTTGAGAGAACAAGGATAGCTGAGGTTGCTTCAATGTAGAGGAATGGTGAGGACTCCCTGGTCACTGAGGCTTGCTCCACTCAAGGCTATAAAAGAGCTTCTGTAAGAACTAAATGTATTTTATTTTATTTTTTAATGGAAAATACCCAGTGGCAAATACTGGAATTATCATTCTGAATAAACAGCAAAAGTAGACAGTTATTAATGGGAAGGAAGCAGCTGCCTCCTAATTGGAAGAAACTCTTTGCACCTGGGTAAGGGGATAAATACTAATTGTTCATTTAGGCTGTCCAACTTTCCCAGTGGAGAAAAAAAAATTCAGGCTTGGCATGTTAAAAAAAAATTTAAATTAAAAACAATTCCAAAACTGGACTGAGCTGTCCTGACAGGACAGTGAGTTCCCCATCCCTGAAGGTCTTCAAGAAGGTGAATGGCCACTTGTTAATTATGAGACCTTCCCCTTCCTTCTGTTATCTTTCTTTTTACCTTCTTCCTACTTTCCCATCCCTGGAGCTTCCCAGAATCCATCCAGATGGCCTAACTGTTCATATGCCTTGGGTGAAATAGTACTCACTCCTTCTATTATTTCCCATAAGATGGAGGATCAACAACATTATCATTTATCCAACCATTGCCTCCTAAGATTCCCTAGGTCTTAACATCTGTCCTGCCTCTATATCCCAATGACTATTTGCATGGTCATCTAAGCTACAATCTAAACCAAGGACCCCTGGTCCTTGCCATCTGCCCTTCTTCCTCATGCTTGTAATCCCCAGACCTTTCCACTGACTCTGCAGCTGAACACTTTTATGTGTTGTCTTCTCTGTCTAGAATGTGAGCTCCTTGAAAGCAAGGGCTGTGTTGAATTTTCTGTTTATATCTCCCCATGCTTAACCCAGTGCTTGGCACAGTAAGCACTTAATAAATGTTTTCTAATGCATTTCATGTTATGGTAGAGAATTCATTCATGTGCAAGCTGGACTAGATCCCAGCTAAGGTCCCTTCCCATTCTCAAATCTGAGTAAGTGATTTCCTTGTCTGGGTCTCAGTTTCATCTGTAAGATAAAGCCGTTGAATCAAAGGATCTCTAAAATCCCTTCCAGTGCCACCAGTCCATGACTATGACTCTAAGATATAGTCCCTGCCCTCTAAGAAAGTTACAGCCCACGAACAGCTATCATACCAAAAAAGAATATAGTAAGTACATAGAGGAATGTCTACAAAGAAAGCACTATGAAAGGTCATGGCTAGAATTTATTAAGTCCCTATGCCGGGCACTATGCCATCATTGTCTCATTTGTTCCTTGCAACAACCTTAGAGGTAGGTGTTATTATTAACTGAGGCAAAGAGAAGGTAGTTGATTTACTAGGATCACAGAGCCAGGAAGCATCTAAGGCCAGATATGAACTCAGATCTTCTTGACTCCAGGCCCAGTGTGATAGTCATTGAGCTACCTAACTCCCTCATAGGGGGTAGAAATCATTCATGGTTGAGTGAGTCAGGAATGAATTCAGCAAAGAGATGGGAATAGCAATGTATACGTGCAGATTTCAACAGATCAGTGCTATCAGAGTGGGGAAGGGCATTCCAGGTGTAGGAAATGATGTGAGGAAAGGTACATAACGGGACAATGCTGAATGAGTTGAGAGAGCCCAACCGTACAAAAGGGGGAGCTAGGTGTCACAGTGGATAGAGAGCTGAGCCTGAAGTAAGGAAGACCTGAGTTCAAATATGACCTCAGCCACTTAGTAGCTGTGTGACTCTGGGCAAGGCACTTCACTCTGTCTGCCTCAGTTTTCTCATCAGAAAAAAGAGCTTGAAAAAGAAATGGCAAACCACTATCTTTGCCAAGAAATCTTCACCAAGAAAACCCCAAATGGGATCGTGCAGAGTGTAATGTGGCTTAAACAATTCAACAACATAAAAACAAAATAAGATCTGATAAAGGAAAACTATCATAAAGAATTGAACTTACTTACTAATGACGCTAAAATAGAACTACTAATACCCTGAAGCAGAGAGATTTCCCAGAAGTTCTATAGCCTTGCCTGAAAACGATATAACTGAAGTCCACCACAATGGTCAGAAGTGAGGAAACACACTTATATAAAGAGGTGATGTGGCTTGTTTGGCCAATAAGCAAAGTTTGCTGACTGGCCCCTTATGGAATATGAGGGTTTAGTCAATGCTACACAATGTCTAGTAGGTGGAGCTAATGATGGGGCTCACCACTAATGTCAGCAGAAACATTTGTATTGTATCCAAAAAGGTAAAAAGAAGTTCTTTTGACTTATTTTTCTGAGGCTTCTCCCTCCATCCCTCTTATGCTCTATTTTCAGTCTCCCTTCTCCTCTGTTTGGAGAGCTAGAAGATAGGGCACAAACTCCTCCCAATGCCTTTCTTTATAGATTGTGGAAATTGGTCTCTCAAATCACTCCACTTCGCATCACAATGAAATGCCTGATTTCAACTCCACAGAACAAGATACTCCTATACCAAGTACCCCCTGACGTCCCATTTCCCCCCACACACACTTTTTTGTCTTCTTTTGTGTGCTGTCTCCCTTTTAGACTGTAAGTTCACTGAGGGCAGGAACTTCTCTTTTTATTAATTATTACTAATTGTATTGTGTCAATTGTATCCCCAACACTTAGCACAGTTCCTGGTATGTGGTAGGCATTTATTAGATGTTTATTGAATGTATGGGGGCAGGAACTTCCGTCTTACAGATTGTCACTGATCCCGTTGACCAGTGGTATATGGTTAATAAGACTCATTTCACTCCCCAACATAGAAAAATAGATGGAATTGACTCATGAAATCACAGAATGCTAGGCATAGACGGGATCTCAGAGAACATCTGGTCCAGTCCCTGAATTTTCCAGGTGGGGAAAATGAGGCCTACTGAGATAATGAGATTTGGCCAAAGTCACATCACACTATCATGGTACCCCCTTCTCTAATGGCTAGGACCACCCCAGCCTCCCACCAAACCAAGTGGTTTTCAACAGGTGGAAAAAGGACACACATCCTTTCCTTCATCACCAGCCTGATGACAAACCAAGACACAAGTCCCTGTACATTGGCAGCAGAGTGTGCACTTGCTTTTTGACAAATCTTCAGGAGGAAAAAGCCTTTGCAGGTCCTAATAATCTCTCCATACATATGTATACATTCTACACAGAACTGTTTATTTTCAAAATCAATTTCTCTTCTACAGATGGCACATTGAAAAAAGGAAACAGGAAACTGGCAGACCTGCCACAGGCAATCTTGATCACTGTTCCATGCTGGCTAAACACACTGAGCAAAAAACTGTCTAACAGTGGTAGGATGTGGTCATGCTGAAAAAGGGATAAACTCCCTGGGTAGGGTCTGTTTCAGTAAACACAATGATCCAAGAGTATTTTTGAATTCTGACACAAGAAAGGAAACTGTTAGGGTTTTTGCAGCTCCACCTGCCATTAATCCATTATGTCTTGGTTAAAACCATTGGTGTTCGTAAAGCAGAAATCGTTGGCATGGACAATAGTCTTTCTGAGCCCAGTCAGAAAAGTAGGACCAGAGGGTATATGGATGGAGGTGTACTCCAGGAGGCATGGATGGCTCAGCCCTACTTCAGGCCCCCAACTCCTCTTGCCTGGATTACTGCCTAATTAGCCTTCCTGCTTCCACTGTGTACCCCTCCAGTTCAACCTCCACACAATAACCAAATTGATATTCCTAAAGCATAGGTATGCTAAGTCACTCTCCCATGCCAGAAACTCTAGTGACTCCCCCTTGCCTCTAAACTCCAGTGTTTGGCTTTGAAAGACCTTCACAATGTGGCTCCAATCTAACTTCCCCAAACTCATTACACATTACTCTCCTTCACTACACTTCACATTATAATCAGACTGACCTACTTTGTGTTTCCCATACATGACATTCCACATTCCATCCCTATGCTTTTGAATTCTCCCCATGTCCCTGTACCACCTCCTCTGGGCTACCCACACCAAAAAAAAAAAAAAGACTTTCACACTGGCAGATTACAGATTGGGTACTCTGGGGGCTTTCTTGAGCCTTAGGTTCAAGGTACTTTAAGGCTCCGTAATCCTAAAACTATACTTCATGAGCCCCTGCCAGTGTGCTTGCCTTTAATAGTGTTTTAGTAAGCACAATTAGCTCAAATCAAAAACTTTATTAAGATAAAATAGGAAGAACATTAACTATAAAATTTGCACCACTACCCCCATAAGCTTAGGTCACACTCTCATATATATATATATATAACATCATCAGGGGAAGTGGGTACATACATAGTCTGGTAGTGAAGGACACATTTAGAGAACTCCTGTGGTCAAGTACTTTCAGTTCACTCCTCTGGCACTGTATGAACCAGATGTCCTTATACTGCATATCCGTAAGTGCAGTATCAACTGTTGGGCATATAATTCAGACAGATTCCCAAGGCACTCTAATCTCTGCCCTTTGACTCCTGATTGCTAAGGCTCATTCTTTTTTTAATATATAACCGGCTCTGTTTTCTGCTGCCAGGGTCATATTCCTTAGAACTGCTTACTACCTAAACAATCTATCACTAGAGAATGTGTCCTGCTTTTTAAGGACACTGGTCAACAACTAGTTGTTCTCTTTTTCTGGTCCATCATGCATATGTTGACCCCTAAATCACTGTCTATGAAAAGAAATGTCAAGAGACTCTCAGGTCATGTGAGCAACAAGATGTAAATAGATGGGACCATGGGAGTAGGGTTAGTTGTATTCTGGGCTGAATTTAACTCAGATCAGTCCTCAGGCAGTTTTAATTTGACACTGGAAAAAATGAAAAATTCATAGGTCATTCAACAATTGATAAAGGAGATTAGCTTAACCATAGCATAAGAATATTCAATAAAGATAGGCATTGAGGATACCTTGAGTTTATTCATTTAACGAAGCTCCCACCAGATCCACCCGTCAAGCATCTAAGAGTCCCTCCAACTCCTCATGCTTACTTTGTACTCAGACCATGGAGAAATAATGTTAATAGTCTAAACCCTTAGTCCCAAAAGGATTATGCTGAAAAGATTGTTATGTTTTTAGCAGAAGGGGAAGAATTTGATTAAAAGGAGCCTTTTACCAACTTTGTTATTTTTAGAGTTCACTTTAGTTGTTAATTGTTTTGTTTTTTTAATGCAGCTAAAGTTTTAGTCTGGTGACTAAAAACAATGCCTTTTATGACTGAGTATTCAGTAAAAATTCAGTTTAATCTATCAACAAGCATTTATTAAATGCCTACTTTTTGCCTGATACTTTACTAGACACTGATAATATAATTACAGAAACAAAAACAAAGCAACAAAAAACCAATCCCTACTCAAAGAGCCTGCATTCAAGTGGAATGGACAACAAATACATCAATAAGTAAGTACAGAATAAATATAAAGAAAACATATACTATATGCCTATGTGTATATACAAATATACACAAATGGTTAAATATAAGGTAATTCATAAGGGAGGATATTTTCATTTGGGGGAGGAAATCAGGAAAGGTTTCATGCAGAAAATAGTTATGTTTCAAACTCAACATGTCCAAAGTAGAAATCATCTCACCCCCAAAACCATCCCTTCTTCCCAACTTTCTATTACTGTCAAGGGCACAACTCTACTCCCATTCATTCAGGCTTACAACTTTGATTCCTCCCTCACACTCATTGCATATAGCCAATCTGCCATTAGATTTGATTGTTACCACCTTCACAACATCTCTGCTATATAAACCATGCTCATCATGTACACAGCCACCACTCTTGCATGGGTTCTTATTACCTCTTGCCTGAACTATTACAATAGTTTTCTGATCAGTCTCCCTGCTTTATCTCTCCCCTCTTGGAACCAACCTCCACTCAGCTGCCAAATTCATCTTCCTAAAATGCAGATCTGACCGTGTAACCCCACCTCCCCTACACCATAAACTCCAATGATTCTATATGATTTTTTGATCGATATAAAATCCTCTATTTGGCATTTAAAGGTCTTCATAACTTGGCCCCTTCCTACTGTTTCAGTCTACTTACACTTTACTCCCTTTTCCAGCTACCCTGTGAGCCAGCAATACTGGCCTATTTGTTTTTCCTCACGTGGGACACCATGTCCTTTTTCCTTGTATTTTCATTGATTATCTCCCATGCATGGAATTCTCTACCTCTTCACCTCCACCTCTTGCTCTAAGACTTAGGTCAAACACTACCTTCTGCATGAAGTCTTTCCCACTCATTTAACCATCTTTTCTATCTCAGATTGTCTTCCATTTACACTGTATATATCTTACATGTACATAACTATCTTCATGTTATGTTTCCCATTAGAACGTGAGCTGAGAAACTATGGGGTTTTGCTTCATGTTGTTTTGTTTTGTGTTTTTACTTCCTTGGTATCTCTAGAATTTAGCATTTTTTTGTTGACAATGAGTCGTTGGAGTTATGTCCAATTCTCTGTGACCCCATTTGGGGTTTTCTTGGCAAAGATACTGGAATGGTTCACCATTTCCTTCAATAGGCCACTTTACAGGTGAGAGAACTGATACAAACAGGGTTAAATCACTTATCCATGGTCACACAACTAAGTAATTGTCTGAGGTCAGATTTGAACCCAGGAAGATAAGTCTTTCTGATTCCAGGCCCAGCACTTTCTCCATGGTGCCACCTAACTACCACCTGGCACACAGAAGAACTTATTTAATAAATAATTGTTGACTGAATGCAGTGTTAAAGGAAAAAAGGAACTCTGAGACAGAGGTCAGGAGGGAGAGCATTCCAGCCATGGGGAAGCATAAGCATAAAGGGAAAGAGATGGGAGATGGAGCATCATGTGTAAGAAACAGAAATGAGATTAGTTTAGCTAAATCACACATGTCCAATGAGGATGTCAAGATAGGTTGGAACTAGGCTGTGTAGGGCTTTAAAAACTGAACAGAGAAGTCATTATTTGTATTTTTTATTCTGTAGGCAATAAAAAGGCCCTGGAGGTTAATTGAATAAGGGAGTCACATGGTCAGATCTGTATTTAAGGAAATTCTCTTTTGGTGTTAATTGTCAAAGTGTACCGCCTAATGAGATGTGCTTCTTGTATCTATGGAAAAGAGAGATAACTAACAGCTTGAGTAATCAGGGAAGGCTTCATAAAGGAGGCAGCAATGCAGCTAAGATATATAGTAAAGGAAGCAATCATCCTAACATCCTAATTCACCACACCAAAAAACTAGAAATAAAACAGGTGCCCAATTACTCTAGAATGGTTGAAAAAAAATATGGTGCATGAATGGAAAGGAATATTATTGAGCAAAAAACGAAAAATATAAATGCCAGTATAGATGGGAAGAATTGGAATAGAGACTAGCAGAGAAAAGTAAGCAGACTTAAGAACAAAGACTATTTTGTAATTAAAAACAACAATCACTGCCAACAATCCATGTTAAAGATAGAGAAAAGAAGTTTAGAAGTGATCAGGAAAACAAGCAGGATGATTCAGTTACTAGAGTGGTAAAGTCAATATACGCATAACAGGGCTTTGGCACAGTAATCACTATACAGACATTTCTTCTGTTTTGAATTTTATAATCAGTAAATAAGGAATGTTTTCAGTATACACGGGCAGTCCTTTGCAATCTCCTTTGGAATCCTTTTTCATTATTTTCTTTTCAAATGTGTTTCTTTATATACTTGAAAACTTGTAATGTCAATAGAGTTGACATTGCAATTTTGAAGTTTGCATTGCCAAAAATTAAAATCATACTCTCCCCTTGCCATTTTTAGATTGTCTCTGATGCCATTACTCAGCAACCTCTCCTCCTTTGAGGTTCACTATATACAAACTGGCCACCCAGTAATATGATATAATAATAATAATAATAATAATAGTAACTAGCATTTATATAGAGCTTTAAGATTTATAAAGCACTTTATTAAATACCAACTCATTTTATCCTACCCAAAATTTTAGGAGGTAAATACTATTATTTTCCCCATTTTATAGATGAGGAAACTGAAACAGATGAAGGTTAAATGGTTTGATTAGGATCATACAACAACGAAGTAGTTGAATCAAGAGTTGAACTCAGGTCCAGTCCTCTACTTACCTAGCCACCAGGTTTCCTGAGGTCATTCTCCTATCCTGGAGATTTTCATCTACCTGTTACCAGGAAACTGTTCCTCTTTTCTCAAGGAGTCAGTACTTTGCTTATACTCCTTCTCTCCTCCATTACACCCAACCTTCATACTTGGAGACTTCAGCATACATGTTGATGTTTCTTTAAATATCTTACCCTACCAGACCTTCCATCCATTCAACTCCCAACTTCTTTCAAACTTTATATAGGGATGGATGATGATACTGTCAATCTTGCTATAAACAATTGTTAAGCTTTCGTGATTAAGAGAACTTTCCTGAGAAAATGGTTTTAATTCATATATTGGGAAGAAACATTATGAAGAAAATCCTTGAGAAGAGGTTTTAATTACTACTTTGAGAGAAGTGAATGGTGGGACTCTCTTTCCAGAACTAAGAAGTCTTCAAGAGCAGTGACAACTCTGGATACGCTCTTTCTCACAGCTGATCCATTGTCTGTTTTTATTGTTTGTTACCTTGTTAATAAAGTGTATGAGAACTTTTATGGTGACTCATTTGTCTCTTTTGTATCCATAGCACCTAGAACAATGCCTGACTCATAATAATAGTTAAGAAATTATAAGTGACTGACAGATAATACATCTATAGAGAGGTAAGCTGACACACATATATATATGCATATTGATATATGTGTGTGTATAGGTGTCTGTATGTGTATCTGTGTATGTGGGTATGTATATATATGCTTATGTACATATATACATACATATATATATATGTATATATATATATGGAGAGAGAGAGAGATGAGTCAAAACCTAAGTGGAAAAAGTTTTATCCAAGTGATTTAATAAATTGGTGCATAACTTAAGAGCTAGTTGATTAATTAATAAAGGAGATACTGCAATTTTAATAATTTATGAGGAAATATCAGAACACACCCCTTGATTGTCTGAAAACCCAGGATGGATAAAGAAAATGAGCCAGAGCTATCTAAGGGTTAATTGGTATGGTTTTCAATTAATGCACACAACTGACACCCATATAGGCCAAGCCTGACATCATTGTCTTTAAAATCCTTTCTACAAATTGCCCTCAGACCAACCCATATCCATTCAGATCCCATTTGTCCAGGTCCCAGTCTCTCCAATCCTCTGGTTGACTGATAGACGTGGCTGCTCATACTCCTTTGATCAGTAAGAAGTTAACAACTATATCATATATCTGGTAATATGGAGGCACATCTTCCTTGCCATCAAGCCCTAAGAACCAGTCTTTCTACTTGCCCTACAAACAAACTCCCCTTTATGTGTTATCTATCTTGTTTATATTTGTATTTCTTATGCTTAGTATAACTCTAATATTCTATTTTCTAACCCAGAGCATTAACTATAGCCAGTCAGATTGTGTTCAGATCCCATTTTGATACTTACTATGTAACCTTGGACAAGTCGCCTTACTGCCCTGAGCCTCAGTTTCCTTAAATGTAAAATATTGGGGCTTGATTAAATGGTTTCTGAGGTCTCTTCCAACTCTTAAATCTATGATTCAATGATGCTGTGATCTTATTGTAGCACATGGTAAAGCCAGGATCCTATTCTTCTAACCATGAGTGTCCCTCAGGGCTCTGTCCTGGACTCACTTCTCTTCTTCCTCTATACTACTTTGTTTGGTGATCTCATCAGCCCCGGCAGATTTAATAATCATCTATGCTGATGATTCCCAGATCTGTCTTTTTTGCCCCAATCTTTCTCCTGACCTCCAGTGTCACATTTCTAACTGACACTAAGATATCTCAAACTGAATGTCCAGTAGACATTTTTAACTTAAAACAAACTCAACTAAACTCAAACAAAACTCATCTTTCCCTTTCTTTCCCCCAAATCCTCCCTTTCCTACATTCTCTATCATTGTAAAGGATATCACCATCCTCCCAGTCCATCAGACTCACAACCTAGGCATCATCCCAGACTCCTCACTGTCTCTCACCACACGCCCTCCCTGCCATGTCCAAGCTATTGCCAGGGTCTGTCAATTTCACCTTGGCAACATCTCAAAAATATACCGCCTTCTTTCCTCTGACACAGCCACCACTCTGATGAGGTGCAGGCTCTGGGAGCCCCCTTGAGCTCTCCTTGAATCTTAGGCCTTTCATTATGACTCTGTCCAAGTCTTTAGCTAGCCCTCTTGTCCAGAAACTTCCCACCCTTATTCACTCATTACTGGAGTCTGACCTCATCTGACTCCTGAAGATTCTCCCCAAACTACCACCCCTAGATTCCCACAACCTTTCTGTATATAAGATCCCATCTTCCCTCCATATGGTGTGAGAGTGCCATAGAATGACCTGGCACAGACTTACTCTGTGTCAGACTTGCTCTGGCCTGCTTGCCCAATGCAAGTGTCACAGATACCTAGGCTCCTTAAGAGTCTACCCAGTATGGTGAACTTTTTTTTTTAGTGAATTATTTTATTTATTTTCTTATTTACATCATTCATTTCCACAAGATTTTGAGTTACAAATTTTCTCCCCATCTTTCCCCTATCCACAATACAAAAACAGCAATCCCACTGTAAAGCCCCTCTCCCAATCTGCTCTCTCCTATGTCCTCCTCCATTGCCCCTCTAAGTTTCTGGTAGGGCAGGATGGGTCTCCCTACCCCAGTGTATGGTGAACTTTTAACGAACTATTAATAAATTTTACTTTCCTTTGCCTAAGAGAAGACGAGTCAAATTCTTTCAGCAGGACCTGGTGTGTTGGTATTCTGGGGTCTCGAGCACCCCAAACTCTAACCGTTTTTATGGGTAACCACATCATTTTTATGGTTCCTTGATACCAGGAAACACTGCTAATCTCAATCTCTTCTCCAGCTGGGACTGGAGAAAGAGTAAGCCTCTCTCTTTCCATATTGCCTTCTTGTTCTCCAAGTACCTTGGAGGTGTGTTTTTGTGGGGGTTTTGTGGGCCTGACCTCTCAGGTCCCATTAGGTCAGACAGCTAGGAGGCCGTCTCGGACTCAGCCTGACACTCTGAGGTTCTCAGTCCTGTCTGATTATGTTGGAGAACATGGACATGTGCACAGCTTCTGAAGAATGGAAGACAAGGACAGACGCCCCATATGGAAGTGTAAGGGAGATTCTTTCAATTCTCTCCATGCTAGGGAATTAGGAAAACTCAAAGTATTTTTTGTGGGTTTTTTGCCTTGTTTCATTTTGTTTGGTTTTTGAGGCTTACTCCCAAACCTTCCTTCATGGAGGAAGGGACTTCCAGGCCTTACACCTGTAGTTCCCAAAAGTTGGACTTTCGATTGTCTTTTAAGATGTATAGAAGTTGCCTACTTAATGGCCTTTGTTGAACTTTCTTGGCTCAGGAAAGATTGTGAGATGCTTGAAGCTAGAGCCTCTCCACAAAGGGGAAATGGGGACCAATTAAATGACCCCCTTCCTATGGCTTCTGCTGTCATGGGCTGCTCAGTGTCCAGCACTAAGCATTTTTGGAGATGTGAATAAAAAATGACCAGATCATGTGGGTAGTTCAAGGAAGAACCATGAACTCCATTTAATGATTCTTTGAACAAGGTTTTTATATAACAGGCAGACAAAGATTCAAGGACTCTTATCAATAAGCTTAGTTTGTCGTATCCTGGAATATTATTGTTGTTATCATAGTCTTATCATTATGATAGTCTGTCAAATCCTGGAAGTGGCTCAGATAAGATAAGGCTTTGCTATCAAGGTGCTAGGAAGTCATGGGAAAAGTCAGTTAACTCTTACCAAAATGTATTCACATACAAAGGATGCTTCTGAGAGCAGGCTTCAAAGCCAGAAGCCAAAGCCGCAGTCTCAAAGACATCTGCAGAGAAACTGACTCCCAAGAATATTTTGGCCTACAACATTTGGCCTCTGATTCAAGGAGAGCTCAAGGGGGTTCCCAGAGCCTGCACTTCATCCACTCTAGTACAGGTCCTCATCACTTCATATATTCCTTTGACAGTCTTGTAGTAGGTCAATCTGCCTCAACATTTTCCCTACTCTCATCCATCCTGCGTTCAGCTGTTAAAAAGATTTTCCTAAAACATGAGTTTGATCATGTCACACACATACAGCCCCCACACACACACACTCAGTACACTCCAGTGGCTTCCTATTACCTCTAGGATCTAATACAAAATCCTCTATTTGGCATTTAACGCCCTTCATAACCTAGTGCCCTCCTACCTTCCCAGTCTTCTTATGCCTTACTCTCCAACATGAACTCTTAGTGACACTGGCTTCCTTGCTGCTCCACAAGTAAGACACTCCATCTCTTGGCTCCAGACATTTTCTCTGTCTGTTCCCCATCTCTGAAAAACTTTCCCTCCTTTCCTTCTTCAGCCCTACCTTCCTGGCTTCCTTTAAGTCTCAACCAAAATCCCACCTTCTACAGGAAACTTTCTCCAGAGCCTTTTAATTCCAGTGCCTTCCCTCTGTTAATTATCTCCTATTTAGCCTGTATATAGTTTTCTCTGCGTGTGTGTGTGTATGTGTGTGTGTACCGCATGTTGTCTCCCCCATTAGATTGTAAGCTCCTTGAGGGCAAAAATTGTCTTTTGTCTCTCAATATATCCCCAGTGCTTAGCACAGTGCCTAGCACATAGTGGACAATGTTTATTGGTCCATTGATCAATCCCAGTCATCTGACTGCAAGCTATGTTCTTTCCATCATACTACATTGCCATTTATGAATGAATTGATCAAGTCTCTTGTACTTTCCAGTTTTTCTTTAGCATGGGTTTCATGTAACAGTGTACAGATTATATCTGCACAGATAGATGAGAAAGCATCAAAATTAATGAGTTTAGAGTTCAGTGTCTGAATCCTAGCTCAAATATGCAATTTTGGGCTGCCTCTTGGAGCCTCAATTTTATTTTAATTCAAAAATAATCATTAATCAGGTGGTGTCTGTGTGCCAGTCACAGTTCTACTTACCGGGGATAGAAAAAAGAAAAAAAAAACTAGTCCCTCCATCAAAATGTTTACTTTTAGCTTGCATGGGGTTAAATAACATATAAATAGAAAACTAAATGTAAATATTTACAAAGATTTGGGGGGGGGGAAGGACTCTGGTCTAATACAAAGAATAGCTTGTTGCTAGAAATAGGCTTCTAGAAGGCAAAACAAAAGGTTAAGGGAGAGTGGGGTAAGTATTTTGATTCGATTCAAGCCAATTAACATTTATTAAGTACCTATGTGCCAAGCTGGATGCTAAGGGTTGGGGATGTGAATAAGAAAAAGAAAGACAGTTCTTGCCCAGAAGAAGCTTATATTCTAATGGGGGAAGACAACATACAAAAGAAAGCTGAAAAGGGGGAGGAGGAGGGTCCACCCCAGGGATGATATTCCTATAGAGCAAAAGCTGCTAATAGAAAATAGAATTCCCTGAAAAGCTCTGATACCAAGAAAGATTTGGGGAGTTTATTGCTCTGCTCTTCAATCAGAAGGAAAAGGCAACTGAAGGAGTTGAGGGGTTGAGTTTTAAAAACTGAGTCAGTCTGCATGGTAGTGAGATTTCTGGTGATTAACTTATCGTGGGGGAGGCATGATGTTCCATGGACATGTTCCAAGTGGAGTTATTTATGGAAAGTGGAGAGTTTCCTGGAAAGGTTCAGAGAAGGGATAAGGCTGACATGGATATGTATCAGGGAGCATAATGGTGACTGAAGAAGGGAGTTTGGGCTTAGGCAACCTACCACTCAGCATCGTACCTCCTGGTTGGAGTCTTAGCTCATAGATTGACATACCTTTCACAGTAACAATGATATTATAATATTGATATAATTATCAATCCCAAAGCAAGCAATAGAGGAGGGGGCTGTAACCAAAACGAAAAGCAGGTAGTGAGTCTCTGGTTGGGCCTGATGGTTGAAAAGAGGTTTCCAAAAGACACCTGAGGCCTGACTGATTCTAGAGGGGTAGACATATTTATCTTCTAATCCTTAAATCTGACCCAGGGCTCACTCCAACACTGAGTTGGATTGGGGAAACTTCCAGATTGGGGAACTTAAGATGGTTGTTGGTCTTCCACTGGTGGTCATTGTCTGAGATAGGATGTTAGGGAGAATGGTAGGCACACAAAGATGCTCTGGTGTTGCCTAAAGTTCAAAAGTAAAGTGATTGTAGTCCTGAGAACCTATCGGGTGAGCTCTTCCTGATGTGAAGAAGAGGAGGAGGTGGAGGAGGAGAAATATTTAGATCACACCCACTATGTGCTAGGCATCATGCTAAGTACTTTACAATTATTATCTCATTTGTTAATCTCACAACAACCCTGGGAGGTAGGTGCTATTATTATTCCTGTATGTTCAGTAAAAACTGAAGCAAACAGAGGGTTAAATAACCTGTCTAGTGTCACACATAAAAATCTAAGACTGAATCCAAACTCAGGTCTTCTTGTCTCCAAGCCCAGCATTCCATCTACTTCTATTCTTGTCTGTACATGTTCTATGCAAAAGTTACATTATATATATATATATATATATACATATATATATATATTTACACTTATATATATATATATATATACTGTTATTAATCCAGACTTTAAAACCCAGTTCTTAGATGAGTACCCAGTATCATGTCACTTTAATTTCTACACAACTTAAAACCATAAACCCTGAATCTGTATGTTCTTCTGAGGCAAGCAAATGCCTGCATACATATAGGTATGATGAAACACACACACACACACACACACACACACACACACACCCTCTCATTTAATCCTATAGTACTAGTGACCTTCATGATTTCTGAGTCCTTTCTACCCTGATCCTGTGACTGAGATCATTCTGACAGGATTCTTTACCATGATAAAGTCAGAGTGACCTCTACACTGGCCCCTCAGCTCAGCTCTTACTGGCTCTCTGCAATTAATTTCAATGTGCAGATGTATTTTCCTTTTGTGTTGCCTTTATTAAATCAGCAATGAACTCAAAAGGAAAAGAACCTTTTCTTTTCTTTTTTTTTCCACAATTATAAACACAGAAGGGTCCTCAACAGCCAGGAAGAGTGAAATGTCAATTCTGATGATAGCATAATAGCTTGAAATGCAATGCACGTTGGGCTCATTAAAAACTAACAGTATTATATTAGAAGGCCTCTAAATCTAAGGGGATGAGACTGGGGAAATCAAGGGTGGATAAGAAGGGTCAGAACATCTGGTCCTCCAGTCTGTGCAGGCTAGGGCAGACGGAAGGATGATAAGGAGATGGGGGTTGTCACATGACAAACTACCAACCACAATTATCATCATTATCCCAGTGGAGATGAATTGACAGCCTTGTAAAGGAGCCTTGAAGGATAAGCAATGTGAGGGGCTGAGCCCTGAAAAATGAGCCTGGGATTCTGGGTTGTTTGTAACAATTCAATGATTCCCATGAAGGGAAAATAAAATCTGGTGTTTAGCGCACCACAAATTCAAAATGGACCCACCACGTGACATGCAAACCCAAAAAGCTAACGTGAGCTTAGGTTATGTTGACAGATTGTATTTAAATTCAATCAATCAACGAATGAGCATTTATTAAGCATGGGTGCTAGGCACTGGGGATACAAAAGAAACAATTTTTAGTGCTAAGGAGCCCACAATCTAATGGGGAAGACCATAATTAGATAGAAATAACAATCCTTTCCATATCACAGGGGTTAGGGGGATGGCACCCCCCCTAGATCTGGAAAATCCACATAAAATTTTTTCTCTCTCTTTGTACCAAAGAAATCTGATATTTTTCTTTTTCTTTTATGGGATGTTTACAATATCTTATTGTAAAATTTAGGTTGATATTATACAATACTATACACATATTTTATGCATTTCTGAGTTTCTGATTTTTTTTCTGTGTTGTCTGCTGGCTATGGTTTCTGCAAAACTCCGAAAAAATTTCCATTTAATTTCTTATTCCATCCCACAATATATGGAAACCACAATGGGAGAAGTCTCAGTATGGAAGGGATAACTGTATGTAGCATGAAAATAAAGAGACCATATTAAAATAGATTCCAGAGTAATTAAATGCAAGGTATTTGGGAAGAATTGCTGGCAGCTACAGGGATCAGGAAAGGCTTCATAAAGAAAGTGATGTTTGAACTGCATCTTGAAAGAAAAGAGGGATTCTGTGGGATGTAGATGAGGAGGAAGTGCATTCCTGGCATCAAGGAAAGCCAATGCAAAGGCAAGGAGATAGGAGATGGTATGTTATGTATGAGGAACACAGAGAAAACTCGTTTGGCTGGACTAGTTAGAAGAAGAGAGTAAGAAAACTGTTGAGGAAAGAGCTTGTTATCCTTTGCCCTGATCAGGTCACTTCTGGAGCATTATGTTCATTTCCAGGTGCCATATTTTTAAAAGGAAACACAAATGAAATAATGGAACAACTAAAACATCAAGCTCTGTGCTTATGGTAAAGTGTACCTGGAAATGATCTGGTATGTCCACAATAGTGATCTGACTGGATCCTCACAACTACCTTGGGAGGTAGGTGCTATTATTAGCTCCATTTTATAGATGAGGAAACAGACAAACAAGGGCTGAATGACTTACCCAGGATCACACAGCTAGTAAGTATCTAAAGCTAGATTTTAACTCAAGTTTTCTTGACTCCGGGTCCAACAATCTCCTGGGTCACCTAGCTGTCCTCTACAAGAAGTAGAGGAAGCAAAAGAGGCTGGAATAGTCAAGGAAAGAGAAGAGATTTGACCTGGTTAGGTTTTGGACAGGTAGAGAGAGCAAAGGGTAGTGCAAGCAGGGGGAGCATCATGAACATAAGTGTAGAGGCAAGAATAAGACTTGTTCTTACATCGAGCACTTTTTAATACAAGATCACCATAAGGCAGCAATGCAAAATCTTTTGATAGAGAAGCAGCCTAGGTCTCTGCAGAGCCTACACTTGTACCATCATACAACACTTACTAGCTATAAGAATCTATCTGGACAGGTCACTTTATCTTGTTGAGTCCCTATTTCCTCATCTGTAAAATAGGGATAATAATGACAATCATAACCCAGGATGGTTGCAAGGGTACAGCTAGATGGCTCCATGGATAGAGTGCTGGCATAGAGTCAGGAAGATTCATCTTCATGAGGTACTTATTAGCTGTGTGACCCTGGGTAAGTCATTTAACCGTGTTTGCCTCAGTTTCCTCATCTGTAAAAGGAGCTGGAAAAGGAAATTGCAAACCACTCTAGGATCTTTGCCAAGAAAACCCCACATGGTGTCATGAAGAACCAGTCATGACTGAACAACGACAAAAAATTCTCACCATTAATTGGTCTAGGATTGGTCTTCAAAGGTCCTCAAAAATGAGCTATTCCAGGGGTTCTTAATGTGGAATCATGAAGTTTTTGTTTTGTCTTGTTTTTAATATTTTGATGTCTGTATCTGAATATAATTTGATTTCTTTTGTAACAACATGACTTTTATTTTATGCATTGAACATGACTCTGAGAAGGAGTCTATAGGCTTCCCTAGACTGCCAAATAGAGCCTTCACACAGATATGTTAAGGACCCATGGCCTAGCCCAGTCACTCATATTGCAAAAGGGAAAGCTGAGGCCCTCACAAGAAAGGTTACTTGTGCACAGATAGAGAGAGAACTGGTATTTCCCACCTGTTTCCTTCTGAGACTATATTGCTATTGCAAACTAGCTGGAGGACAAATGCCTGATAATCAATAAATGTATTTGTAAAATATTTCTCATACATATTATTTCATTTGTACCACATGACAACATAGTAAAGTAGATTCTATAGGAATTGTTATCCCCATCTTATAGACTGAACTGTTGTTCAGTCTTTTCAATCATGCCTAACTCTTCATGGACCCATTTGGAGTTTTCTTGGCAAAGATATTAGAGCAGTTTGCCAGTTCCTTCTCCAGTTCATTTTACAGATGAGGAAACTGAGGCACACAGGGTTTAAATGACTTGCCTAGTGTCACACAGCTAGTAAGTGCCTGAGGACAGATTTGAACTGAGAAAGAGGATTCTTCTTGACTCCAGGTCTGACACTCTATCCACTGTGCCACCCAGCTGCCCATTTATTAGGATACAGTGGTTTAAATAAACAGCTTAATATAATAGACAAGAAGATTAGACTTAGAGTCAGGAAGACCTGAGTTCAAATCTAGATTTAGACTTTAACTAGTTGTATGACCACAGGTAAGCCTTCCATTTCTTCACTTGTAAAATGGTGATAGTAGTACTTATAGTACTTATTCCATGAAGTATTTTCGAGGTCCAAATTTGATAATAGAACACTTTGCAAATCGTAAGCCATGATATCGGGTCCCTCGGCTTCTTTGTCCCTTGGTTTCCTCTATTGCAAAACTCATGTCGTAGAAGTAGCATCAAAGGAGACAACGGGGTGTTGCAGAGTGATGGCCTCAATCCAACAGATGTGGTCTCAGATTCAGATAGGCGCAGGTCTGAGTCTAACCTCTGACACATGCCTGTTACTATGAGCCTCTCAATGCCCCCAGGCAGCAAGCTCAGACTCTGATCTGCAGAAGGGTTGGCTAGCTATATCAGTAGAAGGGATATCTTTACTATGAGTTTCCCTACACCAGGAAAATCACAAGACAGGACAAAAAAAAACTGTTGTGACTCAAATGACATGATGTATCTGTGTTTTGTGAAAATAATGCTATTATTTTCTATAACAACAGTCATAATTCTATTGTTGGTAAAAAGCCTAGAGACGAAGACAAGATAAACACAAATCTATAACAATTACAAACAGTACCTACAGTAAGAGGAAGTGCCTAATTGTCTGTTAATGGACCGTATGACTTGCAGGACCTCAGGGACTTAGTGCATCTGGCAGTAAGTAGGTACCGTATAAATGTCCGCTGGATTTGTTACATTTGAGCTCCAATTTGAATCTGTACAGATGTAGCAAGTAGTCAGAGCAAGCTTCATGAAAGGGGGAAGAAAATTGATTCTCAAAGGCCAAGCAGGATGAGGGTAGCAGCTGAAGAGCCCTTTTCTTCTGGTTCTGTTCTTTAAAGGAGCCTGATGCAACTTGGGTTAAAAGGGTTTTTTGTTTGTTCATTTTAAAGAAAACTCTCCTTCTTCTGATGGTTTTTTATTATGCAGGGGAAAAATATACCCAGAATTAGGCATTTTTTAGGCATTCATTTTTTAAGCTCATTATGTCAACCAACTTCCATCACAGCTATTAGGTTGGTGGGGTTCTTCTATCTCCCTCATCTCATTTTCTGATGCCAATTAGAGATACAAGTAAACTGACATTAAAAAGTAATGAGCAGTATGTGAACATGAGATTTTTCTCCTAACACGCACTGCCTTTCCCACCAGGTCTTCAACAAAGAGCTGATCCTCAGTGAAAAATCAGCTCTTGTATCAGCAGGTGGCTTTGGAATCCCACAATTGTAGGGTGATTATTGTCATCTTTAGAGTCTGCACACTAAGGGAACCAAAAGTTCCAAATGAATCTTTGTATCCACAGAATGTCTTTCTTGAAGTATTACACCCCTCTGAATATGTGAGAGGCAGCACGGTACATTATACAGAGAGCTGGCCTTGGACATAGGGAGATCTTACTTGCTTTGATCTTTTGATGGATTAATGATGTTATTAGGAGCTTTATTCCCTCCACCCAAATAGACAGATATCGTTGAATGTTTTCTTCTCTTGCATGATCCTCGTTCACATCTCTCCATATAGCCTCCATAGAGGTAGGCAACTGGGTGAATAGAGTATAGGACATGGAATCAAGAAGGCTGGAGTTTGAATCCTGCCTATTCCATTCACTAATTGTGTGACCTTGGAAAGTCACTTAATTATTCTGCTCCTCAGTTTCCTCATCTGTAAAATTGGGATAGCACATATCTCAGGCTGCACAAACAATAGACACATGATAGATAGCTGGTGGGTGGTTAAATAGAAATGTAATAAGATAGACAGCAGATAACCATCCTGTCATTCTTTCATTTTTTCATCCCCAGTATCTACCTCAGGTCTTGCACTAAGAGACACTTAAAAGCTAATTATTTACTTGAATTGAATTGAACCTTCATTTTCTAGGAAATGCGTTTTATATACAGTTTGGTTTTCTATTTCTGATTGTTTGACCAATCACATTACCTACTATGGCCAGAGAAGACTCTTTGTGTCAGTACCATGTTATTCAGTAAGAAAATAAGACATGATATCAAATACCTAAGATCACTGTTGCTGGAGAGGCTAATGTTGGTGGAACGCTTGAGTTTGGGAGTTCTGAACTGCAATGCAACAAAAGCCTATGGGCAACAGCACTAAGTCTCGCACCAGGAACTCCCATGAGCAGAGGCTGCCTAAGGAAGGGCAAACCAGACCAGGTCAGTAACAGCAAGTCAAAGTTTCCATGTTGATTAGCACTGGGATGGGACCCAAGAATGAGCACCACACTTCCATCTTGGCTGAGATAGTAAGACCCAGTCTCAGAAAGGTAAAGGAAACAGGTTCAATAAAACATTTAGTTTTTAATGCAGAGAGCAGAAGGTCAATAGGAACTATAGACAAGCATGACAGCTTTGAAAATAACACTTTGAAAAAAATATTATATACTTAAAATGAAAAGCAAAATGTGCATAACTCAGATTGGCAGTTTCATTCGTGCCCTATTCTGTATTCAGAAATGCTTGTCTTATTGGATATTAATTTGTTTCAGAAGGAAAAAAGGAAGGAATAACATCATTCAATTCAATAAGTAATTATTACACTTTTTCTTGCCATGCTTCTGGGGTCCACCCTTGGCCTCCAGTTTGGCACTGCAGCTTGCTACCTGGAGCCCATTAAAGAATTAAGCTAACTGTTTCTGTCCAGGGTAGTGCCTGATGAGGGCACAACTTCAGCTATGCAGTATATCAGACTTTTTCAGCAAATGACACTCAGACCTACTCCTCTCCTCCTAACCCTCTCTCCCAACACACATTTACAACTCTGCCTCTCAACAACATCTCAGCAGCTGTGGCCCAACTCCAGCAGCTAAATTTAGATATAATTACATAGACAAATTATAGGTATAACTGTAGGCATTATGAGACTTCACCACTTCTAGTGGGACCCAGGTCCACCATGCTACACTCCAATCAGTCCCCTGATATATCAGTTTGTGAGTACTCCACTCCTCTTACTTGACCTAAGAACAGTAACCAAAATGACACTAATGTTCCTGGAAATGATATTATCTAATCATTCTGAAGAGGTTAAGGGTTAGGGTTAGGGGTGCTTGAGACCCCAAAATACCAACATGCAGGGTCCTGCCAAATGAATTCGACTCAGCCAAAGAAAAGTAAAGTTTATTAAAAGTTTGCCGTATTGGGTAGATTCTTAAGGAACCTCAGGATCTGTGACACTTATATTGGGCAAGCCGGCCACAGCAAGTTTGTGCTAGGTCATTCTATGGCTCTCTCTCTCTCTCTCTCTCTCTCTCTCTCTCTCT
>CM053594.1:80653627-80684291 GCA_028646575.1 Pseudocheirus occidentalis
ACCAACATGCAGGGTCCTGCCAAATGAATTCGACTCAGCCAAAGAAAAGTAAAGTTTATTAAAAGTTTGCCGTATTGGGTAGATTCTTAAGGAACCTCAGGATCTGTGACACTTATATTGGGCAAGCCGGCCACAGCAAGTTTGTGCTAGGTCATTCTATGGCTCTCTCTCTCTCTCTCTCTCTCTCTCTCTCTCTCTCTCTCTCTCTCTCTCTCTCACACACACACACACACACACACACACACACACACACACACACACACATGCAAGATGGGGTCTTATGTACAGAAAAGTTGTGGGAGGAATCTAGGGGTGGTCTAGAGGAGGAGTTTGTGGAGGGTCTTCAGGAGGAGTACATGAAGTCAGACTCCAGTAATGAGTGATTACGGGTGGGAAGTTGCTGGACGTTACCTGGAGAGAACAGACAATGGTGGAGTAGGCCAGTTCAAGAGTGGAACAGATTTGGGCCTGGGAGGATCAAGGGTGGGAAACTGAAGGACAGAGGGCCAAGCTAGTAACAAAGATTTGGGTAGAGCCACAGTGAAAGGCTTATGGCCTCATGCAAATACCTCATCAAATGGGAAGATTCAATCAGAGTTCAAGGGAGGTCCCAGAGTCTACACTTCATCATTTCTATGGCTTTCCAGACCAAACACCCCACCCTGGCCAAAACTCCTTTATATGTGTTGTCTTAATCTACTAAAATGTAAGCTCCTTGAGGGCAGAGACACTTTATTTTGTATATTTGTATTCCCAGCCTTTCCTCAACAAATCAACAAGTTTCTAATTAAAGCATTGACTATGTGCCAGGTGCAGTCTTAATGCTGAGAGTGTAAATTATTGTTGTTGCTGTTCATCCTTTGTTCTCAAAAGGGAACAAAGACACCGGGTGTCTTGACTTGCAAGTGAATTGGATTTAAGCAAGGCAGAGCTGTGCAAAGTCATTAGTCTCACTCTCTCCTCAAGAGTCATTGTGGTCCAGCAGCAAGAAATAGGTGGTGACAACTGGTGATGATACCGGATATAATGGGAAACCACAGCTTTTTTAAGCTAAGGTCTTTCCTAAGTCTCAGTTTGTCTGAGGCAACACCCATTTGTGATTAAAGAAAGGTAAGACTTGAGTCAAAAGATGGCCTAGTTTGCCTTCATGGAAGAATCTGTCTGGGAGAAGGAAACAAATACAAAGAGACAGAGAGTCTATGCCCTCAAGGAGTTTACATTCTAAGGAGGCAAGCTGACTGACACATTAAAGGAAGAGCCGGAGGGAGGTGCCCACATGGGAGCACAGTAGAGAGAAGAAAAAGGAATGAGCATGTATTGTAAGTACCTACTCTGTGCCAGGCAATGTGCTAAGCACTTTGTAAATATTTCACTTGATAGAAAAAGTCCAGGGAGGAGAGCTTGAAAAAGAGTTAAGACATGGTTGGCCTAGATGATTTTCTTAAAATGGAGCTTCTGCTATGCCCAAAGGGCTATAAAACTGTGTATACACTTTGATCCAATAATACCCCTGCCGGGTCTATATCCTAAAGACATCAAAGGAGGAGGGGAGGAGAACACGTGTACAAAAATATCTGTAGTGCCTCTTTTTAGTGGCTAAGAACTGGAAATCAAATGGATGTCCATCAATAGGAGAATAGCTAAACTAGCTGTGGTATATGACTGCAATGGAATATTCTTGTGCTGTAAGAAATGATAAGCAGGATGATTTCAGAAAAACCCAGAAAGACTTATATGAACTGATATAAAGTGAAGTGAGCAGAACAAGGAGAACCTTGTACACAGTAACAGCAATATTGTACAATGAAGCATTATAAATGACTTAGCCATTCTCAGCAATACAATGATCCAAGAGAATCGCAAAGGACTAAGGATGAAGCATACTGTCTGCCTCCAGAGAAAGGACTGATATTGTCTGAATACAGACTGAAGCATGCTATTTTTCACTTTCTTTCATTCTTTTTTTTATTTGAGTCTTCTTGTACACAATTACTAATATGGAAATGTTTCACATGATTGCATATGTATAACCTATATCTGATTGCTAACCATCTCAGGTAGGCGGGAGGGGGAGGAAGAGTAGAATTTGGAACTTAGAACTTTAAAGAAATGTTGAAAAATTGTTTTAAAGTGTAATTGTGTGGGGGAATTAAATATTATGTATTTTGAAATATTACATATTAAAATAAAATAGTTTCTGGGAAAAAACTGGGCAATCTAAGGAAAGGGCCACAGGAGCCTAGTTTACATGAGATATGAGAAGTCCAGGGGCAGAGTGATTTCCAGAGTGAGGAAGCTGTTGTGCTTTGGTAAAGAAAATCTAGAGAATCAGGAATAGTCCCTAGAGAGGAAGGCCTGGCACATAGAAAGTATTCAGTAAATTCTATTTCTTTTATTCAAACATTACAGAAGGCATGCCAGCATAGAAGACAGAAAGTTGGCCTGGGATTCAAGACTTTTGTTCAAGCCTGACGACCTGTGACAACAAACTATCTGTGTAATCATGGACAAGCCATTTAATCTTAGTGCCAAAGTCTATAATTTACAGACAAGTTGCTGATCTTCAGTAGTAGAGGGACTTTTCCTTGCCTGAAGTTTCTTAGATCAATGAAATTATAGGTTCAAACCAACACGGTATAAACTGGTGGAGATACAAAGAGAAAAATGAAAATAGCCTCTGCCCTCAAGGAGCTTACGTTCTATTGGAACACTTGAAGCACCTGCGGTCCAGAGACTGCTGTAGAATTCTCAGCAGTGCCCATTTCCGTTGGAACTGTCAAAAGCCTAGTTTTCTAGCATTTCTGTTCTGGTTCCTGGTAGTCATTCTCTCCCAGTGAAAATCAGCATAGAGTAGCAAGCCTAGAATCAGGAGATCTAGATAGGATCCTCTGGCTTATAAAACATATAAGCTATATTACACTTGGCAAGTCCCTTCCTCTGAACCACAAATTCCCCATCTGTAAAATGAGGTTAATACTGGATCTACCTCTCACAGAGCTGTTCCAGGGACAAGATTTTGTAAACAGAGAAGTTCTATTTTAACATGAGCTTTTTTTTTCTTATTGCTGCCCACTCTGGAATGAGACAATGACCCTTTCAGCCAATTTGTTTCTATTTTATTCCCTGTCTGAGTGTTTAACATTGCAAAGGAAATGAAAAATCCCAATGCTTGGGGAATACAACAGGTGTGAGAGGCCTCTTGCATTCCTAATGGAAAGTAACCAAGTCTCAACCCCACTTTGTAGAGGAGAACTGAAACTCCCCGGGTCTGGGAAATATAACAGGTGCTAGGAGACAAATGCTTTCCTAATAGAGAGTCACTCTGTGTTGGCCACGTTCCCCTACAGAAGAGCTACATACCCTGGTGAGTCCTGGAGAAATGCATTATAATATGTCTATTTGTTCCTTTACAATCGACAACTCTGCCAAACAGTCAAAGCTGCTCTGAAATTACCAGACAGCCACAGTGGTCACACACTGCCCAAGTACTCAGCCTCCAGGTAAGTCGGGAATCCTCTAAAGCTCCTGGTCCTTGGCTGGGGGACTCAGATTGTGAAATGCCATATGGGGATTGGCTGCCTTCCAGGTTCTGGCTAACTGAGGAAGAAGCTCTGCTGTCTGATGGTGCTGAAACCAACATCCTTTGGAAAAATGGCTCAGACTTTAAACATAGCCATCCTTTCCCTTTCACCTTGCTATATTGCTGTGGTTTGGGGTTTTTTTGCTCATAGATTCATAGAATCATAGAGCTAGAAGCAAGGTAAAAGAGTGGATAGATGTTGTATCAGACTCCTCAGACCCTCTAGCTATGTGACCCTGGGCATGGCACTTTACCTCTGTTGGGTTCCATTTCCTTGTCTGTAAAATGTGAATAACAATAGCACCTATGTTACAGAATTGTTATTTTATTTATATATATACACACATACACACATATATATGTTAGAGGATTATATATGTGTCTGTGTCTGTGTATGTATATGTATCTGTATATGCATATGTAAATACATATATTTGTGTACATTTTATATTTATACATATATACGTACACTTATATAAATATGTGTATATATGAATATGTGTCTCTATATCTATCTCTATAGATTTAGATCTCTAGATGTCTAGATATATACATCCATATCTATATCTAGATATAGATGTAGTTATAGACATATAGATATACCCCAACATAGTGGGGTCCTCTTTGAGAATGAAGGATGACAATCAACCTAGATAGATGGATAGATGAAAGGATGGATGGATGGATGGATGGAGGGACAGGTAATAAAGATCAACATAGTTATGTATGTATGTATGTGTATGTATATGCACACACATAGTGGGAAGATATGAATAAAAATAGCTAACATTTATAAAGCACTTACTATGTGCCAGGCACTCTTCCATGTGCTTTACAATTATTCTTTCACTTGATCTTCATGACAACTCTGAGAGGCAGGTGCTATTATTATCCCCAGATAACAGCACTGGGTCCGGAGTCCTGGTTCCTTGTTAATGTGCTGTCTGCCTTACTCCTCCTTGCCTCCATCAGAAAAGACTGGAGAAGCCATTTCAACCATTCCCCTATTTGCTCTCCTGTTATGGGGCCTGTTATGCCTTCTGAAATGTGTCCCCAATATTTAGCATAGTTCTTGGCCCAGAGCATTTAGTAAATGCTTTTTCATTCATTCACTCACATATTCATTTGTTTAATTCTGTTCATTTCAACAAAACACACCTCTATTAAACACCTTCTATCAGCAGCAAGGTACCATAAACATACCTATACAAGACAGAGTGATGTGACACAAATTCTACTCCCAAGCATCTCAGTCTAAGAAATATGGAGGAAGGGAGTGGGTTAAGGCAGACATAATAAAAACAGTTCTGGCCAAAGAAGGTGAATCTGATCGATTCAAAGGACTGGCGCATGGAATTACTGTATGTAGTGCTAATTCCAATAATGCTGACCACTTCAGAGGATTCATTATTCATACTCCTCAGGACTTAGCTATACCAGCAAAGTATCTGGAGGAATTTGAGGAAGGACAAAGTACTTTCACCTAAGGAAGCAAGAGGGACCAGTCAGAAAAGTCTTTAAAAAGGAGGTGGTATCTCGGTGGAATTTTGAAGGAAAAGAGAGCCTTTAACTAGGGATAGACATTGAGGGAAAACCATTTCAGACACAGGGGACAGCTTGAGCAAAAGGACAAAGATAGGAGACGTGACAAGAAGAAAAGTTAAAGAGTATTTTAGTTTAACCACAATACAAAGTATATTATGGGATATAGGCTTGGAATGGTCAAGGGGTGTGGAATTTTGAAGATCCTTCAATGGCAGGAACAAAAATTTCTACCTTATCACTTTGCTTCTTTTTTTGTTTGTTTGTTTTTTTGGAGGGCAATTGGGGTTAAGTGACTTGCCCAAAGTCACATGGCTAGTATGTGTGTCAAGTATCTGAGGCTGGATTTGAACTCAGGTCCTCCTGACTCCAGGGCTAGTGCTCTACTCACTGCACCACCTAGCTGCCCCTAAAAATTTCTGTCTTATTCTTTGATGTAATTGGGAACCACAGAAGTCTTTGTTTAGTAGATGAATGTCTGCAATTTCTAATGCAACAGTCACTGTCTATGGCTATGAATGATGTCTTAGAAGGAGATACAGGAATTTATTGCATCTTTTGCATTGTAATTTCCAGTCTTCTAGCAAAGATGAACAAATTTGTTTAATGATGTAAAGAATGTGTCAGAAAGAGAATATAGGAAGTCGATTTAGGAGATTTTTGTCTATAAAAGAAGAGAAAAAAGAGAAGAGACCAAAGTGGGTATGGTGAGAATGCTGAGCACCTTCAAGGAGTGTAGTCTTCTTCTATTGCCTGGTGGAGGATACAATTTTTTTTTTAAAACATAGTCTTTGCCCTCTTGGTGTTTACAGCCTTAATAGGAAGGCAAATTCTACCCTAACTAGTGACAAGTAAAATATTGTATAATCCTTTGTAAAATTGGAAAAAAGATTATTGAAGGCTAGAGAAAAGGGAAGTTAGAGTGGAGACAAGATTTAAACCAGATCTCAAAAATGTTCAGATATGCAGAAAGAAGAAAAGAAGCCAATCCAAGTAGAACAATTAAAGGCAAAGAGGACAGTGTAGACACTGGTCTCTCTACAGCACAGGCAGAGTATGTCTTCTAGGAAGCAATCAAATGTCAGATTGTTTAGGGTTTGGTGAGATTTTATGGACAATCTGAAAATGCTGAGCTGAGGAGTTCATACTTCCTCTGACAGGCCTAAGAGAGCCTTAGGACATGTAATATTGATTATTAGTCAATAAGCAGTCAGTCAAGCATCTATTAAATGCCTACTATATGCCAGACACTGTGACTATGAAGATCACTGGATTTAGAGGCAGACTCCATATTGATTTTGCTGTTCACTAAAACTCCCAGATATTTCTCAAATGAACTGCTAAGTAACTGTGCCTCCTCCATCTTGTATTTGTGTACTTGAGTTTTGGAATTTACATGTAAAATAATTAGGAAATATTTAACAAAATAAATTAAAATACAATCAAACATTGTTAATATTATGTTTTAAAAACCAAGTCAAAGTGGACCCACAAGGATCCTTGTGTACAGTTTAGTGGACCTCATTTTTATTTATCTGGTTAACTATCCCTCTCAGTTTTGTGTCATCTGCAAATTCAAGAAGCATGTCATCTTTGCATTTATCTAGGTCATTAATAAAAATATTCAGTGTTACAGAGCCAAATATAGATCCACGGAGTACTCTACTGGAGCTACACCTAAAGATTTCTCCTCATCTACCAATTTAATAACGTTATATATATTTTAAAAAAAAAACCTAAACTAATAAGGTAAGTCAGACATGCATGACCTGTTCCAGCCATGCTGGTTCTTTGTAATCACTTCTTTCTCCATTTGTTCACTAGTCATCTCTTAATTGAAGCAAACTAGAATTTTCCCAGGAATCAAAGTCAACTTCCCGGGGGCCTTCCCGGGTTCTCTTCTCTTTTTTTGGAAAATCAACATACTCACCCTTTTGCAAACTTAGGGTGCTTTTGGATCTTTTCCTTGACCTTTTGTTTACAGTGATTAAACAATCACTACTGCCAATTCTTTTAGTACCTGGGGATGTAGTTCATATGCTACAAATGTGTTGAAGTCATCAAGGATAGTTAAGCATTTTCTTGCTATCTCCTTACTTATCTTGGGAATCAATTCTCTATTGGTCATTTTTGTTCTTTAATTTCCCATGCAAAAGTCATTCTGCTTGGTATAAAAACCAATAAAATAAGACTGCATTGGAAGAGAAAGTCAAAAACCAAGAGTTGGGTAGCTCTGTCTTGTCTCTCCCATAAGTTATCATCCCATCCACCCAAAGCAGAAATCTTACCCTTTCTTCAATCTTTGTTTTTCTTTCAGCCCCTTTTTTGGTTGTCCTTACCATCACTTATCAATCTCAGCTCACTTTGAATTCTAATATTCCTGATACTAATTTACAGGATTGTACTATGCTCTTGTATTCACCCTTTATACCTTAAATTTGTTTCCATCATTTGTATATTTCTTTTTAAAAATCCAATTTAGTTTGTGTGTTCCTTGTGAAGCATTTTGGTCTTTTTAGATCTCTTCATTTGTATTATTTTAATTCTATATTCAGAATTTCATCCTTGAACAATTCGCAGCCCTCTTGGGCTGACTCTTGTAGATTTTGGTCCATGGAATCTTATAAATGCTTTGAAATATACTTTTCCAAAGGTTAGGGTACACATCAGATTACACATGACTTTTTTTCTCCTCTATCATAAACTGAAGGAAGGAGTGGTCACTCCTCCCCCTCATGCCCTAAGGGTTCCCATCATTTCCACCTCAGCAACAAGTTCCTTTGAGTTAGTGAAAATAAGATACAAATGAGACTGCCCTGGTCACTCATTTCTCTTTTTGAAAGATAAAACCATCATTAAGGTAAGTCAAAAAGTTAGAAGCTACTATGATTTTGACTTTGAGAGAACATTAGAAGGTGTCTGGATAATTGAAGCCCCCCATAATTACTATGTCATCTTCTATTTCAGTTTCATGATAAGGTTTTTATTTTTAAATTTCTCATATATTTCCTCTTTCTGTCCAGGTGGTCTATAGTATACTCCAATAATAGAATTACTTCTGTTTCTCCTCCCATTTTCTCTAAGATATGAAAACTTTGGGAAGAGTTGACAACTCCCTCTAAAAATTTGTGATAGGAAAAGAAAATTTAGACATAGGCCAAATTTAATGAAAGCAAGTTTCAAAGAAATAAGAGAAAATACAAGCATTTTCCAAAGGTCTGAAATTATATATAAAAAGGAAATCGGCTTAAGAGAATAGGAAATTTTATAGAATGAAATTTTAATGAAACAAACATTTCTAATGAGATTTAAATGGAGACTGACATGTCTAAAGAGGGGAAGCATGGGGAATTTGTTGACCAGTTTAGATTTTTTTTTTCACAGACGTGTAGAAAATGGAACAATAGGCCGGTGGAAAATAGAGGATGAATAGAAAAGATCGGTACAATCCTATAAGTATAATCAGGAATACTAAAGATCAGTGGGCTGGGACTCTAGGAAGGCTAACAAGTTTTGCTTGGGGTTTTTGTTTTCTCGTTGCTATTATTGTTTGTAGCAATGTTTGATGGTAAAGAAAGACCAAAAAAGGTATAGAAGGTAAGGAAACAAGCTTTTATTAAGTACCTCCTGTTTCAGGCAGTGTTGCTAAGCACTGCACAAATGTTATCCCATTAGACTCTCACAACCCTGTGAAGTAAGTGCTATTATCATTCCTATTTCACAGCTGTGGAAACTGTGACTTGCTCAGGGACATACAGCTCGCAAGTGACTGGGGCTCGATTTGGACTTAGCTCTCCCTCACTTCAAGTTCAGCCTTCTATCCACTGAACCAACTACCTACCTCTGGTATAAACCTGAATGGAATAGGACAATTAATAAAGTATCTAAGTGAAAGACAAAAATGAAACATTCCCTTCCCTCAAAGAGTTTACATTTTATTAGAAGAAAAAAACTGTACACTTTTATGTAGATACAAATGAAATACTCGGCTGAGAGGTCTTGTTTTTGGAGGGCAGGCACCAGCAGAGCTTTTAGGAAAGCTTCATTTAGGAGGCAGCTGAGCTGAGGTGTAAAGGAAGCTATAATTTCTGAAGGACAGGGGAACAGAAGGAGAGCATTCCAAGGTTGGAGACAAAAGTATGGAGAAAGAAAATGGAATGTTGTAAGGCACTGGTGTTAAATGAAAATAGAAATGGAAGGAGGGTTGAGGGGGGCACTCGCCTGATCGATATGTGGCTAGTGGACTCAGATGGCTATGGAGCAGAAGTCGAGGCTGGTGAATCTGCACAGCCCTCCCTCACTCAAATGAAAATCAATTGCAAGTCATGTTATCCTCTCCTTGATGTCATGGTCCTCTTCTAGAAGGGAGGACAAACCACAAACCATCCATAAGGATCCCCGCGGGCTGCATATTGACTTAGAAAACCACATATCACATTTTGTTCTATTTTTATCTATTTTGTTAAATATTTCCCAATTACATTTTTTCCTGGTTCAGACCACATTCCAGACTGTTGCACTGGCCAGGATGTGACCTGTTGGCTTGTTTTTGACTCATCACAACAGCCCTACAGTGTAGATATTGTAAATATTAACATCTTCATTGTGCAGATAAGGAAGTTGAGCTTCAGAAAGGTTACCCAAGACCACTAAACTGAGAAGGACCATAGACTCCCAAGGAAGGACTAGAACAGAGATTCAAAACCAGTTCTCTTGTGACTTCTCGCCAAGCGTTTCTTTTTTCCATCATACCACAATGCTTCCATCATACCACAATGCTTCCTCCTCCAGATGCTTCAGTTTCCTCATCTGAAAGAGACGAAATGATTGGAGTACAGTAAATGTTCTTTAGATTCCTATCCAACTTTAAAAGCCTATCCTCTGAAATTTATCACTTGGATTCTGAAGAGAAAGATCCCCTCCAAGTGGATTTCAAGAGGTTTAATTAGCATTAGAAAAGTGCATCTTTTGCACAAATAGACTTGCAGGTCAGCTTCACTACTCTCACCAATTTATTGTAAGGATTAAATGAAATAGTGAAGGCAAAATATTTCATGAACTTTACAGCGCTTTCTGAATGAGAGGCCTTACTATGATTAGTATTAGAGCATTAACTTTTAATGTCCAAAAGCTTAGTTCAATGGATAGACCACTCGATCTATAATTGTTATATAATCTATAATTGTTAAGAACTGAGCTCAAATTAGCCTCAGATATTTTTGCTAGCTGTGTGACCTTGGTCAAGTCTTTTAACTTTTACATGCCTCAGTTTCCTTAACTGTACAATGGAACTAATAATAGCACCTACATCCCAAGGTTATTGTGAAAACCAAATGAGATATTTGCAAAGTACTTTGTAAATTTTAAAGTGTTAAATAAATGCTAGCTATTAATTGTTCTTGGGCTTTAATAAGTCCTTAAAATTCTGAGTCAGTATTATTTGAGAAATAAATCATTATAAGTCCATTTAATTGAGTTTACTCCCTCAAATCCTCATTTTCTTTCATATTTTAGCCCCTGAATAAAGCTCAGGGGAAATATTTGCTGACCTAACGATTTTCAGTTAAACATTTATTAAGTACCTGTTATGCAAAGGACACTTTGCTAAATGCAAGAGGTACAAAGATGAAAAATAGTTGCTCTCCCTACCTTCAGGAAGCTAATAATTAAATAATAATATGCAGTGTATAGGCAAGTACAATGCACAGCAGAACTTCATAAGAGGGGATATCCAGACCAAATGCTCTAGAAAAGTCTGAGGAAGGAACAGTCATTTGGGGTGTCAGAATGAGAAAGTCTTCATGGAAGCAGTAGTGTTTGATCTTGTTCTTTAGAAAAGAGATGGATTTCAAGTACCTGCTGAGCATCAGATACTATACTGGGCACTAGAATTACATGTGCCCCCCCACAAACTATGTTCTAAAGAGATGAGCTCTAGACATAAGGAATGGATTGTACTAGAATCACACAGAGTAAGAGACATGGAGACAGAGAAAAGGAGAGAGAGAAGAGAGAATGACAAAGATACAGAGAAACAGATATTGAGAGAGACATGAACAGACAAAGAGAGGGATGAAAAGAGGAGACAGAGATAGAGAAAGACAGAGAAGGGTATAGAAGATAAGATTAGACATGGCTAATAAACCACTTTTGGTAGAATGAGATTTGAAGGGATGCAGTAGAAAATAAAGCTGAAAAGATAGTTTGGAGCCCTGTAAATTCCTGGCTTAGAAATTAATATTTTATTGTGTGACAGCATAATGGGAATGGGAATTTGAAGATCTTCCCTGCCCATTAATAAGTCTGAGGGATATTTGAAGACTTTCTCTGCTTTGAAGATAAGCTCTGCCCCCAATAGCCTGAATGTAGTTACATGGAGCCTGTTGTGGGAGGAGTTTGCTGAAAGGTAGAGCAGAGCCCACAGGAAGCTGGGAGTGAGAGGGTGGGAAAGAAAGGAGCTCAGGCAGGGAGATAGAGAGGTTTGTGAGTAAATGTCGGTCTTGTACTGACTTATGGGAAGGCTAAAGGATGGTGTGGCTCTCTGTGTTGTTATGTCTTGTTAACTTCATTACTACTATGATGGAATCAGCTTACTGGTTTTGGGATTCAGTTTTCTGGTGTCTAAATTCTTTGGTTCTGTCCTCTATATGGAGAGTTTGTTATATTTTGCAATTGAATGTCATGTGATATTTATAGTCCCTGTCTTTATCGTGATTGCGGAAGCTGTAAATATTGCACTGGGACTACAGACAGGCAGCTGTGAAGGAACTCAAACAGCTTGCCCCTGAAGAGTATGGAAACAGGCATAAAGTCCATTTACAGGATCAGGGACAGAAGACAGAGTTTCTGTGTTTGTCCAGCCATCCACAAAAACTGAAGAAGCCAGTTTAGGGCAAGCAATAACAATAGCCGATGGGTCTGAAACTGATCTCACTGCCAAGAGAGGTACCTTGGATAGAAATCTGACCTACAATTACATGCTAGGAGAGTGTGGGCATCTGACCCACCAGGGGTATTAGCAGCAGGAGAAGAAGGAACAAGCTCTAGGAGGATGCAGGTGAACATTAAGGAGATGACACCTCTTCCCCATATTCTCTAATTCTATTCAATATGTTTTAGTCTGTGAATCTGCTGACATGCTGCTGAACTCTGAGAGGAGGGAAGCTCACCAAAAGGATATAGTTTCTATTGCTTTCTCCATGTTATTCATGTCTCTAGCGTAACTTTCTTGTTTAATGTATTCCTAGGCTCAGAGTTTACAAGGAAGATGGGCTCTTTGAGAGACAACATAAATTCTGACATCATCTGAGGGCATATACCCTAACTGGATGCTAAAAAAGTTACAAAGATTATTGAGAGAGCCTCCCCAAACTGAGTCCTGAACCATGGGTTATAATTGCATAGGTAGTTGGAAGCTACAGAAAACCCTTGAATTCTGACCAAGTTCAATCTGGAGAGAAATGAGGCATGACTGACTTTAAATTGAGAAAAGAGAGGATGCTGACAAGTAAGGGGACCAGACAAGGTTTCTCAGATAAGATAGCATCTGTGTTAAGCCTTGAAATCAAGATGAGTCAACAAGCATTTGTTAATCATTTGCTCTGTACCAGGCCCTCTGTTAATTACCTTCTCATCTTTTTCAATGGGATGCCGACAGAAATTATCCTAAAATAAGTCATTGTCTTGCTATTATTCTTTTCTGTGTAATGTTCCAGTCAGTCAAGTCAACAGGCATCTATCAAGCACCTACTGTGTTCCAGACACTGCACTAAGCACTGGGGTATAAACAAAGGGGAAAACTGTCCCTGCCCTCAAGGAGCTCACAGTCTAATGGGGGAGCCAATATTCAGATAACTAAGTACATATAAGATATATGAAGGGTATGAGGTTAAGCTTACATCCTAATACTTTTTATTCAACTTCAAAAAAAACCAATTATTTTATCCATCTTTGCAACAATCTATATGCTGCTATACCCTGTCTATATTGTGCTTGTATAGAATTGTTTGCATATCATTTCCTCTAGTAGATTGTAAGTTCCCCTAGTGCAGGGATTGTCTTTTGCCATTCTTTGGATCTTTAGCACAGTGCCTGGTTAACTGAAGCACAATCCTTGTTAACTGGATGATTGACTGGAACATTATAGAGAAAAGAATAATAGTAGGATAGTGGCAATATTCCAAGATTATCTCTTTTTTCTTTTGAATTTATTTATTTTTAGCTTACAACATTTGGTTCCAATTTTTTTGAGTTCCAAATTTTTCCCCTTCCCTCTCCTCCCTCTCCCTGGCACCATGCAATCCAATATAGGTTCTAAAAATACCTTCACATTAAACATTAGTCAAGTTGTAAAGAAGAATATGAAGGGTATGAGGTTATGGTATATGAAGGATATGAGGTTCAACTAATGGAATGAACCATAAGGAAGAAGGAGGAGGAAGAGGAAGAAGAGGAGAATGAGGACAAGGAGGAGGACGAGGAGGAGAAGGACAAAGAGGAGAAGGAGAAGGAGGAAGAGGAGGAGAAGGAAGAGGACAAAGAGGAGGAGAAGGAGGAGGAGGAGGAGGGAGACAAAGTAATTTGCTTCAATCTGCATTCAGACTCTGTAGCTCTTTCTCTGAATGTGGATATCTCTTTCAATCATGAGTCTTTTGGAGCTATTTTATAGCCTTGAATTGCTGAGGAGAGCCCAGTCTATCAAAGTTAGTCATCACAAATACAGTGTTCTTCTGGTTCTTTTCCCTCACTGAGCATCAGTTTGTTTAAGTCTCTCCAGGTTATTATGAAGTCTGTCTGCTCCTCATTTCCAATAGTATTCCACTATATTCATATACCGCAACATGTTTAGCCATTCCCCAATTGACAGGCATCCCCTTGGTTTCCAATTCTTTGCTTTTCTGCCACTACAAAATGAATTGCTATAAATATTTTTTGTACATGTGGGTTCTTTTCCCATTTGCATGATCTCTTTGGTATACAGAGCTAGAAGTGGTATTGCTGGGTCAAAGAGTATGCACATTTTCATAGCCCTTTGGGCATAGTTCCAAATTGCTCTTCAGAATGGTTGGATCAGATCACAACTCCAACAATAATACATTAGTGAAAGAGCTCATATTCTAAAGGGGAAAGCTACATGCAAATAACTAGGTACATTAAAAAAAAGTCTCCCCCCCCTCAATTAGAATGTAAGATCCTTGAGGGAAGAACTATCAATTTTTTTTCTTTTTTTTTCTTCTACTTTCTTTTTTTTTCTTATTTGTTTACCACTGTTTAGGACAGTGGCTGATACATAGTAAGCTCTTAAAAAAACTTATTGACTTGATTTGAGGACCATTTCTAAATGAACTCCATTGAACAAGATAAGAATGTTGTTTTTTAAATAACGATAGTAACTTGGTCCAACCATTCTGGAAAATAATTTGGAATTATGCACAAAGGGCTATAAAATTGTGCATACGTTTTGACCTGGAAATACCACTAGTAAGTCTATATCCCAAAAGAGATCAAAGGAAAAGGAAAAGGACCTTTTTTTGTACAAAAGTATTTATGTCAGGTCTTTTTGTGATGGCAAAGAATTAGAAATTGAGGGGATGCCTATCAACTGGGGAAAGGCTGAACAAGTTGAGGCACATAATTGTGATAAAATACCATTGTGCTATAAGAAATGAAGAGCAGGATGGTTTCAGAAAAACCCGAGAAGACGTATATGAATTATGCAAAGTAAAGTGAACTGAACCAGGAGAACACTGTACACAGTAACAGCAATATTATAAAGATGATCAATTGTGAAAGACTTAGGTACTCTAATCAAGATAATGATCCAAAAGCATTTCAAAAGACCCATGATGAAAATTCTATCCACATCCAGAGAGAGATCTGATGAAATCTGAATGCAGACTGAAGCATACTTTTTAAAAACTGTCTTTCTTTTTTTAATTTTTTGCAATATGGCTAACATGGAAATATGTTTAGCATGACTTCATATCTATAATTGATATCATATTGCTTGCCTTCTCACTGGATAGGGGAAGGGCAGGAAGGAGGGAGAAAATTTGGAACTCCAAAAATTTTAAAAGTGAATGTTAAAAACAATTTGAAAAAATCATAATAGTGACTGTTATTTATAAAGTACCTTAATTTTCTTATTCCATAAATTAAGCCATCTATAATTGGACTATGGGCTACAGATATTTAATAAGAAGATTTTAGTGGTCTTTCAGTTCCTTCAGTCTTCTGATGGCATATTTGACTGTGACTGTGAGATAGTATTGTAGGTCCATGCACCACCAGTTACTGTTTTCATACAAGATTCACTATGCCAAATACCCATAGCCCTTCTCTTCATTTTGGTCTTGCCACAAAAGAAACAGGTATATTTGCATGCTGGCTAATTTCAATTTTCTTCACCATTTTTCTGAGGCATACACCATAACGTGTTCCATATTTACCAACAATTCCAACCTTCTTGGGAAGTTTAGCCATGTTACTGGTTGAAGGGCTGGAGCCTGGAGAGGGAAAGCACCTTAATTTTTACAAAGCACTTTACAAAAATGATCTTATTTGAACCTCATAGCAATTCTCTAAAGTAGGTGCTGACATATCCATTTGACAAAAGAGAGAACTAAAGCCCAAAGAACTGGGGAACTGTCTTCTCCTTTGTCACATCCATAAACTGAAGAGGCAAAACTACCAACAGAAAAAGGATCTAAAAACAGTACACAGCTGCCCCTAGAAACTGAGGGAGAGTCTGCGCATACATGAGCTGGATCTGTCGTCATCCAATGCTTAGAATTTCACATCTGCGGTCCATCATCAACACTGGGCCACTAATGGCCCAGAGGAATCTCTACAATTTAAAGGGAGGCTCACATGGAACCTCTCAGTACAGGCTCAGCCCCCAGCCCCAACCTTTTCCCAAGTGGGACTGGAAAGCAGAGGGTGCCAGATCCTTTGAAACATGAGAAGGAAAGTAGTGACTGTGTTCAGGGAGGAGACAATTGGGAAACATTTCAAAGTTAATTCTAAGAAATAGAAGTGAAATATGGAGAAGTCTAAAGCATGGAGGACATATTGTACAAAGTTAGGGGAGAGACTAGTGAGTTTGTAAAACAGCAAATTTAGCTTGAAGGTAGGAGTATTCAAAGGGCATTATTGGGAATCTAATCAGCAGAGTTGGGCTGGGGCCAGATTATACATCTCCCCTGATTGAAGTACTAGATACCTGAGTGACTACATGATGCTGCTAGGAGATTGAGCTACAAAGCTGAAAGGGCAAGCATCATGCTCTCCATTTTACAAATGAGAAAAATGAAAGTGAAAAAAATTGAAGCGACTTGTCCAAGGGCATATGACTGGATCAGAACTGGAACTCAAACCTACTTCAGAATTCCAAATTCTCAGGAAGAACCTCAGAGGCCATGCCATCCAAGCACTATATCTGAAGAGGAATGTCTGCTCCAGTATCTCTGAAAAGTGGTGTATACACTATACTCTCTCACTTGGTGAGCTCATCAACTCTCATGGGTTCAGCTGTCATTCTTCTACACATGATTCCCAGATCTATCCAGCCCTAGACTTTCTCCTGAGTTCTGATACCACATCAGTTAAGTCAATTTCTATCTATTAGCGTCTATTATTTGCCAGCACTATGCTAAGCACTGAGGATATAATGCAAATAAAATTAAATGCAGAAGCAATTAGATGGCACAGTGGAAAGAGCATCAACCCTGGAGTTCAGAGGACCTGAGTTCCAATCTGGCCTCAGACACTTAGTAGCTGTGCACAAGTCACTTAACCCTGATAGCCTCCAGATAGATAGATAGATAGATAGATAGATAGATAGATAGATAGATAGATAGATAGATAGTCTTTGCCCTCATTGAGCTTATATCTAATATTACAAACTGCTAGATGGACATCTGAAAATGGATATCCCAAAAGCATCTTAACTATATTCAAAATAAAATTTATTAATTTTCTGAAATAACAACAACAAACCACTCACCTTTTCCGACCTTCCATATTACTGTCAAGGGCACCACCATCCTTCTAAATATCTAGGTCTGAAACTTCAGTTTCATGCTCAACTCCTCTCTCTGGACTCACCTCTAATATCCAATCATATGCCCAATCTTATCATTTATTTCTCTACCTCTCGTGTATGTCTTATTTCCATTGCACAGCAAACACCACATATCACTTGTCACTTTTCTCCTTGAATGCTGCATTAGCCTTCTAATTGGTCCCCCTATCTCAAGCCATTCCCCACTCCAATCCATTTTCATTATGGCCAAAGTAGTTTTCCGCATCACTGTGATACTCAGTAAATTCTAGTGATTCCTCATTACTTCCAGGATCAAATACAAAGTCTTATGTTTAGCAGTTAAGGTCTTCACAACCAGATTCCTTCCTATCTTTCTAATATTCTTATATTCTATTCCCCTACACACATCAAACTATATTTGTCTGCTTTCTATTCTTATTACATGACTATGTCCCATGCATTTGCCTTTGTATACTGCAGCGGTTCTCAACCTATGGGTCACGACTCCTTTGGGGGTTAAATGGGGTCGCCTAAGACCATCAGAAAACACATATGTCCAATGGTCTTAGGAATCGAGACACTGCTCCTGTATCCATCTCCAGGTGAGTCCACCCACATGCAGATGTGCCCACATACAAGTACTAAAGGGTCAGGGCATTAGGAAGGTTGAGAACCACTGGTATACTATCTGTCCTTCATGTCTGGAATCCTCTTCCTCCAATTATCTGATAATTAGAAATCCTTGGCTCAAGCAACACCTTAGAAAGCTAAGTGGCCCAGTGGATAGAGCACTACCCCTGAAACCAGGAAGACTGAGTTCAAATGCAGCCTCAGGTACTTACTAACTATGTGACCCTGGGCTAGTCACTTCATCTCTGCCTTGGTTTCCTCAATTGTAAAATGAGAATAATAATAATGGGACCTACCTCCCAGGACTGTTAGAAGGATCAAATAAGATAACATTTGTAAATCATTTAGCACATAGTAGGTGCTTAATAAAAATTTATTTCCTTTTTTCCAGGAAATTTTCCCTGCCCTCCCCCCCCAAGTTGCTAACTCCATCCTCTCTAAGGTTATCTTCCATCTATTCTATCATATATGCTCTGATTTCTACATGATATTTCTCCCACTAGAATGTAAACTCTTTGATAGCAAAGATTGATTTTACCTTTCTTCATATCCCCATTATTAAACACAATACCCAACACATACTAAGCCCTTAATAAATGTTTGTTGATTGTTTGATTGAAGACCTCCAATGAAAGAGAGTTCACAACCACTAAAAATGACCTAGTCCACTTTCAAACAACCCTAACAGTAAGGAAGTTATTGAGCTTACATCTACTACTCTGCCTTCATGGACCAAGCAGAAAAAAATCTAATCCCCCTACCCCATGGTTGACACAACTTGGTTGTCCTTGCATGATTCCACAGTGCCTCTCTCTAGAATGCACAGTGCAAAGCATCCTTAAGAGCAGTAACAACAATGCATGACTTTTACATGGTGCCTTAGAGTTTGGAGAACATTTTCTATGTATTCTCTCCTTTGACACGGGTCAGCATTTTGTTCCCATTTTACTGATGAGGAAACTGAAGCTCAGAGAAAAAAAATGAGGAAGAACAAGTTTCCAACTCAAGGCTCCAGCTGGAGTTGCCTGCTTTTAAATTCAATGCATTTCCCCACAAGTTTGAGCCCAACCACAAACTCAGAAGCATGTTCCCTAGTGACTTGTGCAGGAAGCAACCAATTCTGAAGAGTCAGTAAGTTAATTTGGATGCGAACTCAGTCTATGCTTTAAATAAAAGGAATTCTTTAAGTCAAAAAGAAATTCTAATTCACAGCATAGCTGATTGTATTGCCCAGCTGAATCTATATGAAATCTATGAAATCCCATTTTCCTAAATTGCTCTGGATGGCTTTCTAGCAAGAAAACATCACCAATCTCAGGGTTGTTTTTGTTGTGGTTGTTTTTTTCCTGGGTAGTTTTCAGGAAATGAAACTACCTCCTACCAGACAAGATTAGGCCCCTACCAGAAAACTGCGATTCCCAGAAAGGGGGAAAAAAATCCTTCAGGATGCATTACTAACAAAGGTGTTTGGGTTTGATAGGACCAGAAATGTCCAAACTATTAAATTTTATATGTGTGGGGACTATCAGACAACAAGAGCTACTTCAGATCAGGAGTTTTTAAAGCAAAGTGGTGTATTTGAAAGCTAACATGGATTTGGAATCAAAAGACTTGTGTCCAAACAGTGATTCAGTTAACTGAAGGCTGTGTGACTTCATGCAAGGCAGTTAACCTTTCAAGGGCTCAGTTTCCTCGCCTGTAAAATGCAGGGGTTCATATAGGATGCTCACTAAGGCCTTTAGAGCTCTAAATTCTATGTCACTCTATTAAACTACTGCCTTGTTACTCAGATAGGAATAATTGATAATTAGGAGTGCATTAGGGTTTTATATGCTGAGAGTGCACTGAAAATTTTTGTAGAAAGTTAGGGGTAGAAGGGACATCAGTGATCACAAGGGCCACTGCGAGGCAGTCAATGGCACAGCAGTCTTAAGAGGATCGAAAGACCTAGATGCAATTTGGGCAAAGTGAAGGTGGGGGAGGGAGGCAAAAATTGGGGCAAAAATTTTACTCCTCTGTGTTCTACTTTGCTCATGAGCAAAATGGGGCTATTGATGCTGCCTAATTCACGGGATTGTTTTGAGGAAAGTGTTTCCAAGCCTTCAGGTACTACAGAAATGGATGACATGATACCATCTACTATCCTGGAATGTGCTCCCCTACTCGTTTTACCTCTTCCTATCCTACCCTTCCCTTTTTATCTAATTCCCAATGATGCCTCCTCCATGAAGACTCCTCTGATTCCACCCAGCTAGAAGCGACCTCTCCATTCCTGATTTTCCCATAGCACCATGTATGTGCTTCTCCTATACACCTTTATTGTTGTTCAGTCATCTTTTCAGCAGCATCTGACTCTTCGTGACCTCATTTGGAGTTTTCTTGGTAAAGATATTAGAGTGGTTTGCTATTTCCTTCTCCATTTTATTTTACTCATGAGGAAACTGAGGCAAATGGGTTTAAGTGACATACCCAGGGTCACACAGCTAGCAAGCATCTGAGGCTGGATTTGAACTTGAGAAGATGAGTCTTCCTGACTCCAAGCCCAGCACTCTATCCATTGTACCACCTAACTGTCCTACCATCTTTTATTTGGTACCTTAGGCCCTCATGTATCTATCTTTTGGCCACACTCAGACTGTAAGTTCCATGAGGACAAGGATTGTCTTTAATGACCTCGCACCTCCCTCTTGATGCTGAACCAAGATCTTTGAATAAAAGAGAAAATCAATCAGTAATTATTGCATTGAATTCAATTGTCCAAGAATGAACAACAGGTATTGGAATTCAGGCCTCCTGACTTCATGCCCTGCATGGTCTTTCCACCACAGAAGGCAAGTAATTGTCAGGGGAAAACAAAACAAAACAAAACAAAACAAAAAAACTTAGAGCAATGGCCTAGCAGCCCTCCTTCAGTGCAGGCTAGGGCAAGGAAGGCACTGTAAATATTATTTATGTAGTTATTAGAGAGAGTAAGAGAAGTTAAGGGAGGGGCACAAGATGCTAATGTCGGACAGCACACTATGAATAGTAACTGGGTCTTGGCTCTACTGTACTTAACTTTAGGGATTATCTATTTTGAGACAGGGAAAGCTAACAGAAGCAGCTTCTCCCCCTAATCCACATTCCTACAAGACCTGCAAGCATTAAAATAATCACACCACTGGTGCTCAAGCCAATTTATACTTTCACATAGGCTACTGGAGGGAAGCTTGTTACAAATGTCTCAATAAATGGATGGTATAATATATTTTTAGAGGTTTCACTTTTAAATTCCATTAAACACACATACACATACACACATACACACAGAACCATGTCATGGGCCCAATAAGTAACTTGTAATAAGAAGAAATCACAGCAGTCATAGATTCAAGGAAGCCTGGAATATATGACATTAGAATGTGGCACAAAGACTATTTAAGCACAGAACAATGGAATTGTAAATGGTATCACAAAATAGGAAGTCTGAGCTGGAAAGAACCTAAGAAAATAAATGATTAGAACAAAGAATAGAGTATTTCAGAACAGAATGGGACCTTAGATATTGAATTGAGCCACTATGTTTGATGAAAGAGGAAAACAGTGATATCTCAGCACACTTTAACTCAAAGAAAACCCCAATCACCATAAATATATGAGCAGCAATGGCAGCTGGTGCCCACAGAGTCAGAATCTGGATATACTCTGCATACACGTGGATAGGAACAGATTTTCGTTGGTTGTATAGCCTTTATTCTGTCATTGGGGAGGCAGTATGACGTGGTGGGAAGCTTGGAGGACCTAAAGCTGATCCTTGCAGGCTCTTTGACTATGGGCAAGTCACTTTATCCTTCAGAGCCTCAATCTCTACATCTATAAAATGAGAATAATTGCACTTGCTCTGATTCCCCCCCCCCACACAGGGCCAAACAGTATTCTATAAACATGTAAATTAGGCATGTTGATATTATTAGAATGTAACAATAGCCTGAACTCACTCACCCAGAGCTAGGAAAGCTCATTCTTCCCACTCAGGTTCCTAGGGGTACCGCAGAGGATTTTAGGGTGCCTTTCTCTGTTGCTATTGGCTCTATCTTCCATTCCAATGTATTCCACCATCCTCACTGTTAATTTGTCAGTGATTATTGCCCCAGTTCCATTTCTCTATTTAATATTAATTAGCAAGGGGCATTCATTAGGAAGATAGAACAAGAATAGAAGCAAGAAGAAAAGAAATAAGCGTTTTGGGGGGTTTTTTGGAGGGGCAATTGGGATGAAGTGACTCACCCAAAGTCACATGGCTAGTAAGTATTAAGTGTCTGAATCAGGATTTGAACTCAGGTCCCCCTGACTCCAGGGCTGGTGCTCTATTCACTGCACCACCTAGTCACCCCAAAATAAACCTTTTTTTTAAACATTTACTATGTACTAGACACTATGCAAAGCACTTTAAAAATATCTCATTTGATCCTCACTACAACCCTGAGAGATATGTGCTATTACAATCCCCATTTTACAGTTGAGAAAACTAAGGCAGGCAGAGGTTAAGTGACTTACCCAGGGTCACGGCACTAGCAAATGTCTGAGGCTTCATTTGAACTCAGGTCTTCCTGATTGCCGGTCCAGTCTTCTATCCATTGTATCATCTGGCTGCCTCTAAGTACAATTTCCCCAACCTCTTGGTGTACATTCTCCTATATCCTACCTCAGATCCGGGTGAAACTAGTTTCCAATTTAGCTGTGTGACCCTGAGCAAGTCACTTAACCTCTGTTGACCTCAGTTTCCTCATCTGTAAAATGTGGTTAATAATAGTGCTAATCTCCAGTGTGGTGTGAAGGATCAAATTAGGTAATTACACAGTACCTATATATAGTAGGCCCTATGTAAATGCTATTATCATGTTTTTATTTTCACAAAATTTTGTGATTTCTTCCCATTTTAAATTAAATAAAACAAATCATTATTCAGAGAAAGGGGCCAGTCACAGACTTCCTCAAACAGCCAGAGGAGTCCATGACACAGAAATGTTCAAGAAGCCCTGATTCAATTCACCTTCCACACATCTGCCAAGATATTGTGTCTAAAGTACAAGTCAGACCACACCACTCTCTTACTCAAAGCTCCTTAGTGGCTTGAGTACAAAATGCAAACCCCCAGTGTTGGCATTTAAAGTCCTTAAAATATCCTCTTGCCTCATTTTCCAGGTTTTTTATTATCCTCTGGGGCCAAACAGAACAAGTCTAATCTTTCTTTAATGTGATGGTCTTTCAAACACTTGAAGATGGTTCTTGTGTCCCTACTGTCCCTTTCTCAGGCTAAAAAAAAACCTTATTTCCTTATTTAATATGTATCCCAAGGACTTCAAGGTCTTGGTTGCTTTCTAAATACTCTGCAGACCATCAGCATCCTTCTTAGACCTGGGTGTCCTCTGGAGGGGTTCTGACCAGGGTAGGGCATAGAGACATTGTCTTGTGCTTATACCCCTCTTAATGTAGCCCAAGATCACATGAGCTTTTTTTTTAACTCCCACAACACACAGCTGACTTAGATAGAGCTCACAGTCTATTCAAACAACTGGATTCTCTTTTTTTTTTCTTTTTGGATAGGCTGTTGTCTGAGATTCCTTCTGATTTTAACAATCGTTTTTATTTTTTAAGGGCCCTTCCATCTCTATCTGCCCCCTTTGTCCTTTGGGGCAAAATGGATTTTATCTGTAAACTCCTTAAGGGTGAATATTGTATTTTATCCATGAGGAAAATGTGGAGTGAATTTACTGTGAATATTTCCTGCCTTGGGAGCTGTTATTAATGAATCTTTGCAAAGAATATCCTTTTTTTTCTTTTTTCTGATTCAGAGAGGAAGAAAATAAAGGACAGCTGGATATAGTGCAGGTGTTCTTTAAATTAGGGATGGAGAAAGCAAGGAGGTGCATGAACTCTAGTTGTTGAGTCATTTCAATCCTGCCTGACGCTCCATGACCCCATTTGGGTTTTCTTGGTAAAGACACTGGAGTGGTTTGCCATTTCTTTTTCTAGCTCATTTTTTTTTACCAATGAGGGAACTGAGGCAAACAGGGTTGTGTGACTTGCTCAGGGTCACATAGTTAGTAAGTGTCTGAAGCCAGATTTTTGAACTAAGGTCCTTCTGACTCCGGGGTCAGAGTTCTATCTACCACGTTCCCTACCTACCCTATGAGATCTAGTCTTGTAGATAAAAGGTCTAATGTCCAGTTCCTTCTCTGCTCCTTTGTCATTTTGGGCAAAGTCCTAGAACTATGTGTTCTTTATTTTCCTCAACTATACAAGAGATAGTAATGTTTTTTCTATCTCCCTTACAAATGTTTTACGAGAGACATACTCTGTAAACTCGCAGGGCCGTCTCCAGTCATCACGATCTATTTCTTGCCATTAGACTCAGATGGTTCCAGAGGAGAAAGTGAAACTGTGACCTTACACAGCCCTTCCCCACTTATATCCAATTCAAATCCAATTCACTTGCAAGTCATGGCATCATCTTCCTGATATCAGGATTCTCATCGAGTACAAAGAACAAACAACAATTCTGTCAACTTTAAAAGCAACATATAAGCTTCACCCATTGTTATTCAGGGTCCAATCATACTGAGCATGCAGAGAGAATTCAGCTGATACAATTAGACTATGTGCAGGCATCCCATAACTGGTTCTGGGGCTGTTAACTATGTGGTGAAGAAGAGCTTCATTTTTGTTTTATATCGCCTGACTTAGTACCTGGCACACCATAGACACTTAAAAAATGTTTAGTTATTGATTGACTGGTAGGGGTAGTGAGACAAGTACAAAAATGTTTAAAATAAAAACTAGAATATAGTGCATAGGAAAAATACAAAGTATCGTTTATTCTCTTAATCCAAGTAATGGAATGGGCAAAGGGAAAATATCCATAATGGGTGTATTTCCATTGGATTAGTTAAAATTGATTTCATCATGGAGCCAAAAGATCAGACCTCAAATAGGACAGGACAGTCCACAGTGGGAGTGAATTAAGGGCCAAAATCAAAGGTGGTTCATACAAGTAATAATTTGTGGAGACTGACAGAGACCAGGAAAGGACAAATGTTATGACTTTTGAAATAGAAAGAGGACCAAGTTTTCAAACTACTAGTCAGTGAGCTTGACACTGACTGCTAGAAAAATTCTAGAATATATTATTAAGATGATGGTTTATGAAAAATTAGAAAGAAGAGTTGTTATTACTAAAAGCTAGCATAGATTCATCAAGAAAAGGTCATGCTGGACTAACCTCATTCATTTCCTTTTTAGACAGGTTCACTAAAGTAAATGGAATGCTATAGACTTAGTAGTCCTAGATCTCAGCAAAACATTCAGCAAGAATTCTCATGTTATTCTTTTGAACAAGATGAAGAGATGCATGTTAGACCAATGTGAATAAAATCACAAAAGGGTGAATGACCAAGTCCAAAGAGATAAATCATTAAGAACTTGGTGCCAAGCTGGAGAGACTGTCTAGTAGAATGTTCTGGCGATCTGTAAACTCCTATTGTTCTTCTTGTTCATTCATTTTTCAACTTTCACACCCCTATTTGAGGTTTTCTTGGCCAAGATACTGAAGTGATTTGCTATTTTCTTCTCCAGCTCGTTTTACAAATGAGGAAACTGATGCAAACAGGGTTAAGTGACTTACCCAAGGTCACATGGCTAGTAAGTATCTAAGGCCAAATTTGAACTCAAGAAGAATAGTCTTCCTGACTTCAGACCTAGCACTCTGTACAGTGTACTACCTAGCTGCCCCTACACCTTGGGTTTTTTAAATCAGCTGCACCAATGTAAAATGGAACAGGTGTGGCGAGAAAGTAACGTGTCTAGAAAAATATCTGGGGCTCTTCATAGACTCTAAACTCAATATGAGTCAACTCAACATGGTAGTCAAATAAAGTTAATTGGGTCATTAAGGCTGAATTAATAGAGGTAGAGACTAAAAAATGAGGAAGATAATAATCCCACTATACTGTCCTAGGCAAGCTTCATTTAAACTATTAGTCACTTCTGAACACCATGTTTGTTGAGGAACATTAAGGAAATGGAAAATGCAAAGTGGAATGATCAAGATGATGAGAGGGTTGGATATCATGCTATATGAATATTGACTAGGAAGATTTAGACTGGAAAACAGGATACTTGGTAGGAAGTAGAGGGAAAGAACATAAAAGTCTTCTCCAAATATTTAATCTGTCATGGAGAAGAATGCTTAGACTTGTTCTGTTTGGCCTGGCCCAAAAAAGAGAAATCAGCACTAATGAGTGGAAGGTCATAGGATCATAGAATTTACAGCCCAAACAGACTTCAGAGGATCTCTTTTGCTACTCCCCTCATTTTTCAGATGAGAAAACTGAGGTCCAGAGAGTTTGTGACTTGTCCAAGATCACAAAGCATCAGAGGAAAAAATTCGAACCCAAAGTCCTCTGTCACTAGAGACAGTGCTTTTTATACTGTTGTTTCCAATTGCAGGGGTAGATTTGGGTTCTATATATAACAAACATGTAGAATTGTCCAGAGTTTTGTTTTCAAGAGAGAAAAGAGCTGTGTCCAGTTCAATTTTTTTAAATTATTAATTGTTTACTACATTCAGAGTCTTAAGTTTGGTACTTAAGCAATCTAGGATCTCATTGAACAAGGGGGATTAAGATATGGTCACAATAATTATGACATATATAAAATTAGGAAATAGTACAGTAAAGTGAGAAGAACCCCTGGTGTGGAGTCAGAGATCTGGATGTAAATCCTAGCTGTGTGACCTTAGAGGAATCATTTAACCAGAGAGAAGAGACAGAGACAGAGACAGAGACAAAGACAGACAGAGAAACAGAGAGAGACAGAGAGAGGGAGGGAGGCAGAGGGAGAGGGAGAGATAGAGAGAGACAGACAGACAGAGACAGAGAGACACAGAGAGAGAGAGAGACAGAGAGAGAGAGAGTATAACATCTTAAAATCCCTCCTAACTAAATTCTTCAGTCCTATAAGATTAATGAACATTTTGCAATGATGAGAGATTCAAGGGTGAGAGAATTCACTTCTTTCTGAAGAGATCAATGAAAGCTTCTCTGATGAGGCAGTATTTGAATGGGGCATTGAAGAATGAGTAGGATTGCAGCAGATGAAGACTAGAATCTAGCGAAGGTATTGTAGTTCCTAGGTATAATATAGATTTTGATAAAAGGTATGAAGTCAGGAAAACACCAGACTTATTAAGGGACAGGAAGTAGCAAAGTTTGGCTAAAGCATAAAATACATGATGTGAGGAGCAGTTGGAAATGAGTCTGGAGGAATAAATTGGAGTTTTTATCAAGCCTCCTAGAAGTTCCTGTTCTTCCTATTCTAACAACTAGCCCATTCTGAATTTTTAAAAATAGCACAGTGCTCACTCCATAAATTTTGCAAGTCAAAGGGTTCGCAGCCCTGAGTCCATTGCAAGAACAGTCATAAAACTGACCAAGCTCTCAGTAGCATGCAGCTTCCAGGTATTTTAAAGATGTCACATGAAGAAGAGTATTTGTCTATCAATACAATGATGGTATTGGGAGATGTTCCCAGGCTAAACCAGTGGGTTGCAACCCAGAGATTTAGTCTAAAAAAGACCATTGAATTCTGGCTACACATGCTCAGAAATGCAGAAAATAATATAGAACTGAAGAGTCTGGATATGGATTTTCTTATCATTGGGCATATCAAGGTCAACAAAACTCTTCAAGTAAGTAGGCATTCTCAGAGGTGTCATGACCAAATTAACCCATACCTGAATTCTCTTTATCATATTGAAATGATAGTTCCTGAAAAGGAATAAACTGTTCTGAAGCCAGAAAAGGAGGCACTGGGGGAAAAAAGGCTATCTGAAAAGAAATCAAAGACATAAGAACTTAGGGTAGAGTTTTCTTAAAAGGTAAATAAAAGTGAATTATTTTAAAAGAAAGGGGGAAAAAAGGAAGGAAGGAAGGATGGAAGGATGGAAGAAGGGAGGGAGAAAGAAAGAAAGATGAAAGAAAGAAAGAAAGAAAAAAGAAAGAAAGAAAGAAAGAAAGAAAGAAAGAAAGAAAGAAAGAAAGAAAGAAAGAAAGAAAAGAAAGGAAGGAAGACAAGAAGGAAGACGAGAAGGAAGATGAGAAGGCAGGAAGGAACAAAGAAACAAAGAAAGAGAGGGAAGAAAGAAAGGAACAAAGAAAGAGAGAGAGAAGAAAGCAAAAAAGGAAGGAAGGAAGGAAAGAATTTGAGGCCAGATTGTGGCAGCCTTTGGAATCCACTCTAGAGTTCTTTTCATTTCCTGTCCCACTGCCAGTCAAATATCCACCTGGAAACAGCAGGGTAGGGGGAGGAGTAGACTGAGTGAGAGAGGCCCTGCTCCCAGATTACAAGTTTCAATGTTATTCAATAGGCACCAGGGAGAATCCAGACCCCTTGACTCCAGGACCATTTTTTCCACCTCAATCCAAGAAATTCTTTTCAATAAAAGCAGCTCTACCTCTTTCCCCTCCTGTTCTCCAAGCCCCCTGGTATAACCTTGTGGTAAAAAGCAACAGCAGCCGGAGAGGTTGGCTGTTGGGACAGCCATTGTTGCTTGTTTCTGGTCATCCCCAGGGGACCACGTGGAAATTCTTCCCCTAATAAAATCAAGATGTGGAGAAACACAAACAAAGCCACCATGAGCTTTTTTGATTCATTTCAAAATAATCATGAAAAGAAAAGGAAGGAAAGAAAAAAGCAATGACAGAAAAAGGAAAATGATGCTGTCATCTACTGTCACTAAAGTCTGAGCTGCCATTAATTAATGGAGAATCCTCAATATAAAAGGACAATAGGATTATAGACTTAAAGGTGGAAGGGGACTGAGAGGAGAGCTATTGTGGCCCTTTCATTTTATAGATGAGACTTGGAGGTTAAGTGATTTGCTCACAAGCATATGCAAATAGAAGAATCATTTGACTCTAGGTCCTCTGACTGCCAAACTGGCACCTCCTTTTCTGCCATGAATCCTCTCAAAAGACTTTCCCTGCCCTAAAAGTGAACTCTGGTCATAGTGTTAAGACCCCACTAGACCACCAGGGAAAGAGTCAATAGAAACCACTTACTCTGGGTTGGAGGTTTCAGTCTCCTGGCAGGCAAACTTTCTGCCACCTGACCATGTGTGACAATTTGTCTATAACTTAGAGTCTCAGAGAGTTGCCTGGGGCACTGAGATGTTAAGTTGTTGAGCCCATGAACATGCAGCCAGGATATTCAGAAATAGGACCTGTTCCATACTGTTTATGTGAGTGAGTTTAACTTAACCACCTAATCCAGAGTTCCCAAGTAATTTTTTTTAATCCAGGTTTAGAAAGGTTGTCATTCATTATTTCCCAGTGAAATGAAACCTGCCTGACTTCCTTCAAGGTCCACCCTTAGAGCCACTGCCTGTAGAAGACCCACACTACTCCACTTACCACTTATTACTGACCTCCCCCAGTAAAAATAACTTCAACATACTTTCTACCTACTTTTTTATGTGTATATAAATTTCTTCTAATAAACTGTAAACCTCTTAAAAGGGGGAAGGACTGTTTAATTTTTTATCTTTCTGTCCTAGCACAGAACCTGGAAGCAAGGCATTCAACAAATGCTAGAAGAAAGGAAAGAAGAAATGTTACTCTCTTGTTCAATAAACCTCAGTGGCTCCCTATTACCACCTTGACCAAATGTAAAATCCTTTATTTGAATTTTACACCTCTTGACAATATGGCACCTTCTAAATTTTCAGTTGTCTTCCAATAGCGTCCTTGCTGTTCCTCACACAAGACACTCCATCCATCTCCCAACTCGGTGCCTTTTCGCTGGCTGTCCTCCATGCCTGGAATCTTCTTCCTTCTCATCTACATTTCCTGGCTTCCCTGACTGCTTTGAAAGGCTCAGCTCAGATCCTACATTAGGTCCTTTCCTTGTCCTCTTCACTGCTAAAACCTTACCTCTATCTTGTAAGTACCTAGTTGTTTACATGTTGCCTTCCCCCATTCAAATGGAAACCACTTGAAAGCAAGGACTGCTTTTGCCTTTCTCTGAATCCCCACAGAACCTGGCACATAATAGGCACTTAATAGATTTATTTTTTGCTTTCTTTTTAGGTTTATTTAATATTTTATTTTTCACCAATTACATGTAAAAAGGGGGTTTTTTTGCTTAATTTTTGGAGGGGATAGGCAGGGAATTGGGGTTAAGTGACTTGCCCCAGGTCACATGGCTGGTAAGTGTTCCGTGTCTGAGGTCGGATTTGAACTCAGGTCCTCCTGACTCCAGGACTGTGCTCTATTCACTGCACCACCTAGCTGCCCCTGTAAAAAAGTTCTTAACATTCTTTTTAAATCCCTTTTTTTAGACTTGAATACTAAATTGTAAATACATGATAAGAAAAAAGAAACCTTATAAACAAATAAGAAAACAAATAAGAAAAGAAAAGACATCCTGTTCATAGCAGAACATAAGAGAAGATTCAAAATATATAGCAATAGGGGCGGCTAGGTGGGGCAGTAAGTAGAGCACCAGTCCTGGAGTCAGGAGGACCTGAGTTCAAATCTGGACTCAGACACTTGACACACTAACTAGCCGTGTGACTTTGGGCAAGTCACTTAACCCCAACTGCCCTCCAAAAAGCAAAAAAAAAAAAAATATATATATATATATATATATATATATATATATAGCAATAAATTTCCATTTCAAGAAAGCCTATATATTAAATACTACACATTATCTTGAAAGCCATCTTTGCTTCTTTATAGGTTTTCTTTTATTCTCCACTGTACCCTTTTTACTTTGTTCTTTCCCCCCTTCTTCCCTCCTCCTCCCTCCCCAGGCTACAATTAAGCATG
>CM053594.1:80684791-80701761 GCA_028646575.1 Pseudocheirus occidentalis
TCAAGGAGTGGAAGGATTGTGTGGTTGTCTAAGAACTTTATTTGGAAACTAAAGTTAATGGTTACCCCAGGAGTAGAAGATCAGTATATTGTGAATTGTTGATTGAATCAACTCCCTCTTAGGGAAACTAGGTCATTCCTTTTGTTAACTGATTGATTGAATCCTTCTTAGGGAAACTAGGTAATTCCTTTTGTTAATTGATTGATTGAATCTTAAAATGTGAAGCTGGTTTCTCCCTTAGGGAAACCAGCTGGTTCTTCTCTTGTTCCTTGTTCCTTTGTGTAATAAGATATAATATTGGGACTTTCCTTGTTCTGAAGATTGTATATAATATTGTGAACTGCTGAAACTGTGAACATTGTACTGAATCTGATTTTGTAATGGAATAAGCAGAGCGTTCACTAATACTGTGTAATCCGAATCTTAAAGGCTGTTCACAGTAGCGTTCTCTCAGGAATCTACTGCTGATTGGCTTTACAGAAGAGTACAGTACAGTGCAAAACACACCAACATAGTCAGAGTCCCAGCAAACCCAGAACAGGTCTCAGGGGACTGAATCTCTGTCAGCTGTGGTGGTTTCCAGACTTAACCCACAAAAGTCAAAGACAGTGTAGAAGGTCAGTGGGAAAGGTATGTAAGACCTGAGTGATAGAGGGGCCAGTCCACCCCAGCCCTAGGGCAGTGGTGCTGGAAGTAGAGGCTGCTTCCTGAGCTCTCAGCCCCACTCATGGTGGGGGGATTGGGTGGCTTATGAAAGAGAAATGGAAGGGATATTTTTTTTTATTTTTATTTTTGGAGGGGCAGTTGGGGTTAAGTGACTTGCCCAAGGTCACATGGCTATTTTTTTGTGTTAAGTGTCTGAGGCTGTATTTGAACTCTGGTCCTCCTGATTCCAGGGCCAGTGCTCTATTCACTGTGCCACCTAGCCACCCCCTGCACGGATCTCTTTGCTGGTGCTGAGGGAGGATTCTCTTGCATTGCCCATGATTGGCTCTGGATCGTAGTCCTGGGTGGTGGTCCTGGGAAAAGGTGAAACTCTGGAATGGCAAAGCTTATGGCTACAGACGAGAGAGAATCTTTCTCACTGTTCCAAGTCAGAAAAGAATGCTTGTGGCCACTCAAAGACCAGAGTATAAGCCATGTTAAAATACCTTTGGCATGGGATATAATGTAGAAGTTGCGAAATCTGGTGTTATCCTGATTATGTAGAAGTCTGTACAGGGTGATCATACCACCTTGGAAGAACTGAAAATTTACAAGTTCATAGAAGTATCTCAGAAAATATCTGCACAAAACCCCTGAAACTTGGGACAGTATACCCTCCACACTGGAAGCAGAGCCCTACCTTAACAAAGAGTTAAAAGTCAAGCAATTGACTGGGAAAATGAGCAAATAATAGCAGGAAAATGAGCAAATAGAATCTTACTTTGGTGACAAAGAAGATCAAAACATACAACCAGAAGAAGACAATGAAGTCAAAGCTCCTATATCCACAACCTCCAAGAAAAAACAAATTAGTCACAGGCCATGAAAGAGATCAAAAGGGATTTTGAAAATCAAGTAAGAGAAGTAGAGGAAAAATTGGGAAGAGAAATGAGAATGATACAAGAAAATAGTGAAAAACCAACACCCCCCCAAAAAAGGAGTGAAGAAATTAACACCTTAAAAAATAAACTCACCCAAATGGTAAACAAGGTCCAAAAAGCAAATGAGGAAAAGGATGCCTTAAAAAGCAGAATTGACCAAATGGAAAAGGAGGTCCAAAAGGTCACTGAGGAAATAATTCCTTAAAAAATTAGAATGGAGCAAATGGAAGCTAATGACTCTATGAGAAATCAAGAAATTATAAAACAAAACCAAAAGAACAAAAAATAGAAGACAAAGTGAAATATCTCATTGCAAAAACAACTAACCTGGAAAATAGTTCAAGGAAGGATAATTTAAAAAAAATTTTGGACTACCTGAAATCTATAATCAAAAAAAGAGCCTAGACATCCTCTTTCAACAAATTATCAAAGAAAACTGCCCTGGTATTTTAGATCCAGAAAGTAAAGTAGAAATGGAAAGAATCTATTGATCACCTCCTAAACGAAATCCTCAAAAGAAAATTCCTGGGAATATTGTAGCCAAATTTCAGAGTTCCCAGGCCAAGGAGAAAATACTGCAAGCAGCCAAAAGGAAACAATTCATGTATTGTGGAAGCACAATCAGTGTAACACAAGATTTAGCATCTTCTACATTCAGGGATCTGAGGGTTTGGAATATGATATTCTGGAGATCAAAGGACCTAAGATTAAAACCAAAAATCACCTACCCAGCAAAGCTGAGTATAATCCTGCAGGGGAAAAAAATGGACATTCATATGACAAACAGACCAGAGCTGAATAGAAAACTCAACTTTCAAATACAAGACTCAAGAGAACCATGAAAATGTTAACATGAATGAGAAATCATAAGGGACTTATTAAGTTAAATTGCTTACATTCCTACATGGAAAGATGATATTCATAACTCATGAGACCTTTCTCAGTATTAGGGTAGTTGGAGGGAATATTGTAGACAAAGGTTACAGGGTGAGTTGAATATGAAGGGATGATATCTAAAAATAAAATTAAGGGGTGAGAGAGGAATGTACTGGGAGAAGTAGAAAGTGAGAGGTAGAATGGGATAAATTATCTCACATAAAAGAGGCAAGAGAAAGTTTTTACAGTGGAGAGGAAGAGGAAAGAGGTGAGAGGGAATGAGCGAACCTTACTCTGATCAGATTTGGCTTAAGGAAGGAATAACATACACCCTCAATTTGGTGTGAAAATCTATCTTACCCTATAGGAAAGCAGGGGGGAAAGGAATAAGCAAAAGGAGGGATGCTAGAAGGGAGGGCAGATTGGGGGAGGAAGCAATCAGAAGCAAACACTTTTGAGGAGGGACAGGGTCAAAGGAGAGAATGGAATAAATGGGGAGTGGGATAGGATGGAGGGAGATATAGTTAGTCTTTCACAACATGACTATTATGGAAGTGTTTTGTATGACTACACATGTATAACCTATAAGGAATTGCTTGCCTTTCAATGAGGATGGGTGGGAAGGGAGAAAGGGAGGGAATTTGGAACTCAAAGTTTTAAAAATGAATGTTAAAAATTGTTTTTACGTGCAGGAAATAAGATATGCAGACAATGGGATACAGAAATCTATCTTGCCCTACAGGACAAATAGAAGAAATGGATAAGGTGTATGTGTGGGGGTGACAGAAGGGTGGGGAATATTGGAGAAAAGGGTAATCAGAATGCAAGTGTTTTGGGGTGAGAGGAGGGGAGAGATTGGGAGAAAATTTGGAACTCAAAATCTTGTGGAAATGAATGCTGAAAAGCAAAAATAAATAAACAAATGATTTCAGAATAAATACCAATTCAATTAAAAGAGATGCCTTAAACCAGAGGTTCTCAGACTTCCTAATGCTGTGACCCTTTAATACAGTTTCTCATGTTGTGGTGACCCCCAACCATAAAATTATTTTCGTTGTTACTTCATAACTGTGATTTTACTACTGCTATGAATTGTAATGTAAATATCTGATATGCAGGATGTATTTTCATTGTTACAAATTGAACATAATCCACAGGTTGAAAACTGCTTCCTTAAACAAACATTTTTCAAGCACGGAATGTAAGAATTTTAGATCTGGAAGAGTTTGGTAGGTGTCAGTCTGCTACTAGCACGGCAAAATGAAAAAAAAGTGCTAGATTTTAATTTAAAAGACTTAAGATAAAATCTTGTCCTTGCTATTTTTTGTCTGTGTGACTTCAGAAAACCATTTAACTTTCCTGGACCTCTGATTTTCTCATCTGTAAAATGGGAGCAATAGTATTTGCGATATCTACCGCATAGAACTCTTGCAATGAAACTACTTTGTATATTGACAAATAGCATATCAATGTGAACTATGTTATTTTGAAAGTCTTTTTCACTTCTGACATCCTATGTTCCAAGGTCCATTCCAACTTTAACATTCTATTATTGATTTTAAAGGGATGTTACATTTCCTCTTTTTTGGCTGGCAAAATAGCAGGTCTTCTTTATTCTACCCCTCCTCCCTTTATAAATGGAAACCTCAAAACTTCCTGTAAATAATGTGAGGTGTCAGTCTTCAAAATTAATGTCCTGGACAAAGTCAGTTCTCAATAAGTATTTGTAGATTTTTGGTTTATTATGGTTAGGACTTTTGGGGGTGGGGAAACACTGTTGGGGAGTATATTTGAAGAGATGATTCAGGGTTGGTTTTTTTTCTGTTGAAGATTTTTTTTTGGAGCTTCCCTAGGAGGTTTTCAGAACAGATTTCTTTATAAACTAACAATTTTGGTATTGTTTCATTTCAGTGCATTTGTTCAGACACACTTGACCAGATTAAAATCTTAGTTGAAAGCGTTGCTAATCTTAGAGAGAGAAGGAATCTGTAAAGTTTTGCATTAACCATCAAAATAGATCACAGTTGAATGGAGCATTGGAGTTCATAGAGATTTTTCTGAGAACATTTTAAGCAACTCAAGATCAGTGCTGTAACTAGGACTTAGTGATGGGGTTTTGTCCCAGGGCACTAAAATCTCAATAGTATAAAAGTGTAATGCAGGACAAAAAAAAATATGTTTCCATTCCTGCTCAGGTGAATTTTTCCTATTTTTTTGTGTTACTTTCACAATATAAATTGCGAAGTTGATTTAGAGGCATGTTTCTTGATGACTCAAGGCATCAAAATTGCTTGTTATAGTTCTCATGCTGAATTTGAATAGCCAAGGTTTAAGGTTTGTGAAGCTATTTGAGTATATCTTCTCGCTTTTTACAGAAAGGTCCACAGATCACAGAGATAGTTCGTACTAAAATTGGTTTCTTGAATTCAGATCTGATGAGTTCTAAGTTCAGCAGTTAAAAAAAGCTACATCTCAACTAAATGTACTTAAAAGAACCCTTTATTATTTGTTCATATCACAGAATCTTGCTCACCTGTGTCCAACTCTTCCTGACCCCATTTGGAGTTTTCTTGGCAAAAATGCTAGAGTGGTTTGCCACTGCCTTCTCCTGGTGATGATAGGTCCTTAATAAACATTTGTTGAATTGAAATGTTTGTTACATAATAACCCAAAACTAAACATGATACTCCAGATGTGTTCTGACCAGGCCAGAGAGCAACTGGGACTACAAATACCCACGTCTTTCTTAATGTTGCCAGAGATTGTTCTTTTGACTGCTACATCACACAATTGACTCACATTAAGCTTGCAGGTTCTCCCATGTCCTCTTCCTCCCTTCCAGGTCTTTGTAAACTCAGTCACCCAGGCTATACAATTTTCAGTGTTAGAAGTAAAAAAAAAAATCTCATTAGCAAAGCAAATGGGTAAGACATTTACAAACATTAAATGCATTCTCTTTTCTCATTGGCATCTTATGGTGGTTTTATCACGATTCCATGAGACGGATCTAACTGAATGTTTAAAATGAATGTTTAAAGTTGACTTGAAAGGAAGTACCTTGACATCTCTTTAGTGTAGGAGTCATGTTGGAACTGATGTCAGTTGTTCAGGAGAATGTGGAACTTTGGACATGAGTTCAATCCTGTCCAAATCCAAAGGTATTATATGAGTAACTGTTCCATCAGTGGAAGAATAAACTTTAGTTGTCAAGGAATGTAAAATTATCATTATCATTATCAAAGTTATTGAGCAGATAACAGGTATGTCAAGTCAGTCAGTCAAGCATTTATTTAGCACCTTCTCTGAGCCAGACACTGTGATAAGTGCTGAGAATTAAAAGCAAACAGTTTCTGCTCTCAAGGAACTCATAGTCTAATGGGACAGAAAGCATTCAAAAGACTGTACAAACAAGATACAGATAGGGTCAATGGGAAATAATCATAGAGAGAAGGCTTAAGGATAGTTGGGAAAGTCTTCCTGTAGACAGTGAGATTTTAGTTAGGACTTACTTGAAAGCAATGAGAGAAGCCAGGAACTGGAGGGAGGGAGGGAGAGAGAGAGAGAGAGAGAGAGAGAGAGAGAGAGAGAGAGAGAGAGAGACAGATCCCTGGAATTGAGAAATGGGGTGCTGTATTTGAGAATCAGCAAGGAGTTTCGTGTCATTGGATCACAGAATATGACATGGACAGGCATAAAATGAAAGAAGATTAGAAAGGTATGAAGAGATCAGGTCATGAAAGGCTTTGAAAATCAAAGAGAGAATTTTATATTTTATATTTTATTTATTTTATATTTATTTATTTATTTTATATTTAGTCCTAGAGGTAATAGGGAGCCATTGAAATTTTTTAAATAGGAAGATCAGTTTGTTTTTTTTAAAATAGAAAGATCTGAGTGGAAGATGGACTGGAGTAGGGAGAGACTTGAAGCAACTCTTCCCCCGTTTCCTTTCCTTTTTTTCCCTCCTATTGTCATTATCATAATCATTAGCAGCAGCAGCATGAACAGTATGTTCAAGTCAAGTCAAATCTGCAAGCCATTTATTAAGTGATAATTATATGCCAGGCACTGTACTATGCTGTGGGGATACCAAAAAATGGAAAACAAACAAACAAAAAACAAAACAAAACAAAACAGAGCAAAAAAATAAGTTCCTCCTTTAAATGAGCTTACAGTCTAATGGGGGCAGCTGAGTCTCAGTGGATAGAAGATCCGGCCTGGAGTCAGGAAGATCTGGGTTCAAATCCTGTCTTAGAAACTTACTAGCTATGTGACCCTAGGCAAGTCATTTAACTTCCATTTGCCTCAATTTCCTCATCTTTAAAATGGAGATAATAATAGCACCCACCTTCCAGGGTTGTTGTGAGGATCAATCCAATGAACATTTATTAAATGCCTGCACTGTGCTAAACCCTGGATATGCAATTGATAAAAAAGATAGTCCCTGTCCTCAAGGAGCTTACATTCTAAAAAGGGGGACAACACATAAAGGAGGCCTGAAAGCAGGCAATGGGACAAGATACCAGGGGTACCTGCCATGGGGATCTTGCTCTGCAGAGTTGAAATGACACAAGGCAGCAGATGACAAGTGGAGCGATCTGGAGTCTAGTTTGTGACCTTTATAAAAGAAGTCATTGGAAAGAACTTGGCGTTCTGCCTTTCATTCCTCCAGTTGTAGGGGAGAAGAGGCTGAGGGAGTTGGTGTCAATCAAGGCTTGAATTAGCTTTAGGTGGTAAGTTTAGAAAGGATGACCCTATTCTGGGAAGGGCATCTTGGCCCAGTGATGTGAAACCAGGCAGGACAGGAGATGCAAAGTGGAGGTCAAATGAGATCATTTGTAAGGCACTTGGCACGTAGTAAGTGATGTATAAATGTCAGTTTTTATTATTGTTATTATTAATAGAGGAGAGCAACTATGTACAAACAAAATAGACACAGGATGAATTGGAAATAATTAACATAGTGAAGGCACCAGTATTAAGGGAGAATTGGGAAAAGTTTCCTGTAGAAAGTGGAATTTTAGTTAGGACTTGAAGTAAGCCAGGGAAACTGACCATTAATAAAGGATGTGAGACACTCCTTGCCTTAGGCACTCATGTTCTGGATTATCACCTAATAGGGGAAAAAATAGGACAAGCCAAACTTTGTATTTTCTCATGCTCCTACACATATCAAGTTAAAATCAGGTTTAAATAGTAATTGATACTCTACATTTTTATAGCTCTTTATAGTTTTTTTAAAACACTTTCAAATGCTTTATTTCATTTGGTCTTCACAGAATCTCTATGAGGTAGGTCAGATCAAATTAGATACACCTGGAGAATTATGCTCCAAAATGGACATCACTGTTTAGGAAGGACAAGTTGGAGTATATCCTGAAGAGCATGACCAGAAAGCTGAGGGAATTGGCAGCCGCCATATAAGTATTGGATGAAAGAAGTGGGAATTATTATTCTAGAAAAGAGAGTGGATGGGGGCAGCTAGGTAGTGCAGTGAATAGAGCACTGGCCCTGAAGTCAGGAGGACCTGAGTTCTAATGTGGCCTTAGATACCTAACTAGCTATGTGACCTTGGGCAAGTCACTTAACTCCAACTGCCCTGCCTTCCCCTCTCCAAAAAGAAAAAAAAAAGAAAAAGAGAAGAGAATGGATGAGGGCAGAATGGAGACACATGATAACTGTCCATAAGTGTTTGAAGGATTGTGGTGGTGAACATAGATTGGGATTGTTCTGACTGGACATGGAAGGGAGAAATGGTAGAAGTTGGGAGTCAGATTTAGGTTTAAAATAAGGAAAACCTTCCCAACAATTAGAGGCCCTTCTCCCCCATCTCCATTATAGATTTCATTGAGTTTCCTTTCACTGGAAGTCTTAAAGTAGAGACTAGATGAGCATTGATGGGGGATGTTTGAGAAGGAAATCTTGTTCAGATGTCACTTAGAAAAGATGATCTCTTCTTCCAATTCTGTAGTTCTTTTTTATGTTTAAATTTAAAATTTCTTGTTTATTGTAAATTTAATTTTGTTTTTTTCCTCCACTAGTATGTCCACTCCTTGGGAACTGAACTAGGAACTCACATTTATATTATCAATACTTAAATGAATATTTCTAGATTGTCTAAAATCTATGTGATTTTTAGAGCCTTCTGCTCCCACCATTCTCTTCTTATCACCATCACCATCAGAAGCTGAAATAGGCTACTCAGGACTGTATTTTTCTTTGTTACATTGGTTGCCACAGTCAAAAATATTCATCACCAAGTGACCAGCCGACTGGTCAAGAGACCAGCTTTTGTGTCTTTAGTGAAGCTGGATCTTGGAAAGCTATAGTCTGCATCTGGGTTGGGTCCATGCACTTAGCCTTTCCAAAATCTTCTGGCATGCCCTCTGGGAACCCATGGTTACCTCCACACCATGTTGAGACACTGGAGTAGCACTTCATGAATTCATTAATAATTCACTAATCATAAAATAAATTTAAATCACATAATCATATCAACACACATATTAAAGCATTTCATAAAATACGGCACTTATTTATATTAAATACTTTAAAAAATGCTTCTTTAATTCGATCAAATGTGTTATGAGGACTCAGAGCAAGAGTTTCTAAGTTTTTTTGTTTCAGAGACTCATTGGCAGTTTAATGGGATTTAATGAGGCCTATTGGACCCTTCTCAGAATATTGTTCTAAATACATGACATAAAATACATAGAATTATGAAAGAAACTGGTTATATTGAAATACAGCTTTTGAAATAGTTAGAAACAACAACATCCTAAACAAACAAGTTCAGGGACCTTAACTTAAAATCCTTGGATTAGAGGGAATAATGAAAATATCTTGGCTACTTTATATTTTTAAATGAACTAATTTTAATCTAAATAGGTCCCAAGTTTGTTTAGTTAGTTGTAAAGAAGTTCAGTATTATCTTTAATAAAAACACCTTTAAAAATATCTATTTAAAAACAAAACCTAATATTATTTGTAATTGATAAATGCTGGAAACTCTCCCAATAAATAGCATTAGTTTCAAGGTAAAGATGTATACTGTCTTCACAATTATTTAATGATATTAGAAATTCTAGCTGTACTAGTGAGACAAGGAAAAAAATGGAGCAATTAGCTAAGTAGAGAAAAGGCAAGATTATTTCCATTTGCAAATAACATAATGGTTTACTCAGAAGAACCTAGAGAGTCTATGAAAAAATTAATCACAACAATTAATAGCTTTAGTAAACTAGCATGATACAAAATAAATACATGAAGATCATCAACCTTTCTTTTTTTCCCAACAAAACTCAAGAGAAGAGACAGAAAGAGAAATCCCATCTAAGATAACACATCCTAGAGCATTTAATATCTGGAAGTTAACTTACCAAGACAAAAACATATACAATTCTTAAATAAATACTCCAACTTTTGTATTTTCCCAAGTGCAGGTAAGTGAGTCTTTTTTCTAGTCTTCAGATTCCTTCTTTGGAAAAGGAAGGGGTTAGGATATATGGTCTCTAAAGTTTTTTTTTTTTTTTCCAGTTCTACCATTTTAAGAGCTGCTACCTTTAAGTAGACATCTGTGGAAAAATACCCTCCAGTACTGGTTATACCCTACCTTGAGTGATAAATAGGAAATTGGTTGAGTAAAAAAATTTAACAGCCTGGAGTTACCTTGGTACAGAAACAGAGGGAGCCTAGGGCATTGGAGTTATTTCATGGAACACAAATTATTAGGCCTGGATAGACCCTTAGAAACAATTGAGTTCAACTCCTTCATTTTATATCCTTCCTTTGAGGCCCAGAGAGGGAAAGTCAGCAGCTCAAGTCTACACATTTGTAAACAATGCTTTCTCTTTATTGCCTTGTCAAATTTAAAAATAATGAATATATTCTTGGTTTTTTTTTAGAGGGGGGAGTATTAATATTACTTTAGGGGTTTTGTAAGATGTTAAATTCCTAGTTAAATTGTTCCCCCACTTCTACAGTCTGCTGAATTGAGCTATTATTTGGGTACCATTCAGGATCAAGTTAAGGCTGCTTTAACTGTTTTCATTTTACCAAGATTAAATAGGCTTTCCTGTCAGACCAAGGATAATGAGCAATCAGGAATTTACTGTTGGATTATTTAGTTTTGGTCTATAGGACCAAAGACAAATCAATTAACTCTCTTTATCTCTCCCCCTCTCTGAAAGCCTTCCCCTAACCCCCTCAGGCTGCCCACCCACCCCCACCCCAATCTCAACACGTTGAGACTCTAGTTTACACAGAGATTAAGAATGCTTTGAATGAGCCCATTCTTCCCAAGTTCATTTCCTCATTTGTGAAGTGGGAAAAGGGAGAATTTTAGGAGCTGAAGTCGGAGTACTGGAAGAGCTGGTCTATAAAGTCGTTTCTTAACTGACATTTTGCAATTCTGAGACCTTGGAGCTGAAAGAGATTACTGAGAATATAGGGAAATAGTCAAGGCCATACTGAAAGGGTAGGTAGACAAAGATATAGAAAGAAGGTAGAACAGAATATCAAAGACCGATTTTAATAACTCTTCATTTTACCTGAGGCCAGCCCTCCTTGATGTGGCTAATCCAATCAGTCGAATACTTTCAGCTTCAGCAGTGAGTTACAAGGTCCACTGAAGATTGCTTATCGGGAGTATGCAGAAGTAGTCACATTTTTATTTTAAGTGCACTTGTATTAATGGCTAACAGCAATCCCTCACCCTGTACCTTCCTGGCTTGATGCCCAGGAAGAAAGAGGTTATTGGAAGAAATTATGGTCCAAGCTGAATAGGATTATGTGGCTTAAAATCAAGTCCCTTGAATTGGAATTTTATTTTACTGCCAAAAGGAAGAAGAAATGGAGTGGTAGAAAGAGGATAAAGGAACAGTTGAATATACTAGCTATTCTTTGAGGTTTGGTAGAGTGATAGTCAGAGATTCAATTTCCCTCCACTCCCATTCTCTACACTTTGGAATTTAAATTTATTTATCTGACAGTCAGTGCTCTTGACTAAAGGTTACCTGCAATGGAATGCTCTAAGCCCTGATACATTCAACATACAAAAAAAAATCATATGTTATGATTTTTAAGATGTGTTTCTTGTATGCAACAAATAGTTGGGTTTTGTTTCCTTTTCTTTACTATCACTTTTATCAGATTGTTGAATCCATTCCCATTTAAATTTGTGTGTCAGGCTTGTATTTCTTTCCATTTATTTATTTTGTATTGGTTTTTATATTTTTCTTGTTTTAAGTCATTACTTTGTCCCTGTTAACTCTTGTTTATTCTATTTTGGTTCTAGTCTACTCCCACAGACTGTTCTCCCCTCCTAATCCTTCTTGTTTGCCCAATCCTAAATTCTTTGAATTTATGTAAATTATTAATCTTTTTTCCTTTCTTCCTTCCTTCCTTCCTTTCTTCCTTCCTTCCTTCCTTCCTTCCTTCCTTCCTTCCTTCTTTCCTTCATGTCCTTAGAGAATAAGCTTCTAAAATATTCATCCTCTTCCTTTCCCCTCCCCCAATTAAAAAAAATCCATTATAAGATCCCCGTATCTTTCCGCAAACATAGATCTCATCTTACATGGGAATTTTCTTTAATGGCTCTTTCCTGTCCTGAGTTAAGACACATCACCTCCTTCATTCCCCTCCTTCATCCTGGTTCCTTCTCTCTATTGTATTTCTCCTGTTTGTAAATTTTTATGCTTTTGCTGTTCACCAATGACTCAATAGGGATACATCATCTGCTCTTCTCTGTCTCTTACCTCTCATCCCTTGACACCTCGTGTCTATCAAAGTCTAAGATAATTTGATTCCTTCCTATAATGCTTGGCACATAATCATTGTTGTTCATCCTTTATTTTCAAAGACAACCAATGACATCACAATATTGGGGCAAAATAGTGCATGATATGTGGGGTCTTAACTTGCTTATGAATTGGATTTAAGTGTGCAATGTTGTCAGCCTCACTCTCTCTTCGAGTCATCTGAGTCCATTGGCAGGACAGAACCAGTCAGAATCACTGGTCATGGCCCTGGGATGTCTCACTAAGCTCTAAGCACTCCACAGAACCTGCTTCAGTCACTTTCCTGGCCATTAGAGCAAATTGTTCTTATCTGCTCATTCCACCAGGAGAAGTCTTCACGTACTTGGGGGTAGATATCCCTCCAACTCACCCATGGGATTGAGGCCTGTCAGTTACCGTCAATGTGTCTCAGCCCTGCTACTGAGATAGTTTTGATGGGGTGTGGCCTATGTGCATGCTACAGCTTCTTAAAGTCCCAGGTGAGAGTTGGGTGATAGGTGGGAATTGAACATCATGACCCACTGATGCAGAACTGGTCGTTCATCCATATGAGCTTGTTGTGTATTGTCATTAAACCTTCCTATTCCTCACTTTCTGTCTCATGACCAGATCAGTCAAACCCCTGGCCCTTTTCTCTGAACACTTATACTGCTTGTTTTGAGGAGCATAATTAGAGTCACTTTCAGACCCCATGTTGTGGCTAAAGGGTCAAATCTCCAAAGAATGATTCAGAATATACTCTCTCACCTTGTTTTTTTCTCCCAGGAAAAATAAATAGAACATGGACTCCACTGCTTTGTGAGAACTGCTTAAGTAAGATAAACTTGTATCAAAAGAGGTAGTGGAGATATTCACCTGGACCTTTATCACTTAAAACTCTTCTTGATTTCTCTTTATTGCCTTTTACCTTTTCCACATATAGACAGAGCAGTATGAGCAATTTACTTTCACTCTCAATAGGCTGAATGGATCATTTGGACACTCAATAGCTGTGTGACCCTGGGCAAGTCATTTCACCACTGTTTGCCTCAGTTTCCTGGATAATAATAGCACTTACTTTCCAGGGTTGTTATGAGGATCTAATGAGTTGACATGTATAAAATACTTTGCAAATCTTGAAGACCTATATAAATACTAGTCATCATTATCATCTTCTTCATTAATGAACACCAGACTAAGGAGTCAGAAGATTTAGGATCAAGCCTTCTCTCTGTATCCTTCTAGTTGTCTGACATTAGATGAGTCACTGTCTCTCTCTGGGGTTCATTCAGATTCTTTATAATAACAATAACAATGATGATTGATGATGATGATGGAGTTGGACTAGATAATCTCCCAGGTCTTATCCACCTCTAACTGCTATGAACTTTTGAACCCATAGTTCATTTAAATTTTCTGGGCATTACTTTCTTTTTATGGAAAGTAGGAACAATTATACTTTTAGTACTTTACTCATAGGGTTATAGTGAGGATCAAATGAAGAAATGTATGAAATTGCTTTCTAAACATAAAATAGCTATTATTATGGGAGAGGCAACAAGACATAGAGGAAAAATCATTAGACTATGGAAACACATAGTCAGAAGACCTGAGTTCAGCTTCTAAGGGCACCATTTCCTTTCTGTGTGAGCTTGGGCAAGTCATTAACCTATATAAGTATTTCCTTATTTGTAAAATGGAGTCACTGGTGTGTGCCTTGTTGTCTCCTCCAAGTGGTGGGAGGAATGAACTTGGTAAACTAGCAGATGTTATATAATGGGAACTATAATTGTTTTCCAAAATAAGGTATTCTCACCCAACTTAGAGGGCTTAGGTGAAATGAGTCTTGTTTGTTATTGTATTTTCTCAAGGAGTTGTGGAGTCCTTAGAACCTACCAAAGCAAACATACTTTTTGAATTAGGAGTAGGTGGTTGACTACATTGACTTTTCAGTTGGTCTCTGGCTCAGGGCCAGTAGTCTTGGGTAGGGCTGTTTAAGTGGTGCTTAGTCCACCCTTCCCAGGTTTCATGCTACAGCTGCCTTAGACTAGGTCATAACCTGGAAAGCTGCCAAGGCTTATTGGGAGTTATTAGGAATATGGTGGGGAGGGCATCTGGATAAAGGAAGAAAGAAAAGGATGTAAATTTTAGCTTGTGGTTGCAGCCTGTAAGAAAGTAGGAAATGTGAGGGCATTCCATGGTGACTTGAGATGGAGAGGTCAGTCAATAAATATTGAGTGCCTATTATGTGCTAGGCATAGGGCAACTAGATGGGTAGAATGCCAGACTTGGAGCCCCAGTGACTCCTCCTCCTGAGCTCACCACTTACTAGCTGTGTGACCCTGGACAAGCCATTTAAGCCATTTGCCTCAGTTTCCCCACCTGTAAAATGAGCTGGAGAAGGAAATGACAAACCACTCTAGTGTCTTTGCCAAGAAAACCCCAAATACAACTGAAACAATTGAACAACAACAAAAACGTGCCAGGCATTGTGCTAAGTGCTGGTGATAAAAAGAGAAATAAAAGACAGTTCCACCTTTCAAGTAGGTCAAAATCCAAAGGAGGAGACATCATGTAAACAACTATACACAAACAAGATTTATATGTATATGTATATAATATATGTATATATATTTACACAAACATATGTATATATATATATAGATATATACACACATACACACAGAATAAGTGGGGAATAATTGACTGCAGCCTTTCTATTATTTAGAATAAGAAGATTAGATGTTTCTGTGGGCCTAGAAACTGCCGCAACTCATGTGGTCTATTCTGGAATTAAGATCACCTTCTCTCCTGTCCTGGTGCTCACAACAATCATCTGAAGTTGATTGTCCCATGAGCTGTCACATGTCTCATGTCATAAAATCACTCAGTTCTTGAGCTAGAAGGGCTCTCAGAGGCCAGTACTGGAGATAAGAGTCCAAAATTGACTTCTCTATTCCAAATCATGTTTTCCATGCATGGATTTAGGGTTGGAAGGAGCCTCAGAGGCCATGTAGTCCAACTCCTTCCTTTTAAAGATGAAGAAGCAAAGGCCCATGGTAGTCAAGTGACTTGCCCAAGGTCACACTAACAGTGTGTATCAGAGGTAGGATTTGAACCTACATTCTTTGGTTTCAGAATCAGTATTCTTTTCTCTCTAGGCATATAGAAGTGACTGAATAGATTCAATTCTATTAAACGGGGGAAACTCTTGCAAGTTATAATCTCTCAAATGGTATATAACCATAAACTATGATCAATGAATCTCTCAAGATCACATTCAAAACTCACTTCCTTCATGAAAACTTCTATAACCACAATATACTTCTCTGGACTCTTACAACACTGATTCTTTATATTTACCCACACATACACATATTCACACATAAGTATATATATATATATGTATGTATGTATGTGCATGTATGTGTGTGCACACATACATATATATTCACCTATATGTGTGTATATATATACGTATACATACACACATTTATGACATAGTAGTGGCAGAGTATAAATATTGGAGATAAAGATATAAAGTTTATTGTTCTCTTCAAAATCCTGTTTATAATAGAATTAGATCTTTTCTTCCTGTTCCATCTAGGTATAATGGGAAGAACATTGACTTTGGTCTTGAAGATTCTGGGTTCAAATCCACTTATGATTGATGTCTGACCTTAGGCTATTAACAACCTCCATGGTCCTCAGTTTTCTCTTATGTATAAGGAGGAATTTGGGCTACATGGTCTCTGAGGTCAAGCATAATTTCGAATAGAGGAGTCTATTTTGCACCTTTATCTCCCACATTGATTCTCTTGCCTTACCAACACTGACTACTTTCTGCAATGAGAGCCAACAAATCAAAGGCTGACAGCCAGCCTTGTAAATATGGGATAACTGGCTATTGTTTTAGAGATCATTTAATGTCCCCCCCACTTCATTGATGACCCACCAGATTTTATGACTCCTTGTCTAAAGATCAGAGGGTTTTTGTGGAGGCAAAGCATCCTATCTGACCCAGTTCAGCAGTAGTAGACCCTGACAGGGAGCCAGTATACCCAATGATCTCCTCCCAGTGATAAATTAGCCCATGTAGCTGGGCTACAGCACATCCTGGAGGAGCCATCCCAGCTAATGTCACATGTTTCAATGAACAAAAAGAGAACTCCAGAGAGAGAGAGGGAGGGAGGGAGGGAGAGAGAGAGAGAGAGAAAGAGAGAGAGAGAGAGAGAGAGAGAGAGAGAGAGAGAGAGAGAGAGAGAGAGAGAGAACATCTGGTCCAGGATGGGGGAACCTGTGGCCTTGAAGAGTTATAGTGAGGGAATGGATTTCTAGAAAGTCCTTTGAGGGTTCTTAGTCTGAAAGAATTACCAGGTCCAAGTTCTCTTGGCAAGTTTGTAAAAGTTTATTATGCTTTTCAGCAGACAGGGGAGTGTCAGAAAAAAAGCCTGCAACCTGCAGGAATTAAGGATACTGATTATATAGTAATAAAACCATAAATCTGATAGCCATTATGCTAACTAGGTGAGTAAAGGTCAAGTTAAGGAGGAGTTTGGGAGGAGTTTAGGAGTGGTCAGTGCTTAAAGGGACATGCACTTTTTATATCAACTGCGCAGGTGTATTGCCCATAATTCACTGGGAGAAAGCCCCAGGGGGGACTATCAGGAGGTGTGGTTTTTGCCTTGAAATGTCAGTAAGTCAGCTAGCAGTCAATTCTGACTGAGAGTGC
>CM053594.1:80702261-80719252 GCA_028646575.1 Pseudocheirus occidentalis
TTGCCAAGGTATATGTCAGAGTAAAGGAGAAAATGGAGGGAGGACAGAACAGGTCATCCTTCATACTCAAGGCATATAAACACCAGAGACTGTGGATAAGATGGGTACTCATAGAATTTGAGACTTGGAAAGGACCTTGAAAACATAAACCACTGGAATATAGAATATCAGAGCTAGACAGGAACTCAAAAACAGAGGTTGGGGACTAGAAGGGTCCTTGGAGATGATATTGTTCAGCCCACTATTTCATAAAGTGAGGAAACTGAGACTTGGAGAGAGGAAATAATTTGTCCTCGTGGCCATGAGCCTGTTTCTCTGTCTTCCGTGGCAATCATGTCAAAGACAGGGACTGGATGAAATGATCTGTAAAGACCTTTCCTACTCTCAGACCCAATATTATGTAAGGTTTGTGGTAAGCAGGGGCCGTTGTATCCAGCCTCTGACTGAGGCAGAAGACAGAGGAGGGGCTATCCTCCGATGTCATAGAATGTTAGAACTGGAAGGTTCTAATTAGAGGTGATGTAGCCCATCATCTTCATGTTACAGATGGGGAAACTGAGGCCCAGAGAGGTGAAGTCACTGGCCCAGGGTCATGCAGCTGGCTCATGTCAGTAGCCAGAACTTGGCCACCACTCTTCTGGCTACCAGTACAGGAAGGTTTTGGTTTTGTTTTCTTTCAAATTTAGTTCAACTCTAAATTAGAAAGCATCTTCCAAAGAAGCAATGTGGTGCAGTAGGTAGGTCACTGATTCTAGAGTCCTAGGAAGCAGGTTCAGATCCTATCTCTTAAGTATCAGAGGTGTACAAACACCAGGGAATGTGGATTGAATGGGTATACCTAGAATTTTAGATTTGGAAGGGATCTTAAAAACATAAAACAATAAGACCATCAGCTAGGTTGTGAGCTCTGTCAAATCACTTCATTAACCTTCCTCCACCTCATGTTCCTTATCTGTAAAATGAAGGAGGGTTTAATTAACTCTGAGGTTCCTTCCAGTTCTAACAACAACAATATGCAAAACACTATGCCAGATCCTTGGGATACAGAGACTTAAATACAAAACCCTCCCTGTCCTCCAAGCTCACAGGCCCCTGGGGAAATTCTCACTATAAAATGCAGCCTCTCTCTTTGGAGGCCTGCACAATGACAGGGGCCTCTAGTTGCTCTGTGCCTGATACTCAGGGTGCCCAGGCTGTGGGTGTTTAACATCTGGAAGGCAAGGTCAGGGTCACTTGTTTTCAAACTCTGCAGGGTGCCTCATGCCCACAGGATGGTTGGTGACTGGGCACCAAGGCACGAGAGAGGTTGTTGGCATGGGTCAGTGGCAGGCCACGCCTCAGAGGCATCCTGTGACTGGCAGGAAGCTCAGATGCTCACCCTCCCCTCCCTTGTGGTTTTCTGCACAGCCTTTTCCTCTCCCAGTGATTAGTGAGTGCTGTAAAGAACACTCGCCCAAGAATCAGCCATGTTTATGAGCCATGATAATGGTACCTTCCTGCTCTGCTATAAGTGACCTTAGGCAGGTCCCGTCCCCTCTCTTAGCCTTCGTTTCTCCATTTGTAAAATGTAGGGACTGGACCAGGTGCTGTCTAAGGACTCTTGTAGTTCTAAATCCTATAATCGCCTATGAAACCAAACTTGGATTAAATACTTATGTGCTAATTGAGGAACCAAATCAGAGTACAGAGTCATACTGCTAGGCTTCAGAAGGAGCTCAGAGGGCTTCCAGCAAGTCCTGTGTTGTGCAGATGAGTAAACTGAGGCTTAAAGTTGGGAAGTGACTGAAAAATAGAGACTTAGGGGCAAATCCCAGAATGGGATCCATCTGTCTCTGACTCCTCGCTCCAGGGCTCTTTCCTATACTCTAAACTCTGCCACCCTTTACACGACAACATACAGCTGTTCAGAGCTGAGGAAGGCGGGAAAGAGAAGGTAAGCTTGGCACTGGGCCTCAAAGGGTAGATGGGATTTGAATGGGTGGAGGAAGACATGGAGGGCATTTCAGGGAGAGGGAACAGTTTAACAGAGTCACAGCGGTGGGAGTGAGCATTAGAGTGTTCAAGGGACTAAGAGGAGGGCAGTCTGAATCAAGGCTACATCAATGCTTTAATAGGGTAAGTGGGGGTCTAGTCTTTGTATCATTGATTGGGTTGGTCCACTCGTAAGTATTAGAGTACTTACTATCAGCCCAAGCTGACAGCCTTTTCTCCTTATGAAGATTTGTGTGTGAGTGTCAGCTTGGGTTTCTTTGTTTCTGTGTGTAGTCGTAAATGCGTTTCTACATGAGTTTTCTGTGCCCTTGCATATTGTATGTGTGTATACGTGTATAAACATATGTATATGTATACCATATATGCATGCATTTCTGTATGTTTCTGGGATTGTTTTCCAATGCCAATTTTTTTTTACACAGTGATTTATGTCAATGAGTGTGTGTTTCTATGTTTTTGTGAATGTGTATGTGCATTCATTGCTGTGTTCCTGGGTATGTTTCTAGGCTCCTATGTGTGTTTGTGAATGGGCATACGTGCTTTGTGGTGTATTTAGTATATGTTTCTATGTATAATTTTGTACAGTTGTTTATTAATGAGTTTGTTTTCTTGTGTGTTTTTTAATTAATACTGTTCTGTTCATCAGCACATATCTATGTGTATTTCTCTGTTCTCATGTATATTTGTGCATGTGTAGATGTGTACTTCTCTGTGTCTGTGAGTCTATCTATATTTGAATGTCTGTTTCTGTCTTAGATTTTGTGTATATGTTGATATCTCTATTTGTGGCTATATATTTGGGGATTCTTATGTTTTTGTGAATTACATCTGTGTTTATTTTTGTGTTACTCTGTGTTTTAGAATATGCCAATACATATTTTTCTGTATTTATGTATATATAAATATGTGTCTTTTCCTCTGTGAGTTTTTCAGTGGGTTTCTGTATATAGTTTTTGTAGTTGTGTTTCTGTGGGTATGTCCCTGTATATATCTTGTGAATAGGTGCATTCGTGTTTGTGGGAGTGTGTGTGTGTGTGTGTGTGTGTGTGTGTGTGAAGAACAGAAGGCACAGAACCCTCATTCAACAGAATTTGTTTCTGTGTGGAAGAAGATTGATTTATACTCATTTTATTAACTGAATCAAATGAGTATCTCAGAATTACTTTGGGTAATTGAGCATCCAGAGAAGCAAATATATTTGCAGTAATTGAAATAGAAATAAGCCTGCCATCTTCTTCAGATCTTTGAGATCTGACAGCAGGTCTGGTTGACTCAGTGAATGAAATTGGAGGCAGTGTCCCTACCAAGCTGTCCTTTGGTCTCACTAGCCAGCCAGCATTGGGGGTGGGGCCCTGAATCACAGGGTTTTTTTTGTACTATATTATCACTTGACTCTCCAATTCAAGGTGCCTATATACATTAAGTAACACTTGGATAGTCATTCCCTTAGGACACCAAAGAGTGGTGGCAAATATCCCTTAAGATTTCCTCTCATCAGGAACACGAATAAAAGCTAAATGACCAGAAAAATTCATCATGTTCTCAAAAATGGAAAATAGGTTTGTGTGTTTTATTGCAAGTGAATAGAATGGCGAGTATGCAGAGACACAGGCCCTAAGTGAAAACAGGTGGAACAGATCACCTGCCATTGCTAGAGAAAGGAGGGGAAGGCAAAAGGGAAGGAGGGCAAAAACCTATTCACCTCTTCCTCTGGTTTTCTTTAGAGGATTATAGGATTTAGAGTTGGTAGAGCCCTTAAAAACCGTCTAGTTTGGCCCCCATGTTTTATACATGAGAAAAGTGAGACCCAGAGAAGGAAAGACATTTACCCAGATTCACCAAGATCGTTAAGTGGCAAATCCAAAATTCAAATGCAGGATCTCTGCATCCAAATTCAGCGGTCTTTCCATTGCACAACACTATCACTAATACCACCAGCACTACCACTGCCACCAAACATTTGTTGAGTTCTTCATGCAGAATCACTGAGGCCACAAAAAGCTATCGAGAGAGGCGTTGTGCTGTCACAGAAAGCACACAGAAATTGGATTGGGAAAACTTGGTTAGAATCCTGGCTCTTCTGTCAGTTTACCATGTGAATTTGGGCCTTCCAAAGCTCTGTCTCCTGATCTGTAAAATGGGGGCCTTAATTCCTGTCTTGCCTACCCCCAAGTGAGGTTTTGAGGTTCAAATGAGATGAGGGATGTGAAAGTGTCTTGGAAGGGTAAGAAGAACCCTATAGATATGTTTCAGGGGTCATAGTGTTTTGGCATTTCCTCTAAAGAAGAGGGTATGAGTGCTGCACTCATCAGTGCAGAATATAATCCCTTCATCATCTTCTCATCCTGTGTGTGATGCTTATATACAAATGCTTTCTGATCACACTTTTGTTGTGGTTCTGTACTGGTTTGGGCACTCTGGCTCTCTATGTATTCTCTCTCATTTATGCTACTTGATTTCCCACTCAGACTCTGTTTCTAGTTACATACGTCCTCAGTAATGTCAGTTTTGTTAATAACATCATCACCTCTAAAGCTATTCTCTGGGACTCAGGAGATTTAAAATCTAATTGGGGGATAAGGGAAGGAAGGGTGTATCAATTTTTAAAAATGAAAAATAGTAATAAAATACAAGATTAGTAAATAGCAACATCAGGCAATGTATTTTCAGTGCAATGTAAGAGACACATGTAAGCTTTCAGAAGCAAGAAAGTGATCACTCTTGTCTGGGGAGGTAAGAATTACCCTCATATTATATAATAATGGTTATATTAATAATAATCACAATCATTATCTTTCCACTTCTATTCTTGTCACCCTTTTAATAATTCTACACATAAAGTGTATTTTCGTTATACAAAAACCTATTATGTTCAAACTCCTTCAGTGACTATCCATTACTTACCAAGTAAAGTTCATACTTCTTTGCCTAATATTCAAGGCCCTCCAAAACCTGTTGCCACTCTACCTTTCCACCTTTATCTCATACCCTTCCCATCTACCTACTCTATAGCCAAACTGGACAGTTGGTCATCTCTCATTCTGTAGTCTCCTGCCTCCATGCTTTTGTCCATGTTGTTCCCTCTGCCTAGAATCAGCCTTTTCTCCTTTCCCTCATGCATCATCTCCATTTGTTGAATTCTTATCTACCCTTTTAAGACCTCAATTTGAATGTTAGTTCCTTCATGATACCTGTCCTGATACTCAGGTAGGTAAATAACACTCCCCTTCCCTTCTTCCCACACCCAAAATCTCACCTACCACTTCTTTTCCCCTCATGTATTATTTTATATTAGAATATCTGTGTGTTTTATCCCTCTAATAGTATATGATGAACTCCATGAGGACACAGAATGTCTTATCTAAATTTTTATCTCTTTGAAATAAGTATTAATTATTATTTATATATATCAGCCACTGTACAAGGTACTAGTAAGACAAAAAACAATCCCTAAGGAGTCCCTACCTACCCTGAGCCCCATAACAAACTTACAGTTCACTTGGATAATCTGAGAAATGTCTCAAAGAGCCCTCCTATTTTTGGAGGAAGGGAAAAACCTGGAAGGAGATTCTGAGTTTCTTCCCTGCTCAGTGTCTAGGAACATTCCATTTCTCTAGATCAAAAGGGAAATTGAGATTTATGGAAGCTATCACCCCCCCCCTTCTTTAGAGAAATTTATACTTTTGTAGAGTTCACTGATTGAGCTGGAAGGGACCTACTCCCCTCATATTATAAATAAGGGATGTGAGCTCTAAGAGAAGTGGCTTGATAGGTGCCCCACAAAGTGAACTTATCATAGAACTAGGCCTAGACACTAAGACTGTCTGACCAGACCTTGCCTTTGCTGGACTTTAGGGAGGTGGAATGGGGATAGGGAACCAAGAAGGAAAGCAGCCTTGTTTTCACAATCACACTCTTCTCAGGGACATGTCACTTTTCCCTGAGCACAGGTTCCCATCTCTCCATGCCCATCCATCCCCCTGCCCTTCAGATTCAGCAACATTTTGGGCAGCTTCTTCCTATGTTAATATAAAAGGAACTTCCATGGATCTCTGAAGTCCCTGGGCCAGATCTTTTAGAAACCCTAAGCAAGAATGTCTCTGCTTTGCTCATTCACTTTGGTGCTCAGACTCAGTTACTTTAAATTTCAGCTTTATTGTGTTGTTCCTTCTCCCCCACCTCCTTCCCTTTCCTACCCTTATCCTTCTGTTTTCCCATCCCTCACTTCCCCTTCTTACCCTCATTTTTTTGTCATCTGTAATTTTGGCTGAATATTCTTTATACCAATGACAAATGATAGAGGGTTTGTGGGGAGTGATTGAAATTTAAAAGGGAGCCCCCTCCAAAAAAATTATTCCTAGCTTATTTGTAGGGTGCTGTGCTTTAGCAGTAGCGCACCCCCTTACCTCCCAAATTCTTCTGTAGCTGCTTCTAAGATCTTATGTAAGAACTGATTAAAACCAGCCCAGGACCAAAGATTTGGGCAGGGCTAACTGGGACAAGCACTCAGGCTGATCACTGACTTATTGACCAAAATGCACAGGATTGGAAATGAAGGGATTAAGTCCAGACTGTAACATGAACTTACCATTTGTCCTTCTAATGGACCAGAGCATGACCGTCCAGAGGATATCCTGTGCACTTGCACCCCTACCCCTTCCCAGGGCTCTGACATACTCTGTTGCTGGTCTTTTATTTCATAGAAGGTTCAGGCTGAAAGGGACTGTAGACATCATTTAGTTCAGTAGCACACTATCCATGGAGGGTAAACCTTCCCACTTATCGTTTGTGGAGAATATAGCATGCCAGATCATATCCAGCCCCTTACTCTTCTCATTTGAAGATACCTGGGCAATCACTGAACAAACACTTACTAAGGGTCTGCTTAGTTGTGAGGCAATGTGGTGTAGCTGAACTTGTAGTGAGGAGAAACCCTTATCCTACACTGAACAGCTGTGTGACCATGGACAAATTCCATCACCTCCCTGAGCCTTGCTTTCCCCATCTGTAAAATGGGGTTGGAGGGTGAGACAGAAATACTTTACAATGTTAAAATACCATATAAGTGTGATATTATTAGTCTAGGTGTCTCTCTAGTGAGAAAGGAAGATGGCGAGAACTTCTAGGTGCTGTTGAGGGAATTACACAGGTGCAGAAATACGTATATTGAAAATGTGAGTAAAAGTTTGCAAGAGGGTATGAAGTGTCATGAGTTCAGAAGGAACTAAATCTTGGCAAATATTAGACAGCAGGTGACAGAGGGTTTGAGCTCTGTTGTCACAGAGATGCAGGAGGCTGAGACGGAAGTTCTCAGTTGAGGAAGTGGTCTAGATGTTTCCAGATCTGAGTATGGCAAGTAGAATGGGGAGGGAGCAGGGGAGCAAGAAGGGACAGGACCCTTCTCAGCATAAAAATCAGAGGACCAGAGCAGTGCCTTAAAGTGAACATCTTAGGAAAACCATTATGATGCCTCTGAGACCAGGTCCCACCACATGCAAACTGCTTCTAGTGGGGTGAGGCCCCAGCTGTTACATCACTTTTGACATTTTTCTCCCCTACCCTCCTCCTTCCACTCTCCATTGCAAGGAGGAGAATTTGTAGCACCACATGCAAAGGATGACGGGACTTCGAGGTCTCAAATCGCCATTGCTGGGGTTGAATCCAAGTCCAGCTGAGATTAACCAGAATAACCTGGGATGGAGAGGGGTGAAAGGGAGCAGAATTAATGGACATTTGAAAAGGTTAACCTGGAAACAATGACTTTAACCTTTTTTCATGAAGCTGCTTCCCTTTTCAGTTCCTTTCTCCTGATTTGATAAGGATAGCCAATCCCTTCTTGCCCAAACCTATGGTTCTATGATTAAATATGACAAGATAAGAGCGAAATCTGTTCTATGGAGCTTCTGAGGGGAGAGGCCACAGCTGGTGGAAGAGTAAGGACCTTAATGAGGCCACAAGTGTGAGTATTAGTTCTCCTTTTCCAGTACTAGAGATGTAAATGAAGATGTATGTGAATGGGTCTTTAGGCTGGGATGTCCCTTCCTTGGGCATTTATTTTTCCACAACTATGTTCTGATTAATCAAAGAGTCACCATACCTTGTAGTGTACTGCTTCCAGATGCTGTTTAGTAGAAGACTGAGTTTGTCTAACAGACAGTGAATCATAGTTGGCACATGTCAAGTTGAGGAAGGAACCAAATTTAAGCTGTTCCTGAAATATGGGGGGTACGTTCTGCCCAAACAAGTATGGAGCTTCCTTCCCTGAGTCTCTTTTGTTCTCCTAACTTCTTTCTCACTTACCAAAATCATTCCATCATTTAGGTCAAGGAGAGAGGAGAAGGAGAGTCTTTGTGAGTTAGGGAAAAGTGTTCTTTATCTGAAAGACCGCCATGGTAGCCGCCATCTTAGGAAGAGGCCAGAGTGTCATTTAGATGCTTAATCATGGGATCAATTTGGGTGTACCAGAAAGACCCCTGTATTCAATGCTAGAAGATTTGAGTTCTAGTACTGCCTCTGGCCTTTTTCAGCCTCTGTTTCCTCAACTCTAAAGTGGAATAACAATGTGTTCTTCAGGATTGCTTTAAGGAGAACCCTTTGTATTGAAGCATGACTGGGTAGTGTCATGGGCCTCTTGGGTACCAGCCCAAGTGTGAGCAAAGATGTGACAGAGAATTAACCATACGGGTAGTTCATAGGAAAGAACTCTGATTTAATGATTATTTGGACAAGATTTTTAAAGATCCGAAAGACAAAGATTCAAGTATTCTTATCCTAATCGTATCCTGGAATTTTATTATCAATGTAATAGTCTACCACACCCTGGAAGTAGCTTGGATAAGATAAGTCTTTGTTATCCAGGACCCAGGAAATCATGGGTCAAGTCAGTCGTCTCTTATCAAAGTGTATCTACAGGACAAAGTGTGCCCTGGAAAGCAGGCTTCAAAGTTGGAAGCCAAAGCCACAATCTCAAGGACATCTGCATAGAAACTGACCCCCACGAATGAAGTATTTTGACTTACAATAGTCTTTAATCTGTTATATTCTGGAAGTAACAGAATTTGATAAGGAATATATTATCTAGGTGTTATCATTATATTTAGCCTGTTATATCCTGGAACCAACAAAGAATGGATACTTTGATAAGGAACATGTTCTTTAGGTGCCTGAAGTCTGGGGACAAAGGCTTTGATGTAGGATCCCAAACAAAAATCCTTTTAAGTGTATCCCTGGGGGGTCCCAGGGAACTAGCCTTTACAAGCCGAATCTCAAGGGGTGTTAATTAGGGCACACTGTCAAGATTTTTATCGGAGTCCTGGATCAGGCCTCCTTGGCTCCCCACAGGGTACAATAAGTGCTTCTGATTTTCTTGGAGTCTTTGAGTAAGAGTCACAGAACTGAAGGTGCAAATCTAATCTGAATTAAATGAAGCCTGACCTTCTTGATAGAGCACAAGACACAGAATCAGTAAAATCTCAGTTTGAATCCTTTCTCTAATATTTAACTGTGTGACCCTAGACAAATATTTCTAAAATTATCATCATCATCATTATTATCATCATTATCAATGATGATGAAGATGATGGTCACAACATGGCACCATAAGGTTTGCAAAGCACTTTACTTTAATGTTATCTTTCAACAGCCCTGATAGTTAAGTACCATTATTAGCCCATTTTACAGGGGAGAAAACTCAAGACTGGGCAATATTAAGTAACTTACTCAGGATCACACAGCTAATAAGCACCTGAATCAGGATTCCAACTTATATCTAACTGATTCCAAGTGTAACAGAACTCTATGTCCTCTGCCACCTAGCTGCCTCAGTTTCCTCATGTGTAAAATGGAACTGATAATAAGCCTGTACCTCACAGAATTGTTACAAGCATCAAATAAGATAATGTAAAGTGTTTTGCAAACTGTAAAGCCCTATTAAGATCAGTCAGGGGTTTGAGGCAATCCCAACCAAAAGTGTCTTCTGTAATAAAAAGAGTTAATTACTTGATAACTTGTAATGCTGAATGGAAGACCTAGGGACAACTGCCTGTTTTGCCATTCTGAGGAAGGGAGTGAATCAGGGGAAAGAACATTGACCCTGAAGCATAGGGACCTACATCCAAATCCAGGCTTCAAATACACTTAGCCATATGACTGTATATTTAGTTGTAGGCAATGTGGTTTGATGTGAAAACCATGGCATTTGGGGTCAAAAGATCATAAATCTGAAACTGAAAGGAACCTCAGATGCTGTTCTAGCACAACTCCAACATTTCACAAATGAGGAAACTGAGACCCATGATTGGCATTTAATTTCCAGCCTTGCCACCTTAGATAATATCATTTAACTTTTCTTTAATTTCCTCATCTGCAAATGAGGGGGTGGGGCTAGATGGTCTTAGAAGTCTCCTTCCAATTCCCGATTTCTTATGATCTAATGTGCAAATCATTTTCTTCCTCTAATCTTCAGTTTCATTATTTATAAAATGTAGATAAGATACGGTCCTACCTTTGTAAACCCTGAAGGTTGGGGCCATTGTTCTGTTGACCCCCACCTTTGCTTAGAAGCCTGTACTTAGCAATTTTAAACTGTTTTGGTTTTTTTGTTAGCATCAGAAATTGGGGAGAAGGAGGGGATTGGGGGAGTGAGAGAGACTGAGAGACAGAGACAGAGACAGAGAGAGAGAGAGAGAGAGAGATGGAGAGATGAAAGCTAGAGATGTGAAAGCAAATGGGTTTTTTTCAAGTACTCAACACAGTTTCATTCTGTTTTCTTCTTTCATGCAGATGACAGCCAGGTCCCTGTGATTCAAGCGAGTCCTGGCCCTTTCACCTGATCCTTTGATTGGCACCCAAGATTCAATCCCAGGGAGGACAAACTTTTCGAAGGTGTAAAGGAAAGAATCTTTCATCTTGCAGTGAGGCACTTCATTGATATTCTCCTCCTGAAGGCTAGCCAGACTCTGACACAGATATTAATTGTCTCTCAATCTGTTTGAACAGGGAAAGGAAATTACTGTATTTGTTTTGATTAAAGCCTCAAAGAGAGAAATCAATTGCTGGTTAGGAGGACTGAAGAAACAGAACCAGGATTATTTTATTTTAAACACTAAATGATAAGATAAATAGAACAGAAACTCCCCACGTGATACAGTTACCATCTCCAGAAGATCACAGAAGTTTCAGGAAACAATTGAAGACTTCACAAAGAGATGAATTTGTTGTTGGCCTTACACCTCCAGTTGGGATAGCCTCTCTCTTCCTCTTCTGACCAGATAAAACTGCTCTCCACTTTTCAGTCCCTGGTAATCTCTTAATCCACTCTTGCCCACACCCAGGGGAAAAAGATGGCAGCCATCAGGAAGAAAAGCCTGAAGGTGTTTACCTTTGTCCTCCTTCTGGTTTTTCTCACATCCTTCTTCTTGAACTATACTCACACCACAACTGCCTACACCTGGTTCCCCAATTTTTCAGAGCATTTCAAAAGATTCATGAAGCACCCCGAAAGACCCTGTAGTTGCTCCCAGTGCATCTCAGAGACTGGGTTTGTGCCCTGGTTTGATGAGAGGTTTAATCATACGATGCAACCGTTGCTGAACGCCCAGAATGCTTTCTTGGAGAATGACACCTATAGATGGTGGATGGTAAGTAGTCGGGGACAGAACTTGGGTGTCTGAACCTACAGGGTTCCACCAATGAGTAGTGGTGATTGTGTGCCCGATGGTGCTGGTGGTACAGTATGAAAGGAAATGTAGGACAGAAGACCAGGGAGGTGCTGGTCCATCTGACTGATTGTTAGATTTTCACTGTGAGCATTTACACCTCAACAATTGTCAGGCTACAGATTAGGGTTTGGTGCACTGTTTTGCTGATTGCCTAAGACTTAAAAAAGAACATAGTAATAGTTCCTATTAAACTTAAAAGCCTATCCTGGGCAACTTTTTTTTAGGGAGTTAGTTGCTAGACATTTGCCAGCCCACCCCTGGAAAAGACATATTAGGACACAGTCCCTGCCTTCAGGAAGCTTATATTCCAGGAGACGTGGAACAGCTGCAAACAATGTGAAGCAGCCGATACAATGGTTCAGAGGGGATAGTTAAGGAGTCTTATGAAAAGAAGAACAAGGTCAGGACATGAGCCCAAGGTGCTTGTCCTGGCCCTGCCTTTCCTACTTGTGAATGCTACAAATTTTGCAAATCACTTTCTTTCTCAGTGCTTGCCTTTTCTCCTTGATAAAACAGACAATGTCATCACTAGCTAACAATCATAATAATAGCTAACATTTATATAGCACCTACTATGTGCCGGGCACTGGGCTAATGCTTTACAATCATTGTCTCATTTGCTCTTCACAACAACCCTGGGAGATAAGTGTACTTGATTGATGCTTTCCACACTGTTCACAACCATTGTTTCATTTGGTTCTCCAAATAATCTGGAGGATTCATCAGGAAACAGTTATTATCCTCATTTCAAAGATGGGGAAACCAAGGCAAATAGGGGCTAGATAACTTGCCCAGGCTCACACAACTAGTCAGTGAAGAGGGCTAGATTTGAACTCAGGTCATAGCCTAAACATAGATGACAGACATGTCACCTGAAAACCAATCTGGCTAAATTTGGATAGTCTCATCTCCAAATTGGCTGGAGGGTGATACATTTTTTTAGGGATGGCAACTTTTGAAAGTCATAAAGGCATAAGGGGGGGGTAGATGATGGAACGATGGATTAGAAGATGGATAGACAGATAAATGGAAGGATGGATAGATGGGTGACAGCATGGATAGATGATAGATGCAAAGATATGTCTGAGGCGTTGTGGCAGTCCTGGGAACACAAACGTAAGCACCTGTCTTCATGCTCTCTGCCACACTCTCTAACTACGGTGTCCTAACAGCACTTTACTTTTCTCCCTCCTGCTCCGTTATCTCTCTCCCATTTAATCCCAGTCCAACCATGAACCTCTGCCCCAACAGCCCCAGTGGGAGTCTCCTCTTTCTCGAATTCCCCTCACATTCCAAGATAAGTCCCTGACATTGCCAGTCCCAGCTCCCTTCCCACACACATGCCCCTTACAGAGAGCAGCCAAGTCTGCAGATAAGCGGTCTAGGAATCCAACGTGGGTATTGTGAAAGGGGTAGAGAAAGCTCATGACCCATGACGTTGAGATCATTTCTCATTCTCAGAATCACTGTGTACAATGACGGTTCAAAAGTTGGAGGCCTTGCTGAATCATTTCTTGTACTTGATTGATGCTTTCCAAACTGTTCACAACTATTGTTTCATTTGGTTCTCCAAATAATCTGGAGGGTTCATCAGGAAACAGTTGTTTATTATCCTTAATTACAGATGAAAAAACTGAGGTGGGGAGAGTTTGGGCCGGGCCTGAGGTCACCATGGTAGCCCAGGTGTGATTAGAGTTTGTCTGTCCTCTTCCTACCTCTTTATTTGTTTCTGTGAATTATAGTTGTCTCTGTTTGTATCCTGTTCCTCCTGCCTCAAGTCTCCCCTGCTTGGGTGTGTCTTCCATTCAGTTGCCCAAGTGATGGAAAGCTTGAGTGTGACAGTGTTATCCCCCCTGCTCACTGAGCTTCAGTGACTCCCTATCATAATACTCCAGGATCAGATAGAAAGCCCCTCTTTGGCATTGGAATATCTTGATAACGAGACCCTTTTCAGCCATTCAAGGCTTCTCCTACTTCATGACCCAGCTACACTGCACTGCTGGCTTTTCCTAGTTCATATCTCTCCATCATTCCCATCTGTACCTTTGTCCTGGCTCTTCCCCTTTCCTGGAATGCTCTCCCTTCTCACTTCTGCCACTTACTTTCTCTGACTTAATTCAGCTCAAATCACATTTTATACTGGGGGAGTTTCCCAGTCCCCCCCACCCCCCGCCACCTGCCACCTGCTAGCTCCTTCCCTCCTAGCTTTTCTGAGTATATATGTTTTTTAATTTATTTATTTATTTTTAACATTCATTTTTGTGAAATTTTAAATTTAAAATTCTTTCTCCTTCCTGTTGCTCCCCCACCCACTGAGAGGGCAAACAATATGTTATCAATTATAAATGTGAATTCATGCAAAACATTTCCATATTAGCTATGTTGCAAAAAAAAAAAGTAAATAAAAAATTAAAGGCAAGAGACAAAGTGGAAAAAAATGCTTCAATCCACACTGTACTCTTGAGCATATTTTTATTCTACCCAATTATTTATAATGTTATGTCCCTCGTTAGAATGTGATCTCCTTCAGGGCAGGGACCGTTTTTACCTTTCTGTGTACTCTTAGATCTCAGCATTGTGCCCAGCACATCACAAACATTTAATAAATACTTCTTGACTGATTGACTGTCCATCTACTGGACCAAAAGTTCCCTGAAGGCAGAGATTGCCTAACTTTGCACCTTCCCAGAGCCTAACATAATATTTTGCTCATTTCTTGTCATTTAGTCATTTTTTAGTTGCTTCCTGCTCTTTGTAGCCCCATTTCATGTTTTCTTGACAAAGGTATTGGAGTTATTTGCCATTTCCGTCTTCAGTTCATTTGAGAGATTGGGAAACTGAGACAAACAGGGTGAAGTGATTCGTCCAGGGTCACAGAGCCAATAAGTATCTGAGGTCACATTTGAACTTCCTCCCTCCAGGCCCCATGCTTTATCTACTGTGCCGCCTAGCTGCCTAGATGCTCAATAAATTCTTAATTCTTTTCCCACTATAATATTATACCTACATATTAATCACACAGTATCTCAGAGATGATCTAGTCCAACCCATCAACCCTTGTATGAATCCCTTCTGCATTGGCTCCAGTCCACTGTTCACCCAGTTCCTCCTTTAATATGTTTATGGATAAGTGACTCACTGTAGCTTGAGAAAGTCTGTTCTGTTGTTGGATAATTCCAATAGTCAGGAAGCTTATCCTCTAATTGAGCCAAATTTGACCTTCCTGTAACCTTAACCATCTCTCCTAATTCTGCCCTCTGAAACCACACAAAATTAACTATAATCCCACTTCCATATGGAAACCCTTTAACTATTTCTGTATAATGATTTGCCTCTGTCCTCACCCAAGTTTATTTTTCTCCAGGTTTGAAAAAAAATCACATAATTAAAGCTGGAAGAGGCCTTAAAAGCCATTTAGTCCAGTTTTCTCATTTTGCAGATGAAGAAACTAAAACTCCAGTGATGTTAAAGAAATTGCCCCAGATTACCTGTGCAGCATGGCATAGGGCCCTGGATTTAGGATCAGAAAGACCTGGATTCAGATCTTGCCTCAGGCACTCAATAACTTTGTGGCTCTGGCTGCAACTTCAGTTTCTTCACCTGGAAAAATGAATGGTAGGACTGAGGAGTTTCTAAGGTCCCTTCCATCTCTAAATTATACTATGAGAAGTAATAGAATTCAGATTTAAATTCAGATTCTCTGGCTCCCAACCGAATGCTCTCTCCTCTGTACATCAGGATTTTGAATTTCTTAAATTTATCCTCATATAACATAGTTCTGACTCTACGGGGGGGGGAGATTGGATGGATGGATGAATGGATAGGAAGATAGATAGATAGATAGATAGATAGATAGATAGATAGATAGATAGATAGATAGATAGATAAATAGATAGATAGATAGATAATATACCAAACACTGTTTGCCCTGGCATTGTGCTAAATTAAATGCTGGGAATACTAATTTGGGTAAGCAAGACAGTCCCTGCCCTCAAGGAGTTTATATTCTAATGGGGGAAGACAGTCGGTAAAGGAGATTTACAGAGCTGAGTGGGGGGTGATACACACAATGAGATGGTCAGGAGGTAGCTGGGGAAGGGACAGGAAGTTGTGAATGCATGAATCTGGTCAAGAGAAGATGACAGTCTCACCTCTCAGAGGAGCCACTGATTGCCCTCCTCTAGCCAGACTCCCATTTGTCAATATCCTCCCCACAACATGGCCTCAGAATTGAACAGAATTGAATTTTATCAGATGTGGTCTGACCAGGGCAAGTATAGTGAGCCTATCACATCCCCCATTCTGACCATCATCCATCTTCTGATGCTACTCAGGATTACATCTGCTTTTTTGGTAGCCACAACTAACATCTGCCTTGTATTATATTGAGTTTGCAGTCAGCTTATGGTTTCCAAGGTTCTGAAAGAGATCCCAAACCACTAAACCTGGATCAGGGAGGATAACTGTGCCCTCCCACCACAGGCAGCACATGTCTAGTCCATGTCTAACATGGTGCCCCTTGTTAGAGACAGACTCCTGGACTGGAACAATTGTGGTTGACAGAACAGAACTTCTCAATGTAAGAAAAAAAAAACCCTAAAATTCTCAGCTGTCCAGAAATGTCATGAGGTGCCCCGGGAAGTAGGGAGTTGCCTGTCACTAGAAATCTTCAGATATGAAGCAGCTGGATGGCCATTTAAAAGGGATTCAATAAAAAGGATTCCTAATTGGGGTAAGAGTTGGGCTAGATGCCTTCTGAGCCTCATTCCAATTCTCTTAAGTCTTTGATTCAGTGATTCTGTGGTGTTTCTGGTGTTCTCGTGTTTCTCTTCTGTTCAAGTCTTCAGGGCATGATGCAAGAGCCAACTCTATAGTCAGACGGTTAGAAAACTAGAAAACTGGCGAGGAAACAAGAAAGATGAGCTCACTTAATGGTTTCCTGGTTCAAGCTTGGGGTTCACTTGAGAGCAATAGGAATAACATTAGGTATGGAGTCAGAACACTGGCTCTGTCCTTTATGGCTACCTGTGCGTGAATAAATAACCTAATCCCTGAGAGCTTCAGTTTAGTCATCTTCAAAATGAGTCATACATACTCTGCCCACTTTCCAGAGCTGTGGTGAGACTGGATGAGGTCAAAAACGTATGGAAGTGTTTTAGAGCCTACAATGTGCTGTATGAACTTAAAGGGTTACCATCTGCCCACCTTCTTCAAGAGGTCTTTCTCATTCTTCCCCCTCTGCCAGCTTCTGGTACCTTCCCTCTGAGATTACCTTCCATT
>CM053594.1:80719752-80740733 GCA_028646575.1 Pseudocheirus occidentalis
CTTCCTTCCTTCCTTCCTTCCTTCCTTCCTTCCTTCCTTCGCTTCCCTTCCCTTTTAAAAAAAATAGGGTTGGGAAAGAGGTAGTGGGTCCCCTTAGTTAGTAGAGAAAAAAAGGGCCAGGGAATAACAATGAGATGAAATGAGAATTTAGGAGTCAAATACTCTTTCCCCAGGGGTCGAGATGGAGGCGGAGGCGTTGGGTAAAGACGGACGGTAGAGCCGTTACCTGTGCTGAGCAAGGGATGAGTAGATCCAAACCCTCGAATCTCCACTAATAGGAGAAAAAAAAAATCTGCCCCAATTCTCGTTCCTGGGAGTTCCAACACCCCAGGCCCCTTGGTCTTGCCAACTAAAGAAGTCAGGCTCTAAAAGTTGAACCACTCTTGGGCACTCTCAAACCCAGCTTTTACTGGGTCACACCTACTGGCCTCTACTGGCAGCTGAAGAAAGCTAAGCGAACCCAAAGCTCCCTCCTCCCCACCGCCCCCCCCCCCCCGGAAATCAAACTCCAGGGCAAAAGTGAAAAAGGAGATGGAGGGAGTTGGAAGGAGGGGAAAGGGAGATAAAAAAGAAAAGACGGAGAAAGTTGCTAAGTTACTAAGCTTTCCTGGCTTTTCTGAGCAGCCGCTTCACCTAACGGTGTAGGCGATGCTGAGTTTGGGGTTAAGCAGAACCGGAGGGAGAGGCTTAATTTGTGCCCTGGGCGAAGCCCCTGTCCCATTTCCCCTCCCCTCCTTCCCCTTCCAAGGTCAGGACACGCACAGACCCCACTCTCCGCCACCCGACTGCTCGCAGTCCTAGGAACCTCTTCCCCCTTCCTCCCTGGCCAGTTCTCCCCACTCTCCCACCTCCAGCAACGCCGAACTTGTCACTTCTGCCCCAAATGGAATGGGAGTGGAGTCGGGAGCTTTCACTCTGCTTCTTCCAAGAGGTTTTTGTTTGGGTTTTTTTTTTTTTTTTGGTAGAATTAACGTAGACTTCTCAGCTTTCTCTGCCTTCCTCCCTCCAGTCACACACACCCTTATCAGTGCCACCGCATCCTGGAGATCCCAGGATCTTAGAATCCCAGTGCCCTGGATGACAGAGGGCTTTCCATCCCCCGCCTTCACTCTACCACTCATGTACCCCAGGAAGAAGGAGGCGCTGCTTCTCTGCTCTCTCAAGGATCTATTTCAAGAAGCGGGCAGAGTGTGAGGTTAAAGACTGTGGTATCTGGTAGTTCGCTCATAGCTTCCTCTGTGATCCTGCCCCAGCCCACTCCCGGTTTCCTTGTCCCCCCTCCACTGTCCAGCTCCCTCAATTCTGTTTGCTGGGAGTTCTCAACCAGTGTGATTCTCTCTCTCTCTCTCTCTCTTCTCCCACAGCCGGTTCCGCGGGTCCTAACTAGACCCGTCCCCCACTTCCTCATGCCTCTCTGCGCCCATCGGTACCCATGCCATCTATTTCCCCTGTCCCTTTCCTCTAATCCCCAGCGCCCCAGTGTCCCAGCTTTGAGGCGAGAAGCAGCTTGTCCCAGAGAAGGAAACACTAGTGGCCATCAGAAGCTCCCAACTGCACACGCGGAGAGAGTCCCTTGCCTCCTCTCTTCCGTCCCTCTCTCCTGAGTCCCCCCAGCCGCACGCCTTCTCCCCCTTCACTCCCCCCCCCCCAGCCGTGGAGCCCAGTTCGCCCCTTTCCGAGACGCAGGCAGCACTAACCCAGTGCCGACACTCACCGTGGTCGGAGGCATGGAGAGTTTCTTGGGCTGGTCCGGTGGTTGGTTAAAAGGATGTGTGGATGTGGGGGGGGGGGGGCCTGGGGTTGGGGAGACTCTGAGCTGGAGAGAGGGGAGTGAGGTTCTGGCACTCGGATTTCACATAACCCCTTCCATCTCTCCCTCCTCTTTCTCCTCCCCGTGGTCTCTCGCTCTTTGTCTTTGCCAAGTGTCGAAACTGTCAGGCATAGTGGGGGAGTAGGAGCGAGTAGGAGCCTGGGGAGCCTAGGGGCGGAGGCAGGGGCGGGGCTGGGGCAGGGGGTGGGAGCGGTCTCCGGAACACCTTCCCAGGGCTATAAGTGGGAGAAGGGAGGAGGGGGGAGAGGTATGGGGAGGGGAGGAGTCGGCTTCCTCCGGCAAGTGGTGAGTCCCTAAGACGGAGAGGAGTGAGAGATACTGAGTGAGCGCGCGCCACTCGTGTGTAGTAGACACGCTGAGACCTCCTCTTCCTCCTCCTTCTTCCCCTCCGCCCGCCTCGGCGTCCGCCGGGCTTCGCTTCCCCGCCCCCCGAACCCCGGCTCGGCTTTCTCTCTGGGCTGGCTTCCTGCGAACCTAATATAGCACTCCCGGAGCCACGTGGATAGGAGAGAGAGAGCTAAACACCTCGTATCTGGCTCCTCCTCAGCTGCAGACGCAGGCACACACTCACAGATACACAGGCATACACGCTTGCACACACACACACACACACACACACACACACACACACACACACACACACAACACCACGGGAAGAGCCAAGGTAGGAGTGCTAGGGGCCAGGCGGACACCCGTATCTGGACAGGCGTCTGGACTAGCGAGCGCGCGCGCGCGCGCGCACACACACAGGCACACACATACACTCACTCACACTCACTCACACTCACATACACACACCCTGTGACGGGCCCCTGCAGACATAGAGAGGTGAAGCCCCCTGTCTGGAGTTGGCCTGAGATGATAAGACCAGGCGGCGAGAAGCACCCGGAGAACCAGGAACTGAGGGGAAAAGGTGCGGAGATCCCAGGGTGGGTGGTCATAGGAGTATCCTACGCAGTAGACAGAGAGAGAAGACAACGGACAGATCAGGGATATCCATCTGGGCAACGGATGGGGTGGTGGAGGAGGAGGAGGTCAGAGAGAAGAGAAAGGAGGGATAGGAAAAAAAAAAAGACAAATCAGGAAGCGAATGACCGTAAACAGACACAAAAACAGAGACATCGAAAAGGCAAACAGCTGGAAGTACAGGGACCAGACCTGCAGTGACGCCGGCCCTCGGTGAGAGAAACAGAGAAGGAGGCGCAGAGGCTGAGGGTGAGCACGGCGCGGAGAGAGGGACTAAGAGACGAGGTTAAAAGGCTGTCTCGAGTCGGAACATCCATCCCCCAGCCCTAGCCGCTGCTCAAATCTCAGCCGTGAGTCGCTGAGGTCTTTTCCATGGTCACCCCTGGGTGCTCTAGAGATGCCCCTAAAAGTGACTGGTGGGGGAGGGTAGAGAATAGGATTCATTTACTATATATTATGGAACCCTTTATGAATTAAAAATGAACAATTTAAAGGTGAAAAAAAAAATCCTGTACTGTACAGCTCTTATCCGCCGGCTACGGATAAGACTAGCATTTTCCCAAATCACACTCAATTCTTGCATGAACAACGTCGTGGAGATGGGGGGAAGGACAGTGTTAGTAATAAATTCTTCTGACTTCAATTGCTTCTGTAAATTAATTTTTTTAAAAAAAACCTGTCTCTGTGGAAGAGGGGAGGAGAGGAGAGGAGAGGAGAGGAGAGGAGAGGAGAGGAGAGGAGAGGAGAGGAGGAGAGGAGAGGAGAGGAGAGGAGAGGAAAGACAGAGACAGAGACAGGGAGAGACAGAAAGACAGAGAAATGAGAAACGAGAGGAAGACAGAGGCGGAGAGTCTTAAAGACAGTGAAAGGAGTTGGAGCAGCCAGGAGGAATAGCGAAAATAGACAGAAACTCAGGAACAGAGAAGAGGGAGAGAGACCACCGATCCAAGGGGAGAACCGAAATTAGTAAGACCGCATTTTCCGTGAACAGGCAGACCTGGAATGGTCTGGCACTGCGGTGACTAAGCTCCCCTCGGAGCTCCGAGAATTTTTTGTTGTGGTAGTGGTAGTATTTTTTTTCTTTAGCTTTTAGGGCTCCTCCCTTGGTGACGACCTGAATACTCATTCTTTCTCCTAGAGACCAGGAAATTACTTTCTCAAAAACTAGATAAAAATCCAAGACCCCATTTCCAGCCTTCCAAACTTCCTGGGTAGTTACCAGAGGTTTTTTCCCAATGACTAAGCTAACTTCACCCTTCCCAGAACTTCCTCTCAAAACTGTGTTGGGGGGGGGGGGGAGGCTGGAGGGGGGATGGGTTAGGTGGGTGATGAGTTAAGGAGATTTACTGGTAGGAACAAGAACTGTATTGCACTTCCGAGCCTCACCGACTTCACTTTCCAGAGGGGACAAAGGATTTTTTTTTTTTTTAGGCTCAGGGGAAATCCGGTTAAACGACTGACCCGTTGGATAAAGTGCTTGACCAGAAATTAGGAAAATAGGAGTTCAAAATCCAGGCCTTAGACACTTATTAGCTGTGTGACCATGAGCAAATCACTTAACTCCTGTTTCCCCCAGTTACCCCATCTGTCAAATGAGAATAATAATTGCACCTACCTTCTAGGGTTGTTGTGAAGATCACATGAGAGAGAATATTTCTAAAGTGTGTCCAGCATATAGTAAGCGCTATATACATATTAGCTGTTATTATTGAAAATGTGAAAACATTTGCTTTCTCTAAAAGAGTAAGATGTAAGTATAGCACTTTACATCTATTGTCTCACTGATTCTCAGAACAAGCATGTGGAATAGCAGTATTGTGACTATTATCCCCTTCTTACAGTTGAGGAAACTGAGTAGAACAAGTTGCTTGAATGGGGACCAAGCTAGTTGGGTATATCAGCTCCCCTTCTCTCCCCCTCTCTCCCTATCCCTCTCCCTCTCCTGCTCCTCTCCAAAGGAAGGTAAAATTTGATGGCCAGAAGCTGCCCTATTTAACTTGGGGTTTACTGGCTAGATTCTTTCCTTTTATAAAAGGGGATAGTATGGTATCTTGTTTTGCCCCCACAAAAGTTATTGGAAGATAATCAATAACTGTGGGTAAACTCAATATCTTATTTTACTAAGACAATGGCCTTCCTGGAACTATAACCACAGATGAGAGGGAACTAGAAAGATTGGAGTTTGGCATACAGCTTGGACCCTAAGGGTCACAAGTATCCTCACTACCACACCTATGTAATCTGCATATAAAGAAGGAATATAGGGAAATAAAGTGGGGAATTTTGACTAACCCTGATTCTACAATGAAGGACAGAACTAGACAGAACTACAGAACTGTATAACCTCAGTGAGGCTTCTGTATTGGTATGTGTATGTTCCTGGTGAGCATCACACCAGTGTAGTAAAGTGTAGTAAACAAATGCCTTCCTCTACACACTCTATTTCTCAGTTCTTTCAGTGAGAAGGGGTTTGTGTTTTAAGGGACATCTCACATGGATCTTTCTAAGGACCCCCAGGGAAGCAGTGGACAGCAGAAGCTTGCTCCTTGACTCTGCCTGGGAAGTCCTGTGATCCCCTCAAGCTGTTTCTCTTCCTTCCTTCCTTCCTTCTTTCCTTCCTTCCTTCCTTCCTTCCTTCCTTCCTTCTCCTAGTTTACTCTGTACCTCATAGACTGGACCACTATAGGTCCCTGCCCAAGCCCATTTAATGACTGTATTTGGGGCCCTCCAGGCTTACAGTGAATGTCTATGGTAACTGTTTCTCTTTGGAAAAACAACCCTGAGGGTCTTCCCTTCCAAGTTTGATATTTTTTCTCATTAAAGGGACTCTTCTCATTAAAGGATCCCTTCATTCACTTCTAAAGGGGCCTATTCACTGAATGAGCCTTTCCTCACTCTGAGAACCTGAAAAGGCCTTAACCTAAAAGGGTTAGCATCTCCCATTGCATCCTGAATCATCTCCAGTCATCCTGATGAATATCTGGTCACTGGATGCAGATGGCTCCGGGAGGAGAAAGTGACCTTGCACAGCCCTCCCTCCCTCAAATGGAAGTCAACTCTGAGTCATATGATCATTTCCTTGATGCCATGGTTCTCTTCAAAAATGAATGACAAACACAACAACCTGGAAACTGAGTCTCAAAGAGGTTAAGTGACTTGCTTGTGAATCACAAGCGGTTAAGTAGCAGAGCCAGGATTTGAACCCAGATTTTACTCCTGGTCTTAGGAATTATTGGACTTAATACTATATTGAACCTTAAAGATCATCTGATCCAGACCTTTCATTTTATAGGTAAGGAAACTGAGACCCCAAAATGTTAAATGACTTTTCCAAGGTAACAGAAATAATAAAGTATGAGGCAGCATTAGAATCCAGCACTATAGAATCTAAATCCAAGGCTCCTGGATGTGATATGTCTCTGGCCTTGGCATTACCTTTTAAGCAGGTGCTTAAAGTTTTATGCAGTATTTCTCTTTAAATTTATATGACTTCTTTTGTATATTAGTGTAACCAGTCTTTATTTATCCCAGTGTATTTCTAATAAAAATGGTATTTTCATTCCATTGCTGGGTGATCCTCTTTCTTTCCTTCTTTCTTCCTGATTGGTCTCCAGTATTCCAGGAAGGGAAGAGTTCTGATGCAGTAAGAACCTGGATCATTTGCAGGCAGAAAATTTATTAGATATGTGTATAAAATTTTATATATTACATATAGGTTTGATTCTAACTATAGAGTTCTTTCTGGATGTACCTCAGAATGCACATTTCCAGGGAACAACTTATAATACTTATTACTGAGAGTGCCTGTACACAGAGTTCTCATAAGCTCCTGTAATTGATTAAGTGTTCATTTTTCCCACATGTTCAGAGAAATAAGAAAAGCTCTTAGTAATAAGTTTTTAAAAATTAATTCATTCCTATCACAAATACCATCCTTTCCCTCCCCCAACTCCCATTCTTTGTGCTTACAAAAATGGAAAGGTCCTAATGGGCTGTAATCCCATATTTTCTGATAAAGCAGAAAAGCAAGGGAGAACATTGGTTCTTAGCTGTCACAAGTAAGCACATTGTAACTGAATGTGTCTTTGGTGTCTCTGATCCCTGTGCCTAATGGCTGTTTCCCTTGAATCAGGATCCTTGATTTTGAACTTCTTAAGAACAATAGCTGATATCTGCATCACCCTTTAGAGTGTGCAAAACCACTTCATGTACATTATTTCAGTTAAGCCTCACAATTACCCTGTGTAAGGTAGGTGCAACAGCTATCATTACTCTGATTCGGCAGATGAAGAAACTCAAGGCTCAGAGAGATTCAATCAATCAATAAGCATTTATTAAGAACCTCCCATGAGCCCAGTGATCTTAGGAAAACATAGAAAGATTTGCATGAAATAATGAGGAGCAAAATGAGCAGAACCAAGAGAACTATATATATATTAACAGCAGTATTGCTTTAAGAACAATGAATGAATAATCCATGTTGACTATTACAAATATCCAAATTAACAATAAGGAACATAGGAAGAAAGACACTATCTGCATATAAAGACCTGATGGAAGTTTGTATGGAATGATTTTACACACGCACATGTACATGTACACATATATGTACACATACACACATGTATGTGTGTATACGCACATGTGTATATTGTGTGTATGATGTGTGTGTATACACTTATTTGCATCTAATGGTAGCCATCTCTGGTGGGGAAGGGGGGAGGGGTGTGTGTGTATGTGTGTGTGTGAGAGAGAACATGCAAACAACTATGTACAACAAGCTAAATGCAGAATGAATTGGAAAATAATCATAAGAGGGAAGGTACTAGAATTAAGAGGATTTGAGAAAGCTTCCTGTAGATTAAGGTGGAAGTGTAGCTGGGACTTGAAGGAATCCCGGAAAACCAGGTGAAGATGAGGAGGCGGTACATTTCAGGTATGGAAGAGAGTTAATGAAAATACCTGTAGCCAAGAGATGGAGCATCTTGTTTATGGAAAAGCCAGGAGGTCAGTGTCACAGGATCAAAGAGAACCTGTGTAGGGGAGGGGGTAAGGTGTAAGACAACTGGAAGGGTGGGGTGGCTGACACTAGATTATGAAGGGCTTTGAACATCAAACAGGATTCAGTAACAATTCAGCCATGGATAACATGGCTACCCAAGTAAATGTCAGGCAAGATTCAAACCCATATCTTCCTGAATCCACATTCACCATGGCATTCATCTTCTCTATTTCCTACCCCCTTTGCTGAAGTTCTTTTTCTCATGATGATGACTTGTAACCTGAAGCTTTCTCTCTGGCTGCCCAGGATTAACCACCTTAGCATCTTTTCCTTGACAACTCTGAGAAGAAATACATCATAACTTTGGATCTCAACTCCCATTATTCTTTTAGCAGCTTGCTTGGAATCCAGGCTAATAAATAGCTGATTGAAGTTTAAGGTTACCCTTTTCAAGTGAATTTGCACTGGATTTTGCATTTTAGTTATTTCCAGTTATTAAAATAACCAGAAGAAGGCCTCCTATGTACTCAGTAGGTCCTGTATGCATAAATTAGGCAAACACATGTACAAAAATTATGCAGGATGAAAGATCATTGGGATTGTGAAGGGTTGTGTGTGCCCACAAGAATGAAGTTGCCAAGTCATCAAAGTGTGTATAGTCACTTGAGAATAAATTGGATCCTTGCTATAAATGGCAAGAATAATGAGATCAAGTACAGTTTCTCAGTGAGTTCTTGCATCTTTCTTGTGTAATGGATAGAGAGTTGGTTTGGGGACCAGGAAGGTCTGAATTCTAATACTGTGCCTGATCCCTACAGGTTGTGTAAGGCAGACAAGTCACAAAATCTCTCTGTTTCTAGGCCAGAGGTATCAAACATTTGGCCCAACTGCTTCCTCAAAAAGATTAAGATATCATTGGGAAAGATTTAACAAAATAAAACTACAACAGAACACAACACGACGGCAATATGTGGTTCTCTAATTCAATATATGACCCATCCTACATGCAGTTTAGTGGTCTTATTTAACACTACTGCTCTATACAACTGTCTTAAAACAAGGAATTGAAGAGAAAGTGTGAGTGAGTTGGGGAGGTGAATTTTCTTACCCACCTAGAAGTTCCCTCTCATCTAGGAACTGAGAGAAATTATAACTGAGAAATTACAAGTCCACTACACGTCCTGATCTCCATGTTATCTGTAACAGTTTGTTTTTGAAAAGTGATGGGGAAAGATTTCAGGGAATAACTGAGCCAATCATGGAGTAATAATTAAGGATAGTAAATAAAGTGTGGTACTCATACAGTCAAAACAGTAAATGAACCATAGTAAAGTCATCAACATGTTGGCTGAATTCTCTGTGAAGAATTTAAGGACCCATAAACAAGAACCATAGAAGGATAAAAAAAACATGATGAACGTGATGTAAACTGCCCCAGGGGTGATCATGAAACCATGCGGATGTCTTAGGGTAGAGCTCCCCCAGTAAGTGCTTAATACAATTGACCTTTACATTTATTTTTTATTTTTATTGATGGCATGTTTTTATACAACATTCATTTGCATATGCATTTCCCTTCTCTACCCACAGAACCCTTGGTGGTAAAAAGAAAAAAAACTTTTAAAAGAAGGAGAAAACAGACTAAATGAACCAAAACCAAATGACACATCACTTCTATTCGACAGTTTATGTCCATGCAATATTAGACAGACTTTTAAGAATGAACTCTAGAAGATACAATAATCTAATCAAAATCATAGCCACATTGGGGTCTTTGGGAACAACCAGGGTCTCAATTGGATAGTTAATAGAGAAACATGGGGGGCAGCTAGGTGGGGCACTGAATAGAGCACTGACCCTGGAGTCAGGAGGACCTGAGTTCAAATCCAGCCTCAGACACTTTACACAAAAACTAGCCGTGTGACCTTGGGCAAGTCACTTAACCCCAATTGCCTTTCAAATAACAACAAAAAAAAATTAAATAGAGAAACATGGAACAACAGTCAGAGGATGTCACAGTCTACTAGATTATAAGCTATTTGAGGTCTAGGACAGTATTTTTTTTTATCCCTATCACCTATCACATATACAGAGTAAATGCATAATGTATGAATGGACATCATAAATGCTTATTCATAGGACCCTAGATGATTCCAGAGATTATCTAACAGACATCCAAGTTTGGTTTTGTTTTGTTTTGTTTTGCTTTTGTGCACCATTATTCATTCATTCATTAATTCATTCATTTATTTCTTTGCTTAGGCTCAGGTGGCACATTAGATTTTACCAAATGGCTTCAGAATTTGGGGTGGGGAAAGAAGACCTAGCAAAATAAACTGGGGTGTGAGGAAGGGAAATCTGTATCCAGTGGACAAAGGATATATTATATCCTTGGGGATACTTGGGGGTGGGGGAGTTGAACCAAATTTAAAAGGTATTTTGCCCTAATGGGTCCTGGAAAGGAGAGGAAAGGGTGAAAGATTTGGCTTAGAGCTGGAAACAGACTTTAAAGTCAAACATCTCATTTTAGAGATGAGGTGACTGAGGCACAGGGAGAGGTTAAGTGACTTGCCCATGGTCATATACCTAATAAGGGTCTGAGGTAGGATTTGAAGCCAGATCTTCCTGACTTATCATCTTGATAGAGTCCAGACCTTTTTCCAGTCTTCCAAACTGCCTCTTGAATGGAATTTACTGGTCTACTACTTTAAAAGTGTTTCTGGGGTGGCTGTATATGCTTTGTATCTACTCTCTGTTGCATAGGACTTTTTTCTTTTACTGTAACCACTATTTGGAGAGGAAGGAAGAATTCTTTAGAACTAAAGTCTCTTTTGCCCAAGGGTAGCTAAGCCGACAGTCAACATCACTTAATTTTTGAATTTATTGATTGCCTTGGTATTGATAGAGAGTTCATCCAGTAAATGAAGTTGATGGAAAAGAAAGCTCCTTACTTGCCCTGTCCCATAATTACTCATCCAGAATCTTGACTTTTACTTTTATTAATGTTTGTTGTTGTTCAGCCATTTCTGACTTTTAGTGACCCAATTTGTGTTTTTATTGGCAGAGATACTGGAGTGGTTTTCCATTTCCTTCTCCAGCTCATTTTATAGATGAGGAAACTGAGGCAAACGGAATTAAGTGAATTGGCTAGGATCATACAGCTAGTAAGTGTCTGAGGCTAGATTCGAATTTAGGAAGAGGAGTCTTTCTGACTGCAGGGCCAGTATTCTATCCACTGTGCCATCTAACTGCTTTATGTGCCCTTAGGCAAGTCATTTAAATGGTCTAGGTTGGTCTGCTCTATTTGGCATTCAAAACCTTTCATAATCTCTCCCCTTTTGCCTTTCCAGTCTTCTTTAAAAAAATTTTTTTTGGAGGGATGAAGGTAAGGCAATTGGGGTTACAAGGGTCATATGGCTAGTAACTGCTAAGTGTCTGAGGCTGGATTTGAACTCAGCTCCTCCTGACTCCAGGGCCAGTGCTCTATTCACTGCGCCACCTAGCTGCCCCTTTTCCAGTCTTCTTATTCCTCAACATGTACTCTTTGATCCAATGACGTGGTCTTCTTGCTTTTACACTTAATGAGACTCTATTTCTCTGCTCTGGGCATTGTCTCTGGCTGTCCATCATGCTTGGAATACTCTCCTTCGTCTGCTCCAACTACTGACTCCTCTGGTTTCCTTTAAGTCCCAGCTACAATCCCACTTTCTACAGGAGACCTCCCCTAATCCCTCTTATTTCTAGTGCTTTCCCTCTTCTAATGACTTCCTATTTATCCTGTATATAGCTTGTTGATACATTGGTTTGCATGTTGTCTGCCTGCCCCCATTAGACTGTACTTCTTGAAAGTTAGGATTGTCTTTTGCCTTTTTGTATCCCCAGTTCTTAGTACAGTGCCTGGCACATAGTAGGTGCTTTATAAATGTTTATTGAATTAGACCCCTCATCTTCCTTAAGTCATCCCATCTAACTCTTTTCTCTCCACTCCTCTCTCCCCCGTCTTTTTGGCTGTTCATCCTTTCACCCAACCCTTACAGATTTAAAACACAGTTGTCTTTGACACTTCCTTTTCCCTTCCTCCTCCTAGCTAATCAGTGACCAAATCCTGTAAATTTCTCCCTATATTTCTCCCATCTGTTCTCACTTCTATATTTACTGCTACTGCTGTAACAGGCCCACATTAATAACTACTTAGATTATTGAAGTAGCCTCCAAACAGGCCTTTCTGCCTCTGTTATCTCTCACAGCAATCCATCCTTCACACCACTTCCAGCTGTATCTTTCTTTAAGCATAGATCTGTTCATGTCACTCATTTGCTGAAATAACTGGAATGGCTCCTATTAACTGAGTAAAGGTGAAACTCCTTATCGTGGCTGTAAATGCTTAGCACCTGTAAATGCTCCCTCCATGCTTTTGATTTTTTTGTTCTCAGTGCTTGAAATGCCCCCCTATCCCTTAACATCCTAATGAAATGCCATCTCTTTCATGAAACCTTCCCTAATTTCCTTTAATTGATAAAATAATAAATGACCCTTCCCCCACAAAGAACTTTGTTTGTAACCCTCTAATGTATTTTTATATTTATTTATATTATAATTATTTGTTTACTTGGGTGTTTTTTTTTAAGAGGCAATCACAGGCTTTAAAGCTAGAAATTTATCCAAGGGTTCATCGATCAATATTCCCCTCTTTTTATAAATGAGGAAACCAAGGTCCTGGGGGATGAAGGAAATTTCCTATGGTAATGTGCTTAGAAATGAGTTGAACTAAAGCTGGTGCTTTCTCCACTATAACAAACTACATATCTCTGCTTCTGTGAATTCGATTAGGGACCTGTTTTACAAAATTTTTACATTTGCCTGTGAAACCAACCTGAAGGAAGGAAAGTCCATGGACTTTCATGGATATTTTTCATGGATATATTGAGCATTGAAAATGCAGTGATTGGAGAGATTTGAGAAAAAGAAAACTTTTCAGCTTCATCCATAAACATCCGATAGGATATCCATGAAGATTTGACTAAACAAAATACACATGATGCAAACAAGGTAAAAACCCTTTTTACTCATGTCACAGGAAACAATCTCAGGTCAGAAGGAGGCACATTCACAAGCTAGCAAAGTCCTTGGTGCCATTCACACTTGTAGTAGTCTTTGTTCTTCTCTCTAAAGGGCCCTATGACAAAAACCCTAGAGTCCCATTCCCTCTCTGTCTATGGCTATCACTGTGGCACAGTGGTGTTCTACAGAGTCCATAGACTTGTTCTGGTGTTGCCAGACTACTGGTGTCGCTACTAACTACTTTGTGATAGGTCACTTTTCCTCCCTGAGTCTCACTTTACCCACAACTTAAACTAAGATTGCACTGGATCTTCTCTCAGCTTCCTTCCAGTTCCCAAATCCTTTGATAATGCTTTGCTTCCCTCCGGTTGACCTAGTCTAAATGTGGGTACTTCCTTATTTCCTACGATAATTTCTTTAATCTCCTGAAATTGTAGAAAAAAAAATCTTTCCAGAAAAAGAAGCAAACCTAGGAGAGTCAGTCAGCTTCCTCTAAGGGGAAGCAGGTTGTCACTCATTGATAGCACCCAGCTGTGTTTTAGATTCATGTTTAGGGCAGGCACGGAAAGGGACCTGTCACTTCTGAGTAAAAGGCAGGGTGGGCAGAATTCAATTACCTGGTTTGGACTCCAGCCAAGTCACCAAGGTTAGTACTTCCATTCTCGAAAAGAAATTGCAGTGGGGGCTCTTCAGGAATCATAAGCTCTGAACCTTGGTTTTCTGACATTTAAAGATCAGCACCTTTAAGTGGCCAATACTGACAGAGACAGAGGATTGAATGAAAGGATCAACATGAAAGAATTGAGCCCAACATTATTCTCTAATCTTCAGATGGATCTGCTGTCCATCAATGATGTCATCGATGTGGGTATTCCCTCTTAAGATCTGACCAATAAATTAATCAACAAGTATTGATTAAGTGCCTATCAAACAGCCTTCTAAGTACTCGGGAATGTGAAAAAAAGGAACAAAGAAAATTCCTCCTCACAAGGAGCTTGTAATTCCTCTTTTGCTTCTTCTCCTAACTCTCCCATCTTCTCAGCTTCAACCCCAGTTACCTTCTCACACTGAAACATGCCTTCATACCTATGGTCCCCACCTTTACTACAGTTGGCTTCTCTCTCACCTTAGAAGTTGCCTCCACCCTGCCAGCCCTTTCCTCTAGTTGGTAAGTTCCTATTTGGAATCTTCATTTGAAGAAGTGCCCAAGGTAGCCACCCCCACTCCTATCCTGACTCCATTCATCACTCTTCATACTGTGCACATACCTTCCCTGCCCTCCCTTTTTCTCTCCTAGTGTTATATTACCCCATTAGGATGTAAGTTCCTTCAGGGCAAGGATTTCTTTTTTTTTTCCTCTTCTATTTGCATCCTCAGTGCCTAATACGTAGTATATGCTTAATACATTATCTACCAATCTGATCCATCCACGTTTGCCCTTCTTGTTTGACTCTTGTCCATGTCATGCCATATGCTGACTATGGTTCCAGTTCTCTTGACATTGTGAGAGTACGTAATGGGTTATCCATTGGTTGTCCTTGGTTCTTCCCATGTGATCAGATTATCTTCTTTTTTGCTTATGTGTGCCTTTGATAACATCTTTTATACTGTTCCTCCTTTGTAAGTCCTTGTTTGTAAGCCTCTTTAAGGCTTTGGGTTTCCTTCTAGGTGATCTTCAGTTTGAATTTCTAAGAGACCATGATATTCCATGACTCCAAAATGTACTGTGACACCAGAAGACTAAGGATGTTAACAAGATAGAACTTTGTTTCAGGGAGAGGTTTGAAGTCATTAAAACTGCAGTTTACAAAAGATAATCTATGGCCCTGGAGTCAAGAGAACCAGAGTTCAAATCTAGCCTCAGACACTTACTAGTTGTGTGACCCTGGGCAAGTCACTTAACCTTGTTTGCCTCCCCAAAACAAAAGAAAAGAAAGCAAAACAGATAATCTAGCTTGCTCTCCTCCTCCTATTCAATTGTTTATTAGAAGTGTCTGTCTAATATATAAAAGCATTCCTTCTGTGTCTCCTTTCTAAAGTCAGTGTGCGCGCATGTGCGCACGCGCGCGCGCACACACACACACACACACACACACAAATATAATATAGAAGCAACTAGGTGGCGCAGTGAATGGAGTACCAGACCTGGAGTCAGGAAAACTCATCTTCCTGAATTCAAATCTGTCCTCGGACACTTACTAGCTGTGTGACCCTGGCCAAGTCATTTAACCCTCTTTACCTCAATTCCTTACTTGTAAAATGAGCTGCAGAAGGAAATAATAAACTACTCCAGTATCTTTGCCAAGAAAACCCCAAATATGGTCATGGAGTGTCAGACACAGAGAACAACAACAATAACATAGATGTAATACAAATATAATTTTGGTCCAATACCTCCTCTTTGGAGAGAACAAAGTATCCAACCTTGTGGTCCTAATCTCCAATTACCCTTGAGGCAGAAATCAGTGTTCTTTGGAAGGAATGGGCAAGATTCCTGAGGGATATATCAAAATCTTGAGAGCCATATTTAGACAAACACGAGGATACAGATGCCCTACATGCAATTCTCTCTCTCTCTCTCCTGGCTAATCTATTAGTATATATGTGTATGTGTGTGTGTGTGTGTGTATAATATATATGTGTGTGTGTATGTGTGTGCATTGTGTGTATCTTCACATATATATATATCTTTATATATATAGGTGGGTGTATATGTGTGTGTCTACGCATATTCTGATATATGAACTCAATAAGTTGTCCATTCAAATGCATTTCAGTCCACAATGCCATAATTCAGACATTTCAAACATTCCACCACTGGGTTGTGACTGGCAATACTTCCAAGTACCACCTGAACCAGATTAAAATGAAATTGGAAAATATTTAACAAAATAAGTAAAAATACAATAAAACATACATAATGTTACATTTTAAAACTAAGTCCTCATCTGGTCTACAGGATTCCTTTTATATGGATTAGTTACCATGTTTCTATCTGAGCTTGATACCACTGCTATAATTCACATTTACATGAATTTTCAAGACTTAAAAAGCATTTTTGTCATAATAACCCTCTAAAGTAGACAACTTGAAGATTATCATCCTTGTTTACACATGAGAAAAAGGAGTCTTGTAGCAACATAGTGATTTACCCAAGGTCATAGAGTTTGTAAGGTTCATAGCCTGGCTGCAAGGTCATGTTGGGTCACTCATATTGAGTGCTTTTCTAACTACTCTGTCTGTCAGTAAACCCCAGATTGTCTAAATGATTCTTGATTGTTTAAAAAAAATCAACTCCACTCACAAAGTAAACTCTGGTAGGGGTGGGGATATTCAAAAGAATATGCTACAGGCTCTAATGGTGGTTATCAAAGAGGATTTCTTAAAAAGTTCTGAGGAAAAGTTGCTTCATTGGAATAAATATTTAGCCTTTCAAGGGAACTATGATGAGAAGCTCACTTTGCTTTACAAATTTCAGTATGTTTGTTAAAAAAAATTAACAGAATTGCTTTATAGTTATACCTTTTACTTGTATATGTTGTATATAGATATCCTCCGATATACTTATATAGATATAAAATGTTTGAAAAGAGGCACTTTGTGTGTGTGTGTGTGTGTGTGTGTGTGTGTGTGTGTGTGTGTGTATGTCTGGGGGGTGTAGGAGAGTCACTGACAGTTATCTAGGTTACCTCTGCTGGTGGATGAACCTTCTGACCTCCTTATTTGTCCAGTTGAAATGATTCACTGACTAGTTTACTTTCTCCCCACCCCACCTCACATATAGGAACCAAAGTTCTCCAATAATTGAAATGTAAAGGGTTACTTTTCACTTTTAGGAGCAAGAGATAAAAACAATCAGAACAAGTTTAGGGCAGTTAGTGGTTCAAAGGAAGAAACTCCTCCGGATGTCCTGTTCTCAACCCTTCTACAGGGTTTTTGACTCCATTTTCTGTCCTGGACAAGGAGAGTTCCTGTTCTCAGTGATGACCCTGAGGCACTTTAAGATTCTAAAGCATCAACAAAAGATTCATATGAGTGCATTAGACTCTATTTACTGAAAAAGAACAATGAACTCTCTTAAAAAGATTTTTTTTAAACAAGGATTGAAACCAAACAAGAAAATTCAGTTTAGCAGAGAATCTCCCCTTCTCCTAATCATTCCAGTTCAAAAAGACATGTTATATATGTCCCACAAGCATCTCTGTCTGTTTCTCTCTGTCTCTGTCTCTCTTTCTCTCTCTGTCTTTGTTTCTCTTTCTCTCTGTCTCTCTCCTTCCCTCCAGCTTTCTACCAGAACCCTGAACAAATAGGTAATCTTATTATTGACCAGTTAATTTCAAAAGACTTCCAAACTGAAGGATGGAAGTTTTGGAAAAGCTGTTGTATTAAGTGGGATAGTGAGTCAGGGAGGGAGGAAAGGAGTGAAGACCCAGTTTAGAATATGTGACATAAGCTTGTAGTGGACTAGTCAATATGGTTCTGCTACCTTCTCCAGGCCTATGGAGACTAGGGCATCAGGATGAAACAAGATGTGTGTGTATGTATGTATGTGTGTATGTATGTGTATGTATATATATACATATAAATACACATATATACACACATATGCATTTATGTGATGTGTGTGTGCAATCCTTTGGAAACAGTGTTACCATGTCCAAATAAAATGAAGAACATTAAGAACATTATGTTAGATTTGACTGGTGGAAGACACTAGTTTTGTTAAACTGGTACCCAGGCAAGTCTAGGAAGATACTGTTATGAATGAATTAACTCTGGACTAACTTCCAGATTTCTGGCAGCTCACCTAACTCACATGCCCCCTCCAAAACAAACTTGAATGGGGTGGAGGTACTGTGTTTGAAACTATTTTTATATGAAAGCAATAAGAGAAGACACTTTTGACAATATGATTTCTGACTTGTTCATCTTATGCAATTATTTCTCCAATAAAATATAAATTGCTTTTGCTCCCAACTTATAAACAGTATATTATTTTTTTAAAAGCAAAAGCAAAAGCACATAACTACCAGAAATTTATGGGCAGAATTCTAGTAAACACAAAGAAATATATACCTAGTATGCAAACAAATACCAGAATTAACATTTGAATTTGTCAGAAACAATCACCAATGAGAAAATTCTATCTCAAAGGATTTTTTTTCAAAACATATGCTATATGTCTTTATATAGAAAACTAAGTTACAATGTAAATAGTCACCCACTTTCCTACAATGTCCCTCAGTTGTCTTATTTTAAAATGGAGACAATAATGCCTCCACTACCTATATCACAAGGTTGTTGTGATAAAATGCTTTGTAAAGGTTATAAAATTTCATGAAGATGATTCATTTTTATGGGATGTAATCCTGGATTTGTACAACGGAGGGGGCAATCTGCTGGAGAAAACAGGATGCATGTAGAGGAGTTGACATAGAGAAAGATTGGTGCTTCATGTGAAATGGGTGGAGGGGGAGATAGTGGGCAAAGACATTTAAATGATATGAGATGAGTGACTGGCCTCAATATTTTTTCAGTAAAGTATGAGGCAAGGTTCTTATATGATAGTGTGGGAGTGGGAAGAACCACGGGAGATTTGAGGAGGAATGAAAAGTTTTGGAAAAGCTGTTGTGTTAAGTGGGATAGTGAGTCAGGGAGGGAGGAAAGGAGTGAAGACCCAGTTTAGAATATGTAACATAAGCTTGTAGTGGACTAGTCAATATGGTTCTGCTACCTTCTCCAGTCTACTCAGTAGAATGCAAATAAGAGTTAAAATAAGATGGTGGGAGAAATTTAAGGTTTGGGTTTTATTAAGGTATGATCAGAGAGAAGGTAAGGGAGTAACAGACTCAAGTGTAAAAAATAATCTAAAACTGAACTGGTTCACCAAAGGGTTGAGATAGGAAAGGCAATGTAAACATGAGAGCTTGGGAAAGAGTGGAGAAGTAGAGGGCTTGGAGGTCACAGTAAGGATGAAGAACAGGAGTTGGGGGTGCTAAGGCAGTGCCTGGCACATTGTAAGTGCTTAATTTATTAACTTATTACTTAATTGTTAAGTTATTGATTGGTTTATAATAAAATAATATTGGTTGATCATTTGATTATTGATTGATTAATAATAAAATAAATTAAGATCTGATTAAGGAGTAAGTATCCCTATTATCTTTTCTATCATTCTTATGGGATCATGGGGCCTTAGAGTATCAGACCTGGAAGGTTCCTTAAAAATCATTGAGTAAAATCCCCTCCTTTTAGGACTTAGTTTAGGTGACTTGTCCAACTTCACACTGCTAGTTAAACTAAAACCCAGGCTCCTGACTCTTACTTACATCTATGAGCTTTACACCATCTCATAACTTACAACTTCTTTTTATCTAGTACAGAGGTTCCCAAATTTATTTGGCCCACTGCTTCCTTTGGGAAAAAAAAATTACTCAGTGCCACGCTAAAAATCTATTTTCTTTAACCTTTCAACATTTTTTGAAATTTGCATAATTCCAAAAGAATATGAAATATTTTTTTAAATTATGCATCTTAAATGTAATAATTTATGGTAAATATGTGAGTTTTTCCAGTGATGAAATTTTGATGATGCAATACTGTGTGATGTAACTGTATAGTATAGCATTTTCAACATTGTAAACAAGTTATAACATGCATATGTGTGTGTGTGTGTTTATATATCTTCCTGCCAATGTATGCTGGATTTCCTGACAATGAGCAACATGCTTACCTTGCCAACACTTACTTGTTGAGATCTGTTGGTAGACTTGACCACTGATCAGTTATACCTTGTATTTTGTGTGTTTTTTTGGAAAATAATGTAATCATTTTGACTTTAACTCTGTTACACAAAAGATGAAACATGTATGAATAGTTTTTAAAAACGTTCTTCTTTCCTTATGCTTCCATTGTCCCAACATTTTTATTCAATGTCCCCCAATTGCACCTGAAGCTACTACCATATCCCTGCATCATTCTAGTGTCCTGCAAGGAGCAGCATCACCCACTTTGGGAATTTCTGTTTCTAGTATAATATCCCATGCCAAAGTTCCTTTAACATGGTTTTATCTGATCCTATTTGTGATAGCAAACTGGAGATACATGTAGAAAATCCTTTGGCCTTTTGTTTGAGAAACATACCACATCAGAAAGGAGTAATTTGCTATTAGAATATCATCAACAATTCTGATCAGTGCAATGACTACGCAGAATTTCAGAAGATTGAATACGAAGCATGTTTGCCATCCCCTGACAGAGGAGTGATAGAGTCAAGATGCAGAATAAGACAGATTCTTCCTCAGCACCAGTTACATATATGTGTTACAAGAGTTTTGTTGTTCTTTTTTTTCAGTGGTAGTGGAGTGGGATGGAGAAGGAATTAAGGGATAGGGTTGACCCCTCACTCCCACCTATCTCACTCTCCAAAAAATAAAGGAGGGACTTTGAAAAAAATATTTTTAATGCACAGAAGAGGGGAATAATTATTAACAAGCGGACAGTTTTGAAAGTTCCATGTGGAATTTATCGTATACTTTTAAAAATAGCAAGCTATAGATCACATTCAATTTTCTGCATAATCCTCTTTTTGCATTCTATTTTCTGAAAGTGCTCATTTTATTTGTTATTTAATTTCAGAATGGCGGGGTAGAGCTAAGATGGTGGAGTAAAACCAGGGACTTGCTTAAGCTCTCCCTGAAACAATTCCAAATACTTGTTAAAAATGACTCTAAACAAATTCTAGAGCAGTGGAACCCACAAAATGATAGAGAGAAACAAATTTCCAGTCCAAGACAAGCTGGAAGGTTGACAGAAAAGGTCTGTTGCACCATTCTGTGAGAGGATGTAATGGTAATCAATTTGTTTGATCAGATACTTAGGGCTAAGCACAGAACTCTGTCCATTGGTGGAAAGGTGTGAATTCCCCTGTTGACATGGAAGAATGCTATTGGCTGAGACACTCCCTGTAGTCTTGGGAGAAGGCCAGTGCTTATAAGGAATAATTTTATAGGGTCAAGACAGATTTTGGATTTGGCTCCTCAGTGGCTGACTGAAGACATGAACAGGATGGGACTTTGTTTGTTGGTGGCCTGGCTGATCCTTGAGTTCCAGGCAAGAGAA
>CM053594.1:80741233-80825671 GCA_028646575.1 Pseudocheirus occidentalis
AAAAAAAAAAAAAGAAAGATCCTTAGAGCTAATCCATCTCTTTCCCAGCCCCATAAAAAAAGATAGAAAGAATGAAAGAAAGAAAGCTAATGCCTGTGTTAGGAGGAGGAGCTAACTGGGTGTAGACATCTCTCCCAGCTGTGTTAGCTCCTTGTTTAGTTAGCTTCTTTTTAGGAAAACAGAGGCCAACCTGGGGGGGGGGGGGAAAGAAATGTATATTCTACTGATGTAGGTTTAAATCAAGTTTATTTGGTCTAGTTCTAGGTTCAAGTCCCAGCTGAGATGACCTTGAACAAATCACTTCTCTATCAATTTTCCTTATCTCATCAGCAAAGCAATAGGGTGATACTACATGACCTTTGAAGTGCCTTCCAGCTCTAAATCTCTAATCCTTCTGTGTTTGACTATGTGCTTAATCTTAATCTCTCTCTTCCACAGTTTTCTCTTCTGTGAAGTCCTTATAATGCTGTCTAATGCTATCTACCTCCCAGGAAAGTGTTTTGTTAATTACTCTTATTGGACTTGGTAGAAATGGAACTTATTCCATCCTCCCTGTTTCTTGAGAAATGTTTGGTCTCCAGAGCAAAATTGGAGCATAGGTTTTGGAAAACAAAGAAACACTGCAAGAGTTTCTCTAAAAAGGCCAGTAGTAGTCCTAGATGAGAACCATTCTTTTTGACAGGTGAGAAAAGGGAAGTCCAGGAAAGTGAGAAGTGGCATGCCCAAGGTTATATTTGCATTTATTAAAGTCCCCCAATTTAGGTAATTAAGTTGTGTCAAACAGATTTCCCAGTGGCTCTACTTCTCTGGACTCCAGTTCCCAGATCCCCCCTTTCTGGAGGGACTAGTGTCTTCCCTGTCCTAGCCTGATAACCCAAAACTATTAGCATACTTAACTCATTGGGGTCTGGGCTGTTGGAAGGGTGAATTCATGGGTATTTAATCCAAGGCACTTCTAGCCTTTAGGTTCTGTAGAACAATCTCTTTTTTTCAGATCTATGGGGATGTAGGAAAAAGCATACATGAATGCCAAGGTAAACCTGGACTGAGGGGTGGAGAATGGACGGAAACCTGAGGAAATGTAGAGATGTCTGACTAGAGGACAGATGTGAGTAAGAGGGTTTTTATTCTGCACCTGAACCTTGACTAAAGAAAGGAATAACTAGAATTCTGTATCCTCCGAATTGCGCCTCCATCACCAACACACATCGATCTGGATTCAGTTTGCATCCCCTGAAGTACCGGTTTTGTACCAGACTGGAGAAGGGAGGAGAGAATGATCTCAGTTTGACTAAAGCAGACCGCCGCTCTGGGGTTCTTCTGCATATTGCTTTCTTTGGTATTTTCCTGTGTGTATTGGCTTGAGGTGGGGGCGGCATCCCCCAGGTTACACAGAGCTGGAGCTGGTACGGTATGAATCAGGGCAGGAATTCTGGGGTGAGTTTGGAGAGAAGCCTGGGACAGCTTTCCTAATCCCCTTATCTCTTGGGGTGGTAACTGAAATTATCTGGTTCAATCTCTCTACGAGGCAGGACCACAGCTAACAGATTAGGGGACATAATATATTCAGACCTACCAATTCTGGGGTGGGGGTGGGGAATGTTTTGGCTGGAAAAAAACTCAAGCCCAAATCATAGCAAACCCAAAGCATGTCTCTTTCCTGTATTTACTCTTTTGGTGGATTTCAGACCCTGATCTCCCTTTTTCCCTTGGTCAAACTGATGACCTTAAACCTTCCCTCCCCCCACCCCCACCCCCAGCCCACCCTCCGCAGTTGAGATAAACAGGAAACATGTAAAAGGTAGAGAAAGGAGTTTATTCCAAGGGGTGCTGTAAATTGGGGAGACACGATATCATCTGTTCTTTGCTGTAGGTCCCCCTCCTCACTTTGGTCTACCAATAGAAATGAAGATTTTGTTGATAACTGTAGAATTGACAGCATTAAAATTTGAGACTATGCTACTTCTCTTTACTATGAAACCGAATTGCTTATCCCTCACTTATCTTTTCATTTAGCCCAGGAGAGTTTGAGACTTTATCCAAGATAGTAGCAGTAGTCTGCCCCCTTTTGGGTGTGAAGAGATCTAGCAAAGATTCTTAAGAGCCAGTATCTGTACTAAGCTCCAGGTGTTTGGGTCTCCCAGTTTTCTGGGTATATATTATTCCAATTACAGACACAGAAACACACATACACACACACACACACACACACATTCTCCCCTTCCACTTACACCTACAAATACTCAATTCTTCCGGTTAGCCAGGATTATTAGCCTAAACCTAAATCCTGTGGAAAGAACTCTGGATTTGGAATCAGAATGCCTGAATTCAGATCCCAATTATGCTATTTACCTATATATGGGATCTCAGGCAAACTACTTCAAATCTCTGGGAATCCTTTCTTCAGTAAAATAAAGTAAATAAATAAAATAAAGTAAATAAGATAAATAAATAAAATTAGAATTAAGTAAAAAAAAATCTCTTAAGATATCTTCAAGCTCTGGAGCCTATGACAGCCCCTCACCCCCCTTTTTCTAACAGAATGCTATAGAGAAACTCACACTGAACTGGAAATCCTCTTAGGTTGCCACTGACTAGCCATGAAATGATGAGTTGAGCTAGAATTCCAAGGTTTTTAACCTGGAGTCCATGAACTTTTAAAAATATTTTGATAACTATGTTTCACTATAATTGATTTCCCTTTTAATCCTTTGTATCTCATTTGATGCATTTAAAAACATGATTCTGAGAAGGGGGTCCATAGGCTTCACCAGACTTCTCAAGCGGTTTGAGATACAAGAAAGGTTAAGAACCTCCAGGGGATATGATCTAAGAGTTCTTCTCAGCTCTAACAATCTGTTAATCTACAGAAATTCAACCAGGAATCCAACAAGGCAGCTATCAGTCTCTCCTGCTGTCCTTGTGTCCAAAATGGGCAAATGCGGGCTGCAGGGTAATGCAGAACTCTGCTTTAATACAACCAAATTCCGAGTGTTAGGATTAGTAAATGGAGGTGTCTAGTAGAGTGCCCTGCGCTTTATCTTGAACTCTGTGCTTTTCAACTTTTTTTTAAAATCAAGACTATATACATGAAGTCCACTGACTAGCTGTGAAACATTGTCTCATTTCTGCCACATGCTAGCTCTTCAAGCATGGGTCTGTCACTTAACCTCTCAGAGCCCCAGGCAAATTTCTAAGACCATATGTCTAGCTCTAAATAGTTCTGTTCTAGATCATCTCTAAGATCCTCTCCAGTGCTAAAAGTCTGGGATTTCGCTTAATAGTTCCCTTTTCCTCAAGGGATTTGAGCCTTACCCCACCACTATACCACAAAATTAGTCACCAGGATTATAAAATAATAGAATTAGTCAGACCCTCAAATCCATTACATAAGTAATCTTTCCTACCTCATGACTCTCATAGAACATTATATCTCTCTAATGTGCTTAATGTGTTTTATTTTATCTTGTGGTTATTTATTGTACCTTTCTTTGACCCAGTAAGAGTCTAATTTCCTTGAGTATAAATGGCCCAAATTATTGATATTTTATCACTTTTATTGCATCTAGGATAAAGGTGTGTTGGAAGCTGTTGAATCAGTAACAGATTCTCCTACTGCCAATTTGCACCACACTTTCCTTTGTGGGGACTAGGAATCTTTCCTGTTCCAAGATGAAGATCACAGTCTTGTTAAGTTTAGGGAAAGGTCTATACATCCAGTAATCACAGTATTAATCTTACACCCTGGGTGTTTTCTTTTAGAATTAACTAAGACTCTAAGAAATTTCTCCTGTTTTAGGATGAGAAGCAGCTTTTGTTGCTGTCTTTTCAGTCATGTCCTCACTCGGAGTTTTCTTGGCACAGATACTGGAGTGGCTGCAGCTCATTTTATAGATGAAAGACTGAGGCAGACAGAATTAAGTGACTTGCCGAGGGTCACAAAGCTTGTGAGTGTATGAGGCCAGATTTGAACTCAGGAACATAAATCTTTCTGATATCAAGCACAATACTTTATCCACTATACCACCTAGGAAAGCAGTTAGTAGAATAAAAAGATTGTTGAACCTGGGGCCAAAAGATCTGGGTTCAAATGCAGGGCAAATCACATCACCTTCAGTTCTTTATCTGTAAAATGAGATTAATAATCCTTGCACCACTTATATTACAGAACAGTTGAAAGGAAAATGATTTTTATATATTCAAGCATTTTTTGTCCAGTCATTTTTCAGTTGTGTCCATCTCTTTATGACCCCATTTGGGGTTTTCTTGGCAAAGATACTAGAGTAGTTTGCCATTTCCTTCTTTAGTTTATTTTACAGATGAGGAACTCAGGCAAACACAGTTAAGTGACTTGTCCAGGGTCACACAGCTAGTATCTGAGGCTGGATTTGAACTCAGGTCTTCTTGATATCAGGCCCAGCACTCTACCCACTGCACCCCCTACCTGCTTAAATAGCATTTACTAGGTGCCAGATACTGTGCTAAGATTTGCAAACTTTATCTCATTTACTCCTCACAACCCTAATAGATAGATCCTATTATTATCCCATTTTATAGTTAAGACACTGAGGCAGACTGAAGTTAAGTGACTTGTCTAGGGTTACACAGCTAGTACGTATCAAAGGCAGGATTTTAACTCAGATCTTCCTGACTAGAGGTCCAATGCACTATCCTTTGTACCACGCAGTCATCCTACCAAAAATGGCCCCGCCATCAAAGAGTTTACATTCTATCCGCTGCTAGAAAATGTAAAAAAAATAAGCAAAAATGAAAACATTTAGAAAGTAATGCAAAGTCATTTCAAGAAGAAGTCATTGGGGGTATGGGGTAGAAAGAGCCCAAGAGATGCCACCTGAGTTGTACTTCCAAGGAAGCGAGGGGTTCTGAAGGTTAGAAGGATTTGCATTCCAAGCATAGGCAGAGTGGCAGCTTGATAGAACATCACATATGGGGAACAGTTTGCAATCCAGTTTAACTGCCACCTCAAGGCGTGATGGGAAACAAGACTGAAGAGACAGGTTCCCTTACTCCATGTCAATGATCTTGCCAACATACCAAGATTTCTTGAAATCACCAATATCCATTGGATGATAGAATTCCAAAAGCCTGCAGTTATTTGTTGTCCAGATTCTTAGAGGTCAGACAGAAGCCTCAAACCTGGAGGTGTTGAGTTGCCTACTTAATTTATACCCATACCAGGGAAATTAATATGTAGACGCTAACTAAATCATCTTAGGAGTCTATTCCCTTTACTGTGCTCCAACCTGTGTAGCATAATAAGAACTAGAGGAAATCTAGTCAGCATAACCCCTTCATTTTTCAGATGGAAAAACTGAGGTCCAGTGAAGGAGAAGTATGATTAAGAGGGCTTCTGAGTCAGAGGTCGTGGGTTTGAATCCCAGCTCTCTTGCTAGCTGTGTGAACACGTGATCTAACTAAGCCTCTGTCTCCTCTTATAAATTAAGGATGTTAGACATCCTCATCAATAATGAAAGTAGCATTTACATAGTGGATGCTATGTATAAGCACTTTACAAATATTACAAGGATCACAACAAACCTGGCAGGTAGGTACTATTTCCATGCCCATTAAGATTCCTTCCTGTTTTAAATCTGTGATTCTGTGGTCATATGAAGTGACCTACCTCCTTGAACTAGACAATTCATAACTGAGCCCCAGGATCAGAACACAGGTCCTCTTCCTCCAAATACAGTGATTTTTTTCCCTTGTAGGTCACTGTATAAACCCACAGGTTTGTTTGTTTTTTCTTCTTTTGGTTTGGGGGTTTTGTTTTTTTTTTAATGAAAATTAAAATGAATGGCTTGAATACTACCACCAATGAAAATCTCACTACCTCATGAAGACACTCATCAGATTTTTCGGACAGCTCTGTCATATTTTTAAATGTGAAATCGGCAGGATGGCAATGACATTTTATTATAGCCATTTGTTAAGTCTTTTAGCAAGAATGTCACATGGTCCAAGTGCCACGTCCCATTTGGATTTAATCTAACTCTGTTCCTAATCAGTGGAAATATTCAACTTTGCATTTTTCTACAGGATCTTATGGCAGTTTTGCTTAGTGCATAGAGATCTGGCTCCTGCATTAGGAAGGACCTAGCTTCAAATTCCATCTCTGACACATACTGGCTAGACAAGTCACTTGAACCAATGCAGCCAAAATTAGAAGGAAAGAAGAAAATGGGGGAAATTTTTACAGCAAACTTCTCTGATAAAGGCCTTATTTCTTAAATATATTGGGGGATGAGTCAAATTTATGAAATAACAACCATTCCCCCATTGATATGTAGTCAAAGGATATAGACATTTTTCAAAAGAAGAAATCCTAACGATAGTCATATGAAAAAAAAGTTTTACATCACTATTGATTAGAGAAATGCAAATTAATGCAACTTTAGGTACCATCACATCTATCAGAAATGACAAATGCTGGATAAGATATGGGAAAATAGTTACATTAATAAACTGTTGGTGGAATTGTAAAGAACAACTTGGAACAATGCTTGTAGAATTGCTTGCCTTTCTCAGTAGGTGGGGGAGAGGTTGGAGGGAGGGAAAGAATTTAGAAATCATTTTTTTTAATGTTAAAAATAAACAATAAATTAAAAAAAATCTTTCAGTGCACCAAGTCCCTTTCTAAGACTATCAACTGAAGAAAACAAGAGGTTTAGGGAGTTACTCAATGGGAGCCCCCTAGACAGATGGAATCACAGGTCTGGTCAAATCTATCTACCTGTTTGCCTCTCCATCTGTCTATAAATACATATGTATAAAGATATATAGACTATACATATATGTATGTATGGGGTATGTGTGTGTGTATGTGTGTATAAAATATCTATCTTCTCCCATAGAGTCTCATTAAAAAGGATAGGGTAGTGCTTTGGAAAGAGCCATAGTCTCTGAATCAGGAGACCTGGGTCTCAGTCCTGGTTGTACAAGACTTTGAGCATATCATTTCCCTACTCTGGATTTCCATTTTCTCATTTGTAAAATGATGGAGTTGGAGAAGATAATAATCTCTAAGGTTTCTCCCAATCCATGTCTACAGTCTATGATTGTAATTCTAAGTGTTTTTGGAAGGAAGAAAATAGATATGAACCATAAGATACCAATTAGAAATTTACTGTTCTAAACTAAATGCTGCTTAAATATAGTCAATTTGAACTCATATTCAACAATAAGACCACAGTTGCCCAAAGTTACTGTCATACATATTTATTTAGAAGGAATCAATTGAGTAGAACAAAGAATTCTGACTGCTGATATAACAGATACAATGGAATGATGCCAAAGAATCATTTCTATCTGGAGTGCATCAAACAGCACTACATTAAAGAGCGGTCTGTTTTCTCTTTATTTGGAAGACTGGACCAAAGGAAAAAAAAGTCTACTTTTGAATATATAATAATAAAGGTATCTCTTCTATAAATTGTTATTAAATCTTTGAGCTAGAAGAGACATCCAAGGTAACTTAGTGCAACTCATCTGTTGGATTAATTGGTTCATTCCTTCATTCTTCAAGCATTTATGTGTGAGAGGCTGTTAGCTTTCAAATCACCTCTGTGACATCTTCAACAAATGGTTATCCAGCCTCTGTTTGAAGACCTCCAGTGATATGTACCCACCAGCTCCTGAGACAGCAGCTATGTAGATGATTCTCCAGTCACTTTGTCTAGCCTCAACCTCTCTCCTGACACCCAGCCTCACATCTCCAGATGCCTCCTGGATATCTTGAGTTGGATGTCTCATAGGCATCTTAAATTGAACATATACAAAACAACTACCTGGAACCCTCATCCTCCTCATGTCGGCCCCCTGGCTTCCCTAACTTATTACCTGTTTCAGCTAATGAAATTAGCTTAATTGTGGCACCTTCCCTTTGGGACTACCCTCAGCATATCCCTTCTTTGTCTTATTTGTACATAGTTGTTTGCATGTTGTCTTCCCCTGAGACCATGAGCTCCTTGAGAGCAAGGACTATTTTTCTCCTTTCTTAGGGTCTCACTTAGCACAGTGTTTGGCAAAGTACTTGGTCACTTGCTTGTTGAACTTCTGTTTCACTTTTAGATAGTTCTAAATCCTAGAGATTTAATAATAAATTTCACAGATGAGAAAACTGAGGCTCAGAGATTAAATAACTTGTCCAAGGTTACCTAACCAATAAAATTTAGAGCCTAGATTCCAATCTGAATTCAAGTTCACCATGCTTTTTGTAATTTCAACTGACTGAGTTATAGGTTTTGGTTGAGTTGATTTGAATTTTAGTTCTTAGTGGGGGAAATTTCAATTCAATGTCAGGATAAAATCACAAAAGGGCAAGTGACAGGCCTCCTAAGGAAAGATTAACCCTACCTCATTTACACACACACACACACACACACACACACACACACACACACACACACGGAGATTCTTCTAAAACAACAACCAACAGGAGCTACTTCCTTCTCCTTCATCCCATATGCTTTCTCCTTGAATTAGTTAGTGTCCAGAGATCACAGTAACCTCTACATTTTGATGTTGATTTTAGATCATGGAAATATAATTGCAGGCAGGGTGGTGTAGTACACTGGTGTCAAACTCAGGATGAGAACAATTTGTTTCAAAGGCCGTGAATGAGATTGAATCAGGTTCTGTGGAGCTCTTGGAGCTTAGTCAGACATAGAAGATGCCAAGGTTGTCCGTTGCATCCTGGGTCATCACCAGTCATCTTGACTCTTGTCTTGCCACTAGACTTCAATGACTGGAAGAGAGTGAGAGTGACTATTCTGTGCAACCCTGGCTCACTTAAATCAAATCCAATTCAGCAGCAAATCAAGATATTACCCTCATGACATCATTGGTCCTCTTGAAAAATGAACAATTTAGAGGGTTGCATGTTGACTACGAAAACCATAAATTAACATTATTTGTATTACATTTTTTGTGTATTTTTGCTAAACATTTCTCAATTACATTTTAAACTGATGGGACTAAGAATTTGATACCTCTGATGAAGTCCAACGTTCATTAGAACAGGCACCAGAGAAGACAGGTCTAAGTTGAACTCTGTTAAAGACAGGACAAAGACTAAGCAAACCATTTCCCTTCAATGCACCTTCCTCAGTTTCCTCATTTGTAAAGTAGAAATTGTTGGGTTGTAACCTACTGTAACAGCAATTAGTTTAGCAGAACGTTAAGTGCCAAGTATCTGCTAAACTGATTGCTATTACACCTACTAAACTAACTTAAATTACTACTAGTGTCTCAGTTCTAAAATTATTTCCATTCTAATAGCAGTAACAATAACAAGCATTTATGTAGCATTTTAAGGTCTGTAAAGTACTTCACAAATATGGGTGCTATTATTTTCCCTGTTTTACAGATTGGCATACTGAGGCAAACAGAGGTTAAGTGACTTGCCCAGCCAGGGTCCCACAGCTATTAAATGTCTCAGACTATATTTGAACTCAGGTCTTCCTGGCTTCAGATCTGGTTCTCTACTGTGCCCCTGAAGATGGTGTACCTTTCATTCCATCAACATTTTTATTAAAAGTTTACCGTGTGCACAGAATATCAGTATTGGCCCTGGAAGAGGCAAAGAGAAAACAAAATGGTCTTTGCTGCTCCATGATTTCTCTTAAAATGCTGTTAATCCTACCACCTGGTGGAGGATTGGATGAATAATAACTATTGCTTGGGAAAGATTTCAGTAGCAACAATAAGAATGACTTGTTTTTAGGAAAATATTTTTGGTTATTCCCAAAGCATAATTTTATGTTTCAAAAAATCCAATCCTTAAGGGAGAAGAAATCACTGTGTGACAGAAACTCTATACATTCTAATATACCTTTGTTAATTCTCACGTATGTTACCATGCAAATTAATTCAAACATAGGTGACGTTTGCCCCCAAGAAACTTAGCATGCTGTACATCTGGATATCAATTAGAAAATTCATCAGGTCTAGCAGGTATGGAGTCTGAAGATTTAGTTGCCTGTGAATGGGAACATTGGGCCTGTTGGCTACAATTTTCACCTTCCTCTGGATAATTGCTATTGCATGCTCACAGACAGTGTCAGAGCCCAAGGGTATCGACTTCATGCAGTGTTCACTCTAATTGGTTGATTGAGGAGGAAGGCATGGCAATTTCATGTTTAGATAGGGCAGGACCAGGAGGAATTGTAGAATCTCAGTCAGAAGGGACCCCTGGAGGAATCCTTAGAGGCAGAAGAGTTCCAAGAAATTATTCTTTAGAGATTCCAATATGTAATAAAATGCTCCAATTCCACCCCCTTCTTTCTCTCCCCTTCCCTACTTTCCCCTCCCTCCATTTTCTGTTATTCTTACTTGCCACTTCCTCGTCAAAAGATCAGATAATTTGGCCTAGGACATTCAAAATGCTTTTATAAATAAATACAGAAACAGAGAAGAATATTTTACTACCAAGATGCTTTTAAAAGTATCTTAGTAGTGAAATTTCTCAAGATTATTGATAAATAGCTACTTGTAAAAAGTTCTGCAGTGAATAAGGAGACATCTATATTAATCCAAATTCCACTGTCTGGGTCTGTACTCTGCCTCTGTTAAGAGCAGGGAAGATAATGGAGTACAGAATGATCTCTAAAACCTATTCCCAATCTATCATTCTAGGCTTTGGTGGTACAAAATGCTAGATTGTACAATAAGCTGTCAGGCATGCCATTTTTTTTTCTATTTTAAGAGAGGTGACTGATTAAAAAAAAACTTCTGCATTAAGAGTCCAATAATACTTAGTAGAGAAAATAATGAGGAAGAGGTAGTCAAAAGTTCATAAGTGCCTTCTGAATCATCAAAGAGCTAAAATATACCTAGAATATTTCCAGGGTTGAACACATTTTATTGTATTCTAGTACAGTAATTTCTGACAGTAATTTGAATGTGGAATAAATTGGAAACTTTCTCATGATTAGAATATATGATCATACTCGGTAACAGGTAAGTTACTGTGTCATGTCAACAAACATTTTAATAAGTACCTACTATATTTCAGCATTGTGCTAAGCTCTGGAGATACAAAGAAAGGCAAAACAACCCACATTCTCCAGGAGCTCACAGTCCAATGGTGAGACAACACCCAGACAACTATATACACACGAGCCTTGTTTCCCACAGCACCACCAACACTATGGGTTCATGTGTGCACACATACATACTGCAATCCAGGGACATGAGTCTCATTGTTGTCTCTTGAACAAGACGCTCTTTATCCAGGCATTTTTACTACCTTCTTCTATTGATTATTTCGAGTTTATCCTCTTTATAGCTTGTTTGTATAAAGTTTTCATGTTATCTCCCCCCATTAGACTGTGAGCTCCTTGAGAGTAAGGCTTGACTTTTACTTTTCTTCATATATCTGACATTTAGTATGGATCTTGGCATATAGTAGGAGTTTAATAAATGTTTATTGATTGACTCGCTGACTGGAGATAATCTTTGGGTGGGAGGAGACACTAGCATTAAGGGGAATCAGAAGAGGATTTCTTTAGAAGATGGCGTTTAACTGAGACTTGAAGAAAGCCAGGGATACCAGGAGGCATAGAGGAGGAGAAACAAAGTTACAGGAATAAGAAGCAGGCGGTGCAAATTCCTATGATTGGGAAATGAAGTGTCTTGTGTGAGGAGCCAAGGGAAGGGCTATCCCTGGATCAGTATGTGAAGGGGGGGGTTAGGAAGGTATGAGAAGACTAGAAAGGTAGGAGGAGGCCAAGTTGCAGAGGGCTTTCAAAGACAAACTGTCTCTGCATTTACTTAGTGAGAGTTTGTATTTTAAATCCTACAAGCTTAACTCAGATTCACCTGAGCATAGAACATTAGACATAGAAAGGACTTGAAAACAGAATGTTGGGGCTGAAAGTGATTTACAGATTGGGGCGGCTAGGTGGTACAGTGTATAGAGCACTGGCCCTGGAGTCAGGAGGACCTGAGTTCAAATCCAGCCTCAGACACTTAATACTTACTAACCATGTGTCCTTGAGCAAGTCACTTAACCCCAATTGCCCTGTTACCCCTTTGCAAAAAAAAGAAAGAGAAGCAGAAAGTGATTTACAGATGAAGAGACTGAGGCCCAAAAAAGTGAAATGACTTATAGTTGGAGGCAGAGCCTAGATAAGCCTCCCTATCTCATGTACTTTTCATCCCCACCTCCACTTCACTGCTTTAGAGGGAAGATATGAATAAGGATAGCAAAATGGAAAAGAACATTAAAACAGAATTCAGTGGATCTGGATTCCAGTGTGGATTTTCCTTGTGAACGTAGACAAGTGACTGCACCCTTCTAGGTCACAACTTACCTTCTCTCTCTGTAGATTTTGGAGGTTTAGACTATGAAGGCTTCTTAACCTGGAGTCTGTGAACTTGTTTTAAAAATATTTTGATGACTATTTTGATAGAATTGGTTTCCTTTGTAAGCCTATGTATTTTCTGCATTTATAAACATGATTCTGAGCAGGGTTCCCTAGGTTTCACCAGACTTCCAAAAGTGTCCAAAAGACATTAAAAAGGGGGCTGGGGGTGGGGAGGAAGGTATTAAGAATCTCTTAGCTAAATGCTCCAAAGTTCCATCTGCCTCCAGCATTTTGTGCTCCAGTGGTCTTAAGTTCCAATCTCTTCCAGATCCAAATTCTGTGATTAATCAGGATCAGGCCTAGCCAATACTGACCTTTCAAGATCTATTTCTCATCTCAGAAATTCCTTCCCTCTCTGATGTGCCCATTCTCTGTGTTGTTACAGTATGGGGCTAAGGCACTTGCTGATAAATATATACCTTCTTAGGAAGATTTCTCATTGAGTAGAAGACTCTGGCTCTGAAGTTAGAAGACCTAGATTTCTCAGTTCTGGTATTTGCTGTCTGTGGGATGATGGACATCACTTAATGTTCTTCAGCCTCAGTTTCCTCATCTGTAAAATAAGGAAATCAGTACTAGATGATGGTCTCTGAGGTCCCTTCCACCCCATAGTTTATGATCCTGTGATCATGAAGAACCAATAGAGTAGATTTGTAAGTAATGCAATTTCAGATACATTAACAGCTTAGTGGAGGAAATCTCCTTGTGTCAAATCCTTAGCTCTTTACCCCTCACTTATACCTCATTGTACTCGCATCAAGAATGAAGATGCCCAAAGACCTTAGCAGACTATGCATGAAAGTCATCATAGAATATACATTGTAGGGAGGCAGATTTTGGATAGAACAAGATAAAAATTATGCCTATTTGAAATGTTATATGTTATCATTGGACTCATGTCTAAGATTTCAAAGTGGAAAGAACCAATAAGATCATAATACCTTAATCTTACACATAAGACAACAGAGTAACAGGTGATCAACCGATAGGTAACAGAGTCTAGATTTGAACTCAGATTTTCTTATTGCAAATCTGGCCTCTCCACTACATCACACTGACACTAAGCAGTGGCAGGCCGCCTGACTTCCTTTCTCATATGAATACATTTTAGAACAAGTGGTCATCTTGGCCATCATGGTTCTTCGATATGCCTGTCCACACGCATCACAATAACCATATAATTGCCAGATTCCCACTTTATTCTACTTTCTATAGACAGAGGCAGGAAAACTGATAAAAGCCTCATGGGGACAAAATGAGATTCTAGCTTCAAGAAACTATAAATAAGGGTGAATATTGGCATTCAGGGTCAGATTCTGGGGAATACAGTTTTATGATTGCTATTACAGTTTATAGTCCTACCTTCCTACATCCTGGCTCACGATCTGTGTACGTATCAGAATGGACCTGTTTTTCTTTCTCTTCTCTTCTCATCCATGTTATCTTTCTTTAGATATGTATAAACATGTGTGTACATGATATAATGCATGTACATATATGCAATCTTTATATATACACACACATGTGTGCATATAGACATATATATTTTATGGCTTTTGTTCCGTAGTTTTCGGTCATGGAGTGGTTTGCCAAATCCTTATCCAGGAAGGAGTGTGTGTGTATATACACACATACATATGTGCACACATATACATGTATGCAAGTATTTGTATCATACATATGCACATGTGTGTATACACACAGAGATTAATCAAATGCTTGGGCTTTGTCGAAAGGGACATCTAAGCCCTATTCCAAGTAAAAAATCAGTCAAGTGAACCTAGTTGTAAGAAGGTTCTGCAGGAAACAAAAAGGAGCTATAACAATATATATCTGGTCAGAAAGGAGATCTCGACATAGAATGTGTTTCTGTGACATTAAACTCAGCTTTAAAGGCTAAGTAATACAAATTTGAAATACAGTAAACTCTCACATATCCAATTATATATTGGAAAACAGATCATATGGACTATTAGTTTGAAAAATACTTATAATTCAACCCCTTCATTTTATACTGGAAGAAACTGAAAAGTAAACAGAAGAGAAGCTACTGGCTCAAAATCACACAGGTAGATATGTAGGGAAGTGGGAATAAGTCTGTCTTTAGTGCCAAGGCACTGTGCTAAATGTTTTTTTTTTGTTTTTTGTTTGTTTTTAAAATATTACTTCCTTTGCTTCTCACAACAGCGTTATAAGGTAGAGGTTATTATCTTTATTTTACAATTGAGGAAACTGCGGCTGAGAGAAGTTAATTAACCTCCTTAGAGTCACACATCTAGGAAGTATTTGAAGCCAGATTTGAGCTCAAGTCTTCTTGACTGTAGATTTAGCGCTTTATCTACCATATTACCTAGCTGCCTCAATGGAACCAGAATTCAGACCCAAATCCAACACTCTGCCCACTATAACTTGCTGCCTTGCTAAGTACAGTAACATGTTTATTATGCTATGCTTTATGTTTTATTTTTTTAATAGACAAGTTGTCATTTTTAGCTTTGAGGTAAAAGGTTATGATTTTCAACAATGATTTATTTCATTAAATATTTCTCAATTACATGTACAAAAATTAACAATCATTTTTAAAAATTCTATGTTCTAAATTCTCTCCCTCTCTCCTATTCCTCCTTTTTTGAGAAGGCAAGCAATTTTATATCAATTATATATGTGAAGTCATGAAAAATATATTTACATATCAATCATGTTACAAAAGAAAACATAAACAAAACAAAATAATAAAAACATTTTTGTCTTTTTTTAAAGTATGCTTCAATCTACAATCAGAGTTCATTAATTCTCACTCTGGAGGTGGATAGCATTTGGAATTGACTTGGATCATGGTCTTGATCAGAGTATCTAAGTCTTTCACAGTTGATCATCCTTACCAATATTGTTATTGCTGTGTATAATGTTTTCCTGGTTCTGATCATTTCACTCTGCATCAGTTCATATAAGTCTTTCCAGGTTTCTCTGAAAGCATCTTGCTCATTATTTCTTAGAGCACAATACTATTCCATCACAATTATATATCACAACTTGTTCTGTCATTTCCCAATTGATGGGCATCCTCTCACTGTCCAATTCTTTGCCACCACAAAAAGAGCTGCTATAAATATTTTTGTACAAATAGGTCCAAAAGGTTATGATTTATTGAAGGGCTTTTGGGAGCAGAGGCAAAGTTTTGCTACCTCATTTTTCCCCAAGAGAAGAGCAAATTGAGAGGATGCATTTCCTCATTAGACATATTGTATAACTTCGCAGAAAGGTGAGTCAGATACCATGAGGTAGCAAGACACAGCAGATGCATTAATAGGTAAAAAGACCTAGAATTGGTCTGATTTATGGTGCCGTAACTCCGAAAATATATAATAAACCAAGAACTGTTCTACTGTATTTAAAAACAACAACACCTTCTGTGTCCTGGGTAATGTTATCGGAAAATGCTTATGCTTACAAGACTAAGGATGATAAAATTTTAGAGCCAGAAGAGCTTGCAAAGATAATTTGTTCAAGCATTCTCATTTTCCAGATGATGCAGCTGAGGTGAAGGGGTGGAAAAGCAAGGATGGGAGGTGGGGGTGGGGTGGGGTGCAGTGCTTAACGCAAAATCCAGTGTTCATTCCACTGAATGCTCCATGGTGCTTTTACCCACGACGTATTAGTAACCAGTATTGTTTTAGTCTTAAATTTCTGTATCTTAATTAATATTGATGGTAAATGTCTTTGCAGAAAGCTTAGAATCATTGAATGGCAGAGTTCAAAGGGTCATTACATGGCATCCAATCCAATTCTGTTATTCAACAAAGGGGGAAGCAGAGGTTTAGTTAGAGAGGGGAAGTGATCTTCCTTAAGTCACTCACAGAGTCAGAAGTCAGACCCAGCCTACTAGATCAAGGTTGGGGGAAGGAGGGCAGTTAAAGAGGGATGGGCCAGAAAAGGGCAACTGGAACATTCATGGGACATTGACTTCTTTGTCTTGTCCTCTTTTTTTTCTTAGACCTATCTCCAGAGGCTAAATTGGATGCTATTTTCAAGGACTTAAAAAAAAAAAAGCATGGGGAAATCAGAGTAGCTAATTAGTCTGTTCCCTGGGATCAGTAATGTAAAGACAGCAATATAATTACTGCTCTGCATGCTTAGCTCTCTAGTACATCGGCAAAGAAACTGAGGCTGTTGTATATAAATAACATTTAAGCTATTCTTTCTCCCAAACCGTGGTCACATTTGGAAGACATTCTTTGTGTGAACCTGCTGGTGTGCGATTGCGTGGTTCTACATAAAACACAATTACCAATTATATCTTCTTAAAAACCAATTCAAAGCTATTTAACCCAATAATTGAAGTTTGTTCAAAGTTGTAATTTGCTTTTATGATAATAATAATGATGAGGATAGCTAACATTTATACAGCGCTTACTTTGTGCCAGGCACTGTGCTAAGCACATTATAATTATCGTCTCATTTGAGCCTCACAATAGCCCTGGAAGGGAGTTATGAACATCTTGTTCCTCAACCTAGTAGCATTGATTGTCTTGTAATTTGAAGTAATAATAGTAATGGCTGGCATTTATGTAGCACATGAGGGTTTGCAAAGCACTTTACAAATATCTCATTTGATTCTCACAACAACTAAGGGGGGGAGGGGGGAAGCTATTACTAGTCCCAAATTACAGATGAGAAAATTGAGGCAGACAGAGGCAAAGTGACTTGTCCAGGGTCCTACAGCTAGTAAGTATCTGCAGCCAGATTTAAATTTGGGTCTTCCTGCTTCCAGCACTCTACCCACTGTGTACCACTTAGCTACCTCTGCTGAAGAAACTGGAGAACTACTCATTAGTAAAAAGAAGTCAAGTTTTTATTTAAATTAAACTCTGACTCCTTGGTACCTGGGCAGTGGCATTGCTGCCCCAGTTTTACTGTGTTGGTGACTGAAAACACCCACCAGAGTCTTTCCTCTGAATCTTCATAGAGGAGTGGAGGTGACCCCCAGTTTCCTCAAGACCATGTTGATTGAGACCAAACACAGACTTTGACTAATCTGACCAGGTTAGAAAGGCTTTGAAAATGGGCACAGTGATATTTTGGCTAGATGCTTCTCCTCTAAGGTTCAGCCTAGCTAAAGCTTGGAGACGTTCATCAGCCGATTGCGTCCAGAGAGACAGAACTGGGAAGCCGCAGCAGCTCTCAGAGATTATCTAATAAGTCTCAGAGGGAGCTGCCATCTTCTTTATTTGAGGGAATGGCCACACTGATGGAATCACACGCTGGAAGCATGGAAGTGCTGATGTCATCATTAACGATAGTAAGAGTCAGCGTTTATATAGCACTTCAAGGTTAGCCAAGTGCATTACAGGTATCATCTCATATGCACCTCACAACGACCCTGGGAGGGAGGTTCTGTTATTATCCCCATTTTATAGATGAGGAAGCTGAGGGAAGCAGAAGCTAAGTGACTTACCCAGGGTCACACAACTAAGTGTCTTCCTGACACCATGACCCAGCACTCTATGCAATACCACTTAGTAGCCTCTAGTATATTGACCAGAGAATATAGACAGGAAAGGAGAGATAGAATGTAATGGGATGAACGCTGGATAGCAAATCAGAAGATCTGGGTTCAAGCTCAGTTTCTTCCCTCAATTTACTATGGGAACTTGAGCGAATCACAAGGAACACTTCCAAGAGTCTTACTATCAGAAGCTTGGCCCTCAGGTTCTGAACCCCACCCCCCTCTTTCCTCCCACCTCCTAGAGCAGCCCTTGGCTTGGCCAAGTATGCAAAACATCTTAATGAAATGCATTGATGCCTTCATCAGAATGTATTGATTAAATGCTTACTGTGTTGCCAGACACTGACTAAATGCCAGCCCTCAGGAAACTTATGGTCTAAGTCTTGAGCAGCCCCCCTCTACTTCCAAAGCTGAGCTGATAGAGTGATCAAAAAGGCAGCGCAGAGGAAAACTACACACACACATGCATACACGCATACGCACACACACACGTGCATACACGCATACGCACACACACACGTGCATACACGCATATGCACACACACGCACACACTTTTTGCACCATTTCCAAAGATTAACAGATCGCATGTATATATTAATACAAGTAATAATTATGAAAGAAATTCATCATCCACGACAGTGGAACACAACAGGCATTGGATTTGGAGCCAAATGGACCTGAGTTTGAATACCTACTTAATAGGTACATGACTTTAACCAATTCCATCTCCCTCTCTGAGCTTCAGCTTCCTCATCTGTAAAATGAAGCATGCTAGATGGTCTCCAAGAAGGACTGTTCCAGTTCTAAGTCCTAAGATCCTCTTTTTCCCTACCTTCCATTCCCATAATCAGTGCTTTTGAAAGAAACCAGCTAGGCTATCATCCTTTCAACTAACATTTATTAAGCACCAACTGTCTAGCTACTGGGGTACAGAAACAAAATTAAGTAGTTCCTACCATCAAGAAGCTTACAATCTATTAGGGAAAACAGAAGAAAGAAAGAAAGAAAGAAAGAAAGAAAGAAAGAAAGAAAGAAAGAAAGAAAGAAAGAAAGAAAGAAAGAAAGAAAGAAAGAAAGAAAGAAAGAAAGAAAGGAAGGAAGGAAGGAAGGAAGGAAGGAAGGAAGGGAGGGAGGAAGGGAGGAAGGAAGGAGGAAAGGATAGCACACGAGAGGAAAGGAGAGGAGAGGAGAGAGAGAAGGATGTGTGGTATGACAAACACAGTTGACTAAATGTTCCCAGGCCAATCAGTTGCCTGGGCTGTCAAGACTGTCACTTCCAACCTCTGATTATTTTGTAGCTGTCCCAAATTCTCCCCCCAGAGATGTCCAAACTTTCTTTATGAACTTGTTACATAAAATAACTTGCCTGGTGAAACTGAGATGCCTAATGCCTCCCACGTGCAGTTGGCCATTTCTTCTGCCTTAGTACCCTAAGAACCCTGTTCCCAGCCCCCTCCTGGGGTGCTCCAGCACTTGTTATGGGACACCCCAAGCTGCAACTCACTTGCCCTGATTAAAGACTTCCATTTTGTTGCATTGTCTGTTTTCATTTAAAATTCATGTAGAGAGGTATATGTGATGGACAAAATAAGTAGTTAATTTGGGGAGGAGGACCCTAGTAGCTGGAGGAACCAGGAAAGGTTTCATGCAGAAGGCGTTTCTTGTGATTTGAAGTAAATAAAAAAAGGTAGCTATGAGGTGGGAGTGCATTCCAGGCTTGGGGGATTTTAGTTGTCTTGTTTTCAGTCATGTCTTACTCTTTGTGACTCCATTTGGAGTTTTCTTGACAAAGGTACTGGAGCAGTTTGCCATTGCTTTCTCTAGCTCATTTTACAGATGAGCAAACAGGCAAACAGGATGATGTGACTTGCCCTGCCTGGGTCACACAGCTAGTAAATGCCTGAGGGTGGATTTGAACTCGGAAAGAGGAGTCCTCCTGACTCCAGACCAGGTGCTCTGTTCACTGTGGTCCCACCTAGCAGGCCCAACAGTGCAAATTCAGGGATACTAGAGATGGATACCTCTTTATATACAAAGACCAGCAAAAAGACCAATTTGGCCAGACCCTGAAGTGTGGGAAGGAGAATAATTTACCATAAAGTTGGAAAGATAGATTGGTAAAAGGATGTGAAAGGCTTTCAAAACTTAGGTATCTTATATTCGAACCTAGAAGCAATAGGGAGCCAATGAAGTTATTTGAATGATGGTATGACATGGATAGACTTATACTGTAGGACAATCACTTTGGACCCTATATGTAGGATGGGTCAGAGTGGGGAGAATCTTTAGGCAGGAAGGCTAATGAGGAGCCTAAGAAAGTAATCCAGGCAAGAGATGATAAAGGCTGAGATGAGACTTGTGACTATTTCAGTAGAGAAAGGAAGGACGGAGGCCAGACTTAGGAGCACAGATTTGAAGCTGAAAGAACCTCAGAGTTTGTCAAATGCCAATGACCTAATTTTACAGATGATGGGACCTAACCAGAACCACCTGAGCACAAAAGGCTTGGGATGAATCTGTCTCCACTAAAAAGGATCTTTTGCCCAGGCTCCCTCTGTCCTCTCAGAAGAGCCTAATTTGGTGACCCATGTCAGGGACAGAAGAAAGCCTTGAACAAATATATTGAGACACTGATTTCGTTCTCTTGACATTCAGAATCAGACTTTTCACATTGGAAGAACATCTAGTCCAAGTCTTAGACAAAGGAGGTACTAAAGAACAGAGATTAAGTGACTTGTAACAGAGGGGGTACTTGATTTCAGAAACCCTGCCTTCCTCCTAAACCGGGGGTGGGGAACCTGAGGCCTCGAGGTCACATATGTGGCCCTCAAGTGTGGCCCTTTCAAAGGACCTTGGGGGCCACATGGAACTTCAAGGCCAAAGGTTCCCCACCCCTGTCTTAAATCATGTTGCAAGTTCATGATTTAAGACATGTTGCAAGCTCATTCCCATTGCATTGTGTAAGAGCAAAGATATGGGTCTGCCTAGAAGGCCTCTGAGGGGAATTTAACCCCAAAGAGCAACAAGAGAGACAACTCTACCAGGTGAGTTCCCAGGGCTTTTGTCATTTTTGCCTGTATTAATATATGTATGTGTTCTGTTAAATTAATGTTTGTAAAATGGGTCAAAAAATAGTGAGTTTTCTCGCTTTACTAGGGAATCGTGGAATAGTAAGATCTCAAATCCCTACACTCCAGAGGTGCTATGTACTAGTTGCCAGGAGACATTCTAGGGTTTAGTTGAGACACAGTTCCTGACTTCATGGAGTTTAGCATCTAGCAGGAAAGCTTCATTTCTCTCCCTCTTTCTCATATCTGAGTTTGCGTTTACATGGGCCTATTCCACCCGTTTCATTGTTTGTTGTTCAGGGGTCGAATTATGACTTCAAGAGTAATGTATCCTAAGTAATTAGCAGCCTCTTTTGGAACTTAAGCATTTCAAGTATTCAAAAATAAAATACAACACAATTAACTTTAGAACTCAGAATAATAAGGGAAGAAGGCTGGGGGAGGTAAGTGATATTAGAATGGTATTTCCTTCCTGCATGATTCTCACAGAAAAAGCAGTTTCTTATCTAGTAAGAACAGGGCAGGGCTGGGAGCCAGCCTAATTAGGACTAAAGTTTACTCCCCACAAGTTAGAAAAAAGATAAAAATTCAACTGTTGTTCTCAGCGCCCTGCTGAACTCCCTGCACCCCTTCTTCCCCTTCCTTGCACAACCCTGGGAAACCTACTGTAGGAAGAAAGGTCCTCTCACTCAGAAGATGATAGGAATTATTGCCCTAGCAGTCTCAAACACTTTCAGAAACTAGGCCACAGACCCCCATGAAGAGATTTGATTCTCACTTTTCCTATGCCTAAAGTGAGAAGATGGAACTAAAAAAGTTTTCTAATTTATTTATTTAGTTTTTTTAGTATAAGGATTCCTTGTTAAAACCAAAGAATTTTGCCAAAATTCACGGATTGATACTTGTTCTTATCAGTAGCCATTGACTGAGAAGGTTTATCAAGAAACAAAACATACTATAAATTCACACTTTTAAAGGATTATTTTAAAATATCATTGACCATAGCAGCATGTTTATGTTAATATGTACATATGTCATCAAGAGGCATGGTTATTTATTTATTATATTGCATCTGGCTGAATCTTTCATTGGAGCTAAAAATGAAGTTAAAAACTACAATGTTTGGTGTGCTTATGGATTATTATATCCTTTAAAACCTACAGGAGTCACTGGCCTATAGGTAGAGAATCACCGAATTAGGTAGTAGCTAAAATCTCTTCCAGTTGCAATAGTCTCTGTTTTCCTATATTCTACTCCTTATAAATCCCCTTATAACTCTAACTTTCTTTTAATATTGTAAGGTTCTATCTGGCTCTAATATTCTATGTTCAAAAATTATGTCTTGTGAGAGTCTTTCTGGTCCTTAACTTACATGTTTTATAAGGTGCTATACAGAGCTAATGTTCTATATTCTATGTCCTAACAGTTTTATGTTATATGTGATTACTGAAGAGGGATCCCTCCATTACTAAGAGAAATTCAGAAGTGCTTTTAATACATTTGGCAGGCAGGAGCAAGGTTTTTGTTATATCATCTTTATTTCCCCAGTATGTTCACCCTTCCACCCCTTCCAGACCATCACTCACTCAACAACCATTTAGGAGTCATTCCTTTTAACATGATCTGTAGAAAAAAAAGGAAAAAAAATCAGTTTAGCCATCTAACCAATAGATCAACCAAGTCTGATATTTATCTAGCATTCCATACCTGTAATACCTACCTCTCTACCCTCCCCACTCAAAAACATAATAATAAGAGAAGGAAGTACATTTTAATTTCTTCTTTGGGGCCAAGTCAGGTCATTATATAATAGCAGCCAAGTTTTAACTCTCCAATAAAATAATATTTTTTTAAAAAACAATGTAAGTCTCTCACTATTGACATTTATCTCTTTAGGATAGTTGAACTGGCTAGAAGCAGAGCCGTGGAATGAATGCTTTCTTAAGGTCCCTGCTCCTATCCATGTATAGACTGGGACTGAGAAAGAAAAGTGACCTTGGAATCAGGAAACCTGAGTGCAGACCTGAGGTTTGATACTTACCTAGATAGGTGATTTCTAGTAGTGTGATAGTGGGATCTAGATATTTATTACTAGTATTATTTAGGAATAATGGTTAGTCATTTAAGTTGTCTGAGCCTTATCCATAAAATAATACTTGCATAATATAGCTACATCAAGTGATGTTGTAAAGAAAGTGCTTTTTAAACATTAAAGCCCTATAGAAATATGTTACAGTGGTATCTGACATTAGATAGCACTTCACATATATATTCTCCCAGTTTCTTGAATAAGCACTAGTTCTGGAGTCCCAAGACCGTGGTTCAAATTATGCCTCTGTCACTTGCACGAGCAAGTAATTTAGTCTCTGTGCGACTCAGGTTTTTTCAGCTATAAAATGGGGATCATAATAGCACTTACCGCTCAGGGTTTCTGAGAGGAGCAAATGAGAATGTCATGTTTTGACACATGGTAGGCGCTCAATTAATGCTTGTTCCCTTTCTTATACATAATGTATCTGTAGTACCTGGCACTCATTAGATACTCAATAAATGTTTGTTGAATTAATTTAAAAATTCAAATATTTGCTCACTTACTGTGAACAGAGCACTGCACTGGGGCACTGGGGTAAAGTGTAAAGGTTTAGATAACATAGGTGTAGAATAATGTAGTGCAATGTTCTGTGATATAAAGAGCCCTGGACCTGGTATCCAAATTCTGATATTTATTAGCTCTGTGACCCCAGGATACAGCTTCCCCATCTGTAAAATGGGAATGATAATATAGAGTGAAATAGTGGATAGAGAGTTGGTCTTGAAGTGAGGAAAACCTGAGATCAGGTCTCATCTCTGACATATGCTAGCCCTTGAATCAGGGCGTGTCTACTGGGCAGCTGACCCTGGACAAGTCGTTTGAACTTTCAGTGCTTTAGGAAATTTCTAAGACTTTAAGTAATGGAGAAGTTGCTAACCCATATTGGTAGAGGGATTTTCCTTGCTTGGGGTGGTGGGGAGGTCTCCATATTCTCAGTGAATTCACAGATCCAGGAGTCTCTGTCTTTATCCCTAATGATCTTCCTACCCACCTCACAGGCTTATTGTGAAAACAGTGCTCTGTCAACCTTAAAATACTGAGTGAATTGTTGTGGTTGTGAAATATAGTCCCTGCTCTCATGAAGCTTATAGTTAAGTAAAAGAATATCTCACTTGCTAGAAATCCAGGGACAGGGAATGATATGAAGAAAATCGGGAAAGTATCAGTGTGTGATGGGATGGATGGGCAAACAGCCCAGTCTGACAAACATAGAGAACGTGTGAATGGGGAGTAGATTGATATAAGGCTGGAAATGTAGGGGACCAGGAGGACTAGTTTATAGGGGACCTTGAGGACCAGGCTAAGGTATTTTATATCATTTGGTAAGAAATAGGGAACGTCTGAAGGGTTTTGGACAAAGTCCTTCTGATTCTGTGTTCCCTTTGTCAAGCACAAGGTGACCAACCTATTGCTGTCCTCATTCCCAGATGTCAAATGTCTCTCCTCAACCTACCCTTCTTTTTCAGTCATTTTCAGTCATGTCTGACTCTTCATGACCTCATTTGGGGTTTTCTTGACAAAGTCACTAGAATGGTTTGCCATTTCTTTTCCAACTCATTTTACAGATGAGGAAACTGAGGCAAGCAGGGTTAAGTGACTTGGCCAAGGTCACAGACAGTAAGAGTCTGAGGTTAAATTTGAACTCAGAAAGATGAGTCTTCCTGACTCCAGGCCCAGAATTCTATCTACTACACCACCTAGTGCACCTGTCTTATTCCCTAGTCTTCTGTCTTCCTCAGAACCCTGCTACATAACTGAATATAATTCAATAAATTAATTCCTAATAAATACCAGTGGATAATAACCTTACCATCAATCAACAGCATAGTGTGGTGGAAGGAAGACAGATTGGGAGGCAGGAGACCTGGGTTCCAGAGGCAATGTGTTTCAGTATAAAATGTTACTGGAGTCAATGTCAGGATACTTGGGTTAGGGTCCCTGCTCTGTGACTAATGTGTTAAAGACAAAATAATTTGCTCTCTCTGTCCCTCAATTTACATAATAACAATAATGGCATTTATTAGCTTTTTTGGAAATTGAGGGGATGCCCATCAACTGGGAAATGGCTGAACAAATTGTGCTTTTAAGTTAGTATAACAGCCTACATCCATTACCTCATTTGAACCTGACTAGAACTTTGTGAGGTAGGTACTGCAAGTATTATCCTCTCCCTCAGGTTAAGTGATTCCTAAGGCTCCCATCCTGTTTCTTTGGATCTCTAATTCTCTCTTAATTCAACATTATTGTTCATCCACTCCTAAATGTATCTAGGCTTTTTTTTAACAACTTATTCCTGTCCTTTCTCTCTCCTCTCCATCCTTTTCTCTTAAGAAAGCACTTTGTAAACTGTGAACACTTTTAGAAATGCAAGGCTGAATTCAGAGTATTTCATCTTGAATTTTATTGGGATGCAAATTGGAGGGTATCCTTTGGGATTCTACAGCTTCCAGCAAGGTTGTATCTTATAAGCAAAGATGGATGTCTTTGGCCAAAGTCCCAATCATTCACCCCCTAACTCTATTCTCAGGAATTGAATGATAGGGTTTGTTTTCTTCTTCTCCTAGTAGAGAGATAATGAATCCCAGTGAAAGTTGGTTAGACCTAATTATTATTTTTAAAAAAGTTTGAACACTCAAAACTATCCTGTAAGTGGATAACTTGCCTTGCCTCTTGTGATCCTAAGTCAGCTTGTGTAACACAAGAGATAGGATATGGTGGACCTAATATACAATTGACATTTTCCTCACAGCTATCCCACTTTCTGGTCAATCCCTACAGCTTCCTTTTGAAGCTCTTTGGAAGTCACCTGGAGTTTCATGTAACCCTAGAATTCTGTAAAAGTCTGGTATTGCAAGGAAGCCTTAAGGGTACCACCATTTTCCAAGAACCATAATTTGGAAACTACTTGATTGAGCAAGGCATTCACCTCTTTGAGTCTCTTCCTGTATAAAATTAGGAGGTTGGTTGAAATTATCTCTAATGTCCCTTCCAGCTCTAAAATCCCATGATCTTAAGTGATATTACAGAGCATTTTTTAGCCCTAGGATTTCATGAGTTGGGGTCTTTCCCTGCCTTCCCTTACAACGTGGCCAAATTTTGCACATGGACCCAACATGAGAAAATGCTGGAACTGTTCTGTTCACTAAGCCATCCAACCACAACTGCCAGAGGAAACATTGCTTTCATAATCAGACAAACCTCCTTTCTTCCTCCACGCCCCCATGAAATCCAATTATTCCTCATAACACACTTCTGCATGGACTTCAAGGATCCCACCCAGCAGCCTTAACTGTCATTGTTTTCCAACTCTCTGAGTCTAGAAAAGCTTCTGATCACATATAACTTTTTTCTCCTTTTAAATAGTATTTTATTTTTTCCAATTATATGTAAAGACAAATTTTAACGTTTTTCAAAATAAAATTTTGTATTTCAAATTTCTCCCTCCCTCTCTTACTCCCCTCTATCCTCCTGAGACAGAAAGCCATTTGATGTAGGTTATACGTGTGCAATCATGTGAAACGTATTTCCAACATATAACTTTCTTATTCTATCCCCTCTACCTTTCTAGATACTATCCATATAAGTATATTCCACATACTTTCCATATACTATCACCTCTAGCAACATTTTCTTTCATCTTCTCACCTGAGTTTTATTGCTTCCCTCAAAAGAGGGAAGACTGAAAGAAGGAAGAGAAACTGCAGAACACAAGAGAGACAGAGAGAAGTATCCCATTGTCTAGGCATACTATCAACAGACTGCATTTCCTGTAATTCAGAGGAGATAGTGTTAGAAAGAAAACAATATGAAAGATTTAAGGAAAAAAGTAAAATAGAACCAAATGACGTACAGAGACATAGACTGGCATACAGACAGGCTGGGGCATCTGCAATGACCGCTTTCTGAACCTGTCCAGAGGCTCCTTTGCTCCAATTCCTCATTGGTACCTGAGGTGTCCCGGCTCATCCCCTTCCTCTGCTCTGGGTCTTCCTGCCTTTCAAAGGAAATGTGCTGTGGTGTAAGTGCTAATGTGCAGTGTCTAGGTCAAGAAGGACTTCTATGCCCTTTTTGAGGGATGTATGAAAATGGTAGCCAGCATGGCAGGCAGACCTCTGAGGTCTACCTTCCTAGAGATGAAAAGAGAAAAAAAACAGGAATAAAGTCTTTTCTTTTCATAAGTATGCAGTGGGAAATACATGAGGAGCACAGGCTCGGGAGTAAGGCTGCCTGGGTATCCATCCCTTATTTGATCACTCTCTGTCTCCCTACTATGGCATAGTGGTTAAGAGTCACAGACTTGGTGTGGATGGAGACCTGTGTTTAAATCTCACCTTTAATACTCGCTAGCTTGACGTGGTTTCTGTAAGTCTCAGTTGCATCCTCTGTAAATTGTGTATAATCATACCTGGGTACTTACCTCATAGCTAGGTGGCATAGTAGATAGAGTGCTGGACCTGGAATCAGAAAAATTCATCTTCCTTGGACCTCAGACACTTAATAGCTGTGTGACCTAGGTAAAGTCACTCCACCCTGTTTGCCTCAGTTTCCCCATCTGTAAAAAGAGCTGGAGAAAGGAATGGCAAACTACTCTTGTGTCTTTGCTAAGAAAACCTCAAATAGGATCAAGAAGAATTGGACACAGCTGAAAATGACTTCAATAACAACCCTTACAGATTCTATAAAACAAGATAATATGTTAGAATATACTACATAGAATGTTAGAGTTAGAAAGGACTTTTGACCTAGGATATCAGAGCATACAAGACAGAATGTTAGAGCTAAAAGGAATCTTGGGCCACAGGATGCTAGAACCATGGAATGTAAGCACTAGGAGCAGAACTTAGAACATAGTATTAAAGCTGGTAGAAATCTTAGAATGCAGGACCATAGATTTTACCTCAGCTTGTGAAGGTCCTTGGCAGGTTTGGCCATCTTTTTAAATCTCTCCCCCTTAGATGTTTTGGCAAATATACCGACCACAGAAATGTGTAGAAAAATGAGCAGGCATGCTATCAGACTCTGACCTCTTTCAACTTTCCCAACCAAATCCCTTATGGTAGGTTGAGTTTTGTTTTACTAAATAAAGTTCACTCTCCTGGGGCCTGACCACAAACACTGGTGGCAGGAGTTGGAAGCCAGGTGGATAAAGCATATGATTATTTTTGGAAGAAGTTGAGATTTGGGGTAAAAACTGAGATTGAGAAGCTATAAGCCACTGGCTCATCCAGGAAGTCTCTCCATGTAAAATAAATAATAGCATAGCTGATTGGCCAATTTATTAAGCATTTAATAATTCAGGTTGCTGTTAAGTCATTTTTCAGCCGTGTATGACTCTGTGATCTCATTTGGGGTTTTCTTGGCAAAGATACTGGTTGACCATTTTCTTTTCCAGCTCATTTTATAGATAAGGCAAAAAGGGTTAAATGCCTTGCCCAGGGTCATACAGCTAGTAAGTGTCTGAGGCCAGATCTGAACTCAGAAAGGTGAGTCTTCCTGATTCCAGGCCCAGCACTGTATCTACTGTGCTACCTATGCCCAATATAAGGGGGGACTTTATTAAGTACCCACCTATTTGGCATGAAGGGGATACACAATTTAGATTGGACACCATCCTCACTTTCATGGTTCTAGTAATTCTGGTTATCTGAGTGGAATGGTGGAGGTGATCACATTTCATGCCTGGCCATAGTATTTGATATTCGCTAGAAATATGTCCAAAATGACCGGATCTCCTTGATATTGTTCAGTTCAATAAACATTTTTTTTTAAGCACCAGCTTTGCAAATCCCATTACACCAGGTGCTAGGGACAGCAAAGATGACAAAACAATAGGAACACACTCAGCTTTTGAGCCATTTACAGCCTTATCTATAAAATAAGCTGGAAAAGGAAATGGTCAACCAGTATCTTTGCCAAGAAAACCCCAAATGGGATCACAAAGAGTCATACACGGCTGAAAAACGACTTAACATCCACCTGAATTATTAAACGCTGAATAAATTGGCCAATCAACTATGCTACTATTTATTTTACACGGAGAGACTTCCTGGGTCAGCCAGTGGCTTATATTTTCTCAATCTCAGTTTCTACCCCAAATCTCAACTCCTTCCAAAAATAATCATACTCTTTACCCCCCTGGCTTCCAACTCCTACCACCAGTGTTTGTGGTCAGGCGCTGGGAGAGTGAACTTTGTGATCCCACTTGGGGTTTTCTTGGCAAAGATACTGAAATAGTTTACCATTTCCTTCTTCAGCTCATTTTACAGATGAGGAAACTGAGGCAAACAGGGTTTAGTGACTAGCCCAGGGTCACACATCTAGTTGATATCTGAGGCCAGATTTGAACTCAGAAAGATGACTCTTCCTGACTCCATGCCCAGGATTCTGTCCACTGCACCACGTAGCTGCCCAATGTAGCCAAGGATAAGAAAAGTACATAAATCCTAAGTCCAACAGTAAGAAAAGCGTAGTGTAGTTTTTAAGTACTCTGGCTCTGCAGATCTGGGTTCCAATCCTACTTTTTACTCTTCCTGTCTGTGTCACCAGGAGGAAGTCACTTCATCTGTCTATGGCTCAGGTTCCTCATCTGTAACAATTTAATTAATAATATTTGCATTGCTTACCTCACAAGGTTGTTTTGAGGAAAACTCTTTGCAGGCTTTAAAGTTGCATATTAATAAGTGGGTTTTTTTTATTGCTGGGGATATCATCTCTAAGTCTGTGCAGACAGATCACACTTCTTCTGAAGAGTCAGTCTGTTGTGGTGGAAAGTGTAATGGATTAGAAGTCAAGGGGCCTGGCCTCTAGTCTAAGTCATCCTCTGACTTTGGGTAAGTTATATTACCTCCCTGGGCATCTGTTTCCTCATCAGTAAAACGAAGGGGCTTTCTACCTCTAACACCTTGCATTCTTACATTCTGTTTTAAAGCCCCTTGGACATTCTGTGTTGTATATGCAAGCATTCTGTATTGTAAGGTCATTCCTAACTCTTAACATTCTGGGTTCCCTTCCTAAAACCCAATCTTCCAAGGTCCCTTGCAGCTTCAATATTCCATCACCTCTGTGCCTCCCATTGGTCTCTTTGCCAGGGCCCATCTGCCAGGTTCTACTAGGTACAGGGCAGAAAAACCCCCTTGTTTTTTCTCTTCTTTGAACCATGATAATGATCTCCAGTGATCTGGAAATACTCAAATACCCCCAGGCTAGATGGACCATCATTAAAATTAGCCCTTTGAAAACCATTCAATCTGTGGGTTTAGATTTGGAGAAGTCAAAAGGAAGCTGCCACATAAAAGTTGGCACCTCTCTCTGACCCTCTAATCTTGGGGCTCTTAAAACATGACGATAAATAAAAGCAGAGTATATGGCTTTCCTTCACTCTAGGGAAAGGTGATACCAACTGAAAGCAATCACTGTTTGCCTGTGCCAGGTATGAGGGTGAGGGGGCAGGGGATGTAGGAGGAAGGGAGGTAGAAAAGATTCTTGTAAAATCTGAAACCTGTCACTTTGGGAGTTTCAATTTCCTCATCTGATAAATGAAGTTTTGAACTATATAATTTCTCAACTTTCTAACTCTAAAACTGTATGAACTTGTTTGGGTTCTTCCTTTTAGCAGAATCTCAGCATTTGCTCCCTTACCTTTGTTAAAGGGGAAAAGTAGTAACTGCTAAAGCCCTTTTGAGCCGAGGGCAGAAGGATGTAGCGAAAATAGCCTTGGAATAGGAGTGGACAGAAGGCGTGGGCCCTAGTCACAACTCTGCCTCTTAGTGACCTTAGGGAAATTATGGACCTCTGAGAACCTCAGTTCAGGAAGTCTGTCTTCCCTTTCTTTACTCCTTGTCTAAGACCCTCACACGACTATTGATCCAATAAAATAAGTGAAGATGTCTTAGGAATCTGAATCTCTGTCTGTGGTCCCAGCTATTAACGCTGTCATGGGACATGCATCTAGATAAAAGGAAAGGATGTACATACAGAAAAAACAAACAAAAACCCTAGCACCACGAGGTCATTTTTTTCACATCATGGGGGTTAGAGGTATGGTGTCCCGGAACAATCTGAAAAATCCATATAATGTTTTTTGGTTTTTTTCTTTTGGAGGGGAAAGGCAAGGCAAGTAGGGTTAAGTGACTTGCCCAAAGTCACACAGCTAGTATAGTGTATCAAGTGTCTGAGGCTGGATTTGAACTTAGGCCCTCCTGACTGACTAGGTCCAATGACAGGGTCAGTGCTCTATTCGCTGCACCACCTAGCTGCCCCTATGTAATGTTTTTTGGCCCTCTCTTTGTACCAGAGAAGAAGTCTGATTTTTTTTTCTTTAATGGAGTGTTTACATACCTTATTATAAAATGTGAGTTAATTTTGTGTCATCTGCTGGCCTTTGCATGCCATATGTTGCTTCAGCAAAACTCTCCCCAAATTCCCATTTAATTTCTTATGCTGACCCATTATATATCATGATGTGGAAGGGATAACTGTATATGTATTAAGCATGACTAAGTCATAAGCCAGGAACAGGAGGGTATTTTCAGAGGTGCTACCTACCCCTGGGTTGGTACTGTGTCCAGCATCTTGAACTAGATGTTGCCTGGATGAAACATGCCCATAGAAGGGAGCACAGAGTGGGCAGAATACTAGAAACTATGTCATTTGAGGCTTGATGGGAATGGAAATGATTATCTTAAAAGAGAGAGGAAAGCTGGGAGGTGGGGGGAGGTTGGGCAAGGGAGGGACTTAATAGTTATTTTCAAGTATTTGAAAAGCTGTTGTGAGGAAAAGTGATTATTAAACTTGTTCTGCTCGGCCCTGGAGGGCAGAATTAGGAACATTTCTGAAAACGGCACTAAAGCAGACCTCTGCTCAGTGTAACAAAAACCACCTGGACAGAGATTGCTGAAAGAGGAGTGGGCTACCTCAGGAGGTAATGAGGTTTCCCATCTCTTGGTCGTAGTGGTGGTGGCGGTGTTGGGGTTGTTCAGCTGTTCCTGACTCTTTGTAACCCCTTTTGGCATTTTCTTCCCAAAGGCAGTTCTTCAAGTATTAAGCTATAGGAATGTGTCTCAAAGGTTTTGATTGCTGAGAAAAGTCAACGTCTGGTTCAGTTTGGACTAGTGTAGGCTGGCACACACACACAAAAAAGCTACCAGGAAGCATTTACCTAGATTGAATATGAAATAAAGGAAACTTTGGAGTAAACATTCATAGTCAGTCAATCAACTTTTATTAACCATTTACTATGTGCCAGGCACCGTGCTCAGCACTGGCAATACAACAGAAGCAAAAGATTCCCTGCCTTCAAGGAGCTTACAGTCCAATGGAGGAGACAGCAAGCAAACTCATATATACAAATAAGCTATATAGAGAATAAATAGGAATAATAAAAGCAGGAGGGCACTAGAATTTAGAGGAGTTGGGAAAGGCTTCCTGTAGAAGTTGGAATTTTCATTGGAACTTGAAGCCAGGGAAGCCTGTAGGCTGAGATGAAGAGAGACAGAGACAGAGAAAGAAACACAGAGAGACACAGAGACAAAGGCAGAGAAAGAGAGAGAAAAAACGAGAGAGAAATTGAGATAGAGAAACCAAGAGAGAGAGAAACAGAGAGGGAGAGAGAGAGAGAGAGAGAGAGAGAGAGAGAGAGAGAGAGAGACAGAGAGAGAGAGACAGAGACAGAGATAGAGAGAGACAGAGAGAGACAGAGACAGAGAGAGAGAGAGACAGAGACAGAGACAGAGACAGAGAGAGACAGAGAGAGAGACAGAGAGAGAGAGAGAGAATATTCCTGACCTGGGAGACAGCCAAATGACCAGAGCCAGAGATGGGTATCTAGTTTGTGGAAGAGATAACAAGTTCATTCATTTCATCAAAAATATTTATTTGCCGGGTGGATTCATGGAGATTTCATTGTGTTATTCTTTGAGTGTTTATAATGTGCCAAAGCCTTTAAAAATCAGCCCGAGGCAGTGAACAGAACAGGAACACCAAAAGGACAGGCAATTAAGAGAAAGTGGTCCCTGCTGTTGATATATGTGCCTTCAAGCAATTAGACAGAAATTAACCTATTTTTTATATTGGTTTAAAGATCACAAAGGCTTTCACATACGTTGGAGTCCTAATTTCCTCAACTGTCAGATGGGAATAATAATTCAACCGTTATCATTTATTAGGAATATTAGAAATTAAATGCAGTGGTATTTTAGAGTTTAACCTTCATCTAATCTATGAACTCCTTGAAAGCAGAGACTGAGTTTCATTTATCTTAATAAGTTTGCCAAATAATCCCTGTCCTACCGAACTCATGCTATAATGGAAAAGTGCTTTGAAAATTCCAGAATATGAATATATGGAATATGAATATCTAAATATTCCAGAATATGAAAGATGTGTGATTTCCTTAGGGTGTGAACACCCTTCGTGGAAACTCGTTACCATTTGCAGATTGCTCCCTTTGAATGAGGAGGTAGGTGACATAGTGGATAGGGTGCTGGATCTGGAGTTAGAAAGACTTGAATTCAAATTTAACTTCAAATACTAACTAACTAGTTCTGTGATCCTGGGCAAGTCAATTAGCCTCTGCCTGAATTTCCCTATCTGAGAAATAGGGCTGTTGAGGATCGAATGCCCTATTATTTGTAAAATGCTTTGTAAACATTAAAGTGCTTCATAATGGCTAGCTAGTAAGCATGTACTGAGTTGCTTCAAGTTTAGAAAGGACAGTTGACTTGCCCAGGGTCACAAAGCTAGTGAGTAGGTCCAGGATTTGGACCTAGCTAAGTCTTCCTGATGTCTAGTCAAGTCTTCTAAATGATATACAAATGTCTGCTATGATGCGAGGTAATGTTATTAAAGGAAAGGTTGACTTGGGGTTTAAAATTCAAACTCATCCCACTGCTGGACCCCTAGTTTTCTGCTCCTATAAAATGATGATAGTAATTTATGGCATTCCTCATTTCTCAAGGATTCACTTACATGGATAAACAATGTCTTCAGTACTATACACAATGTTCATGGACTCCTTGGGAGAAAATTGCTATGGGAATTTACAAGATGTGAGATATGCCTGGAATGCTCTGAAACTGGAAAAACAAAAAGAAACAGCTTTCAAATTCTTTATTTTTGAGGGGAAGCTAGTACCAAAGGGGAAGGATTTGGGTTATCTTTCTCTGTCTGCCACTAACTCCCTTGGGCAAGCCCTTTTAACTATCTTGGCCTCAGTTTCTCTGTCTGTAAATTTCAATTCAACAAACATGTACTAAGTGCCTATTATATGTTAGGTACTGGTTATTGGGCTAGATTATCTCTAAGGTCCTACCAGATATATTATTCAATGGGTTTACCATTTTGGTTAATGGCTTTGATAAATACCCAGATTCACATGTGATCTGTAATTGTGAGGAAAATTAAAAATGGATTTAATAAAAATAAATAAATAAATGAACACCCTGATTAATACCAAATTTTCAAGTAACAACTTAGAGAAAGAACTAAGGTGGAGGAAGGCAGAATTGCTATCAAAAAGTTTTAATTGTAATCAATATAAAGTCTTATGCTGGGCTCAACAGTCAACTTTCCACATTCTAAACGGGGAAGGCACAATTCTAAAACATTTTATCTGAATGAGATCTGAGCATCTAATGGGCTGAAGTTCAAAGTCAGCTTAGAAAATAAAGAAGCTAATGTGATATGGGGCTATGCTGATCCAATCCTCCTGCACCTGCCCTGGCCAGCACTTTTCTGGACAGGTTCTGTTCAGTTCTGGGTACCATATTCATGGAAGGATGCTAATTAGTTGGACAGTGTTCAGAGGGGGCAATGAGGATGATTGAGTGACTTAAATTCATGATCTGTTGAAGGAATTGGGAATGCTTTACCTGATGCAAAGAAGACTGGAAAAGAGGGAAGAGCTTTGATAGTTTTCTTCATATATTTAAAAGCTTTTCATATGACAAAGAGATGAGGCTCTTTCTGTTTTGCCACAGAAGACAAACCTATGAACATTGGTTGCAGAAAGTAAAATTTAGTCTTGATGAAGGCATGAATGACTAACCTGGCACCTGTGAACTTAAATTTTTTAAAAATTATTCAATACAATTGTTTTCTTTTATAAGCCTATATATTTGTCTTATGCATTTCTAAAACAGTATTTCGAGAAAAATCTATAGGCTTCATCAGACTGCGGAAGGGTTCATGACACAAAAAAGAATTGCTGATAAGGGAAAAGTTCCTAAAGATTAGAGCTATCCAAAAATGCAATGGGCTGCCTTGGGAAGTGATGTTCCCCCTTATTAGAGATCTTCAAGCAAAAGCTAGATTGATGACTCGTCAGGCCATTTGTGGTGGGGTGGAAGGGGTGCAGTTTCTTTTTCACAGAGGTATTAGGCTAGATGATCACTGAGGTGCTTTCCAATTGAAATTCTGTGATTTTGTGTCTATGGAATTCAATACTATAACCATATTCCTCCAATTTTCCATGTCTGTATTCGGAAACAATAATCATATCAGCATTATCATTTCCTTGGGAAAGAGCATGTCAATTGACTTTTCTAGGGGCGGCTAGGTGGCACAGTGAATAGAGCACTGGCCCTGGAGTCAGGAGTACCTGAGTTCAAATCCAGCCTCAGACACTTAACACACATACACACAAAAACTAGCCGTGTGACCTTAGGCAAGTCACTTAACCCCGACTGCCCTAAAAAAAAAGTCAAAAAACAAAAAAACCCAAACAATTGACTTTTCTGTGGCACCCCAAACTATACCTGTGAAATCTTAGACCAAAATACTCTTCCCTGGCCACCATTCCACTATATACATTGCCTCCTCCTATTAGAATTAGAATGTAAGCTTCTAGCCCATAGTAAGCACTTAAATGTTCATCCATTCATTCACCTGAAGTCTCAGCCTTCTTCATGTTGAAATAGGAATTTTAACTTAGTAGAGCCAGCACACTTGAACTACTGTCCAAGTTTTACCACTAACCCAGTGTATAATGTTGGACAAGTAGTATTTTTCTCTATGGTGATTTTCTATGGAAGAAAATTCTCTATGGGGAAAATCTCTATGGATTTTTCTCATTAGGAAAAACTAGGGGGTTGGACTAGGTGAGAGGGTCCATGGTCCTTCTCAGTGTAACAATTCTGTGATTCTGCCTGTTATGGGTGTTCCTGATCTCTGGAGAGAGAGAATAAGAGTGAGCTGGAGTATGCTAGTGAGTTATAAAGAAAATTCAACAGAAATAAGACTCAGGAGATACATAGGATCACAGGTTCATGGAATGTTAGAAGCCTTAGAACATAGAACATTAAGGCTGAAAGGGACGTTAGAATCTAGACTGTTTGAGCCTAGAATGTTTTCAGGGACCTTAAAACAAAACTGTCAGAGCTGGAAGAGGCCTTAATGATCCTCTAATCTAATCCTCACATTTTTATTGTCTCATCTTCCATAATGCAAAGCATAACAAAGCAGACCAATTGGTATGAGTTGGAGCAAGTAGATTTTATTGAGTGTGTTCAGTTGTGACTTGAGCCAGGCTCAGACCTCTTGAGGGTCATAGAATCAAACATAATAGGCTCTGCTAATGCTCAGTCAGTTACCAAATGTTATTAATGAGTCCCCAAGTCATGGGCAGGGGACCAAAGCATATCATCCTGCCATCACACTGTGGTAATTCAATACAGCCCAATGGCTTGTGGGTGTCCTACAATATGCTGTTTCTATGCAGGGCATTCTCCTGGGAAGAGTTAACAGCTTTCTGATTAGCTAAGCCTCACTGACACTCTCAGAATTACAGAATCACAATATTGTAGAGTTAGAAGGGACTTCAGAGGCCATTTGGCCAACCTGTATCTGAACAGGATTCTCATCTATAAGCAAGTGATTGGTAAGTTGTCATCCATCATCTGCTAAAGAAAGCAGCCCATTCTTTTGTTGGATGGCCAAGATTGTTCGAAAACAAAACAAAACAAAAAAACCCTGCTTCCTCATATCCACCTAAGTCAGTACTGTTGGCAGCCTAACTGAAAAGTCCCTCCTAATTCCCTGGAAATAGGTCCCGTTAGCATTCTGTGTAAGAAAATAGGTGAGAGAGAGAGGATGTCACATTGGCCAGAACAAAGAAACAACTTTAATTCCATCGCTCCTTCTTGAGAAAGAAGTGGGTAGAGAAAGGGAGAGACAGAGACAGAGGGAGAGAGACAGACAAAGAGTATGCCTTTGCTTTCTTCTCTGGTGCGTTCAAGAAGGACAGCATGGTCCTATGAGGGGAAACTGAGGCTGATGTAGCCCTTGAATTCAGATATAGGAGGACTAAAGCTGATTCCATGTGTACTCAAAATCTGGGTAAGGGAGTGCCACCAGATTGCCTAAAGGGGTGAACTGGACCAGGTTAGAAATGATGCAAGTTAGAACTTAATGCTCATCCACAAGGTGGGCAGACCAAGGAGTACTCACTGCCCTACCAGTGTGGACGAGATAGGGAGACCCACTTTCACAAAAGGGGTGGGGTGGAGTAGGAAACAATGTACTACATTTGCATTTTTCAAGGTTCAGAATCTCAGTTTTTCCAGCAGCTGGAGAATTTCAGAGAGGTTTGTTTCTGTGTTGACCAAAAGCTACACTATACTCTGTACTTCTCTTTGACATTTAATTGTATCCCCCAGAACATGCAGCAATTAGTCCCCTGGCCCACTGTGGTTTCCTTTTTTCTATCCAGACACATGTCTGGAAGGAAAGGAAATAGTGAGCTAAAGTAGTCTATTTGATTAAAGGAGCCAGGAACCTTAATGAGTCCGACCCTTCCCCTCTCTCCCAAGGATTTAGATGTTCCCATTGACTGGGAGAGCCTTAAAATTCTTTATTTGATCAATGCTGCCTCCCTTTGCAGGATTTCCATAGAGCTGTGTCAGTCAGATCCTTTTACTTCCTGTGTAAAACAATACAGGTTTTGTTTTGTTTTTTAAAGAATCTGACTGCTGGACCAGACAATGAAGAGAAAGAGAGACACAGAGACAGACAGACAGACACAGAGTTCCAAATGGGCAGAGTTTCCTCCTACTTTTTAAAAATCTCTCTTAAGCCGTTTCTATACTTCATAATGTTAAGAAACAAAGACAAAAATCTACATAAAATTTAAAACGAGGGTTACACAGTCTAGGTCAGGGTTTATGATTTGCTTAAACAAAACAATGCTAAGTTAAAATGTTAAAATGATTTTCTTATAATCATTCCATCTGGTTGAAGGGAGAGAAAAACATACTGCTCCTAAGTAGATAAATCAAAGGACTTTTTATACTCCTAATATAATTATTACTCTAATAAATTTCATGGAATATGAGTTCCTTCCTAAGCTGATCTGGCCTTTTTTTTTTAACTTAGTCATTTTTCAATTGTGTCCAACTCTTTGTGACCCCATTTAGGCTTTTCTTGGCAAAATTACTGGAGTGGTTTGCCTTTTCCTTCTCTTGCTCATTCTACTGATGAGGAAACTGAGACAAACAGGGTTAAGTGACTGGCCCAGGATCACACAGCTGAGTGTATCTGAGGATCACACACGTGTGTCTCAGGATCACACATCCTAAGTGTCTGAGGCCAGATTTGAACTGAAGTCTTCTGGACTCCAGGCCTGGCGCTCTATCCACTGCGCCATTTAGCTGCCCCCTCTCTTTTTTAGAAACTAGCAAAAATATTTCAGTGCAGGAGATCGTTTCCTTAGAATTTGATGGAAGGAGTGATAAGATTTTTCTATTCAGGTGAGACCAAGGACTTGAGACCAGTATACTATGCTAATATTATTTCTTAATATTCTAAAAGAAATAGGAGGCCTTCATGGGGATGTTTCTTCACCAGTTTGGCTAGGGTGTAGAGTCTGTGGTTTAGGAGGAATGTGTGATGTCTGGACAACCTTGAATACCATGATGAAAAGTTTGCATAATATTTCGTAGGCAATAGGAAAAAAAGTTTAGACTTTATTTGGTAGACACCTATGCATAGTACATTGACTAGCATGTGTCATAATTCATACATTTTAAGTAAATATGGGGTATTCCAAAAGTCTTAGTGCAACTTAAAAAGTTCACTAAGACTTTTAAGAAATCCTGTATTTTAAGTTTAAAACTGCGATAAAACTTTGGGGACACCTCGTATGACTGAAAAATTAAAAGTCACCTTACTTATCGACTTCTCATACCTATGTGACCATTTGATATCATGGAAAGAATACCAGATAGGGAATTAAAAAACTTGGATTCTAGTACCAACTCCACTAATGACCTGTGTCCCCGTCTTACTGCCCCAGGTCTCATTTTACCTGGCGTTGGGGGTGGGGAAGGGAGAGGAAGGATGAATGAGATGGGCTCTAGCATATCTTCCAGTTCTGATGCGGTATGTTCTAATGTTCTCTGTTCTATAAGAGTCCTTCTGACTCTAACATCCTAGGATTCTTGACATTGTTCTAAGCTCATATGCAGAGGGAACACTGGGAGCCAAGGAATGTGTGGAATAAATAAAACATTCTGTCCCATTTATGAGACAGTACAGACTTTGCTAATTGACATGGAAACTTTTTTTAACTTGATTCAGCCTTTAGAAAAATTTCAGCCAGTAGCTTACCCAGCCTTCAGCCTAAATGTGAATGTGGGAAAGTTGTGTTTTCTCCCAAATCATATTCATATCCTTTTATTTTATACTTCTGCCAATTAACTTTGAGAGCTCAACGAGTATAAATCTAACATTGTTTTAAAGCACATTATCACATAACCAAAAATGTCGATTTGAATGAACAGCTTTAAGTCCTGCTCTGTGCTGGGGAAGGTACACAGATTAAATCAGACCTAGCCCAGTCCTTAAAACATACAGTAGAATTTGGCATCATAGACTCTCAATGCCAGGAAAACCTCAGGGTCATCTAGTCTAGTGTGGACTGAACAAGAGATTCCTTCTGTGCCATGCCAGATGAGTGGTTGTTCTGTCTCTTCTTCCTTTAGATTTGCCTTTCCTAACTCAATCACTCAGGACTCTTATATGGGCTTCCTGACTGCTTTGAGAACCTCCAGGGAGGACTGGATTCTATTCCCCATCATGCCACTAATTAGCTGTATAGCCTTGTTCAAGGTCTGTTAACTGTATGAGCCTCAGTTTCCTCATCTGTGAAACGAGGGGATTGGACTAGATAATCTCCAAGGTTCCTATGAGCTATAAAATGGAATACATATATTGGGATTTAGGACAGAAAGGGAATTCTGTCCAAACTCTTCTTGCTCCTGTATGTCATAGATAGATAGATGAATAGATAGATAGATAGATAGATGGATGGATGGATGGCTAGATAGATGATAGATAGATAGATAGATAGATAGATAGATAGATAGATAGATAGATGGATGGATGGATGGATGGATGGATGGATGGCTAGATTGATAGATGGATAGATGGATGGATAGATAGATGATAGATGATTGATAGATAGAAGATAGATAGATAAATAGATGATAGATAGCTAGATGATAGATGCATATACGTGTGTATGTAGTTATATGTATATATGTGTATGCATGTGCATTTATGTGTGCATATATGTGTTTATGCATGTATGCCTGTACGTGTTTATGTATATTTGTATATGTATGTATGTGTTTGTGTTGACATGTATCTATGTATGTGTGTATGTATACATCTTGCCAGCAGGGACTATGTTTTCTGTCTCTTTGTATCCCCAGCACTTAGTACGTGGCCTAGCACGTAGTAAGCTCTTAATACATACTAGCTGACTATTTTTAAAATGCACTACTTGTACCTTTAAAGGAAATAAGCTGAGATCCTTTCCAGGTCACAAAGTGAGCTCTGAATGGGAAACTGGAAGAGAACATAATGCATCAACGCTCATTAGCTCTCACTGTGTGTAAGACACAGTATCCTTGGTTCTAACCCTGGTTAGATCACCAATTCACTCACTGTATGATCTTGAGCAATTCTTTTCTACTCTCTAGGACTCAGTTTCCTTATCTGTAAAATTAATGGGTGGGCTAGATGAACTCTGAAGTCCCTTCCAGCTCTGTACCCTGCAATTCTCTTATAGTAACACACACACACACACACACACACACACACATACACAGAGTAGCTTAAGGTTAAGTGACTTGTCCAAGGTCATACAGGTAGTAAGCGGCAGAACTGGGGTTTCAATTCAGATCTCATGAGTGCAAGTTCAGCCTTCTTTTCTTTGTGTCCTGTGGAAAGGGGCTTCAGATAGTTCTGTTTGGCTCAAGAGGCCATAACGCAACTTGGAGAAAAAGGCCGGCCATTACGAAGAGGCAAATTTAGGCTTGATATCTAAGAAAATATCTTAACAATTAGAGCCATCCAAGGGTGGAAATGGGCAGCCTTCTGGTAGAGTCCCTATATCCACTTGTCAAGTGAGGATTCCTATCAATTATAGGTTGCTAAGTTCCCTTTCAATTCTAAATTCTGTGATTCTGTCACCCCGTAAGGTAGGTAATATATTAATTTTCCCATTTCACAGATGGGAAAACAGTGCCTTGAACGTATAAGGTGCTGAATGTATTCTTGCTGAACAGCAGTACAGAAGGGTGAATGCTTAGCCATAGTCACCCACTTTGCAAACCTCAGAGGAAAGGACTTTTTAACTTAATAGGAAAACCTAGATTTCAATCTTGCCGAATCCAGGTGCATGATCCTGGCCAAGTCATTTAGTTTCTCTTAGTATGTTCCTTTATCTGTAAAATGTAGATTATAACAGCACCTGCCTCAATGGAGTAGTTTCCGAGGACCGAGCACCCAAAGTACTTTACAAACACTAGCATGTTCTTTAATGTGAGTTATTATTACTGCCACACCAAAGCCTCTCCTGATCATTGCTCCTGTTGAGTGAGGATTTGAAGGTCTAGTGCAGTGGGAGAAGATCAGAAAATGTCAGAAGGGCCCCGGGGCCCTTCTACTGGAAATAGTCCAATAGTCCAATCCATACCACTTTTCCTCCTCACTTTCTGCTGTCTGAAATGCCTGAGCTTAAGGCCTAGCTCAAATGTTCCTTCTTCCTTTCCCTGCATCCTGAACTAAATATGATCTCTTACTTCTTAAGAAAATTATATAGCATTTTATTTCTTGCTTATGGTATTTTTTGACATATTTCTCTGCATGTATAGCTTACCTTATTACTAAGCTGCAAGCTTATGAGGGCAGATACCATATCATTGATTCTTTTTTTTTTATTTCATTTTAAGTTTATGGAATAAAACAAGTATTTCTATGACATAGTACAATTAAAGACAATTGTACATGAAACTGTGAATCTACTATGCAGAATCTACTATCCACTTACCATTCCTTTCAAATATAAAACAAAATTATCATGTACATTTTTTCTTCCCTCCCCCCTTCCCACCCTAGAGATGGCTATTATTAGACACAAATGTGTTAGTGTGTGCATGCATTTAAAACTATCCTATAAATACTTTATTTATCAGGTCTTTCCTGGATGCAGATAGCATCTTTTTGTTTTTTATATGTTTTTATAGTTAATTTGGGTATTTTATAGTATACGAAATAACTTATTTTCTCAAAGTTGTTCTTAAAATAATATGGCTGTTACTATATACAAGTTTTCTTGGTTCTTCTCACTTTGCTTTCCATTATTTTGTGTGAGCCTTTCTATGTTTTTTCTAAAATCACTGAGCCAATCATTTCTTATGGTACAGGTTCATTCCATCACAATCATATACCATAAGCCATTTCCCAATCGATGGACATACCTATATATTCTAGTTCTTTGCCAAGACAAAGAGAGCTGCTATAAACATTTTAGAACATATAGGTTCTTTTCCTTTTATCAGTGATTCTTGAACGTATGAGATACTTAATTGTTTATTGAATTGAATTGTTTTTAGTTAAATTTTATTCTTTTAATTAACAAGTATTTATTTTCTCTAATTCCCTCCCTTAACAATAAAAAGAAAGAAAAAGGAAAAAAAAGTCTCCTCGTAACAAATCTACATAGCCAAATAGAGAAAAATTTCCATATTGATCATATAAAAAAATTTGTGTCTCATGCTGTATCTTCATCATTTTCCCTCTCATTGTGTTGATCAGAGTTCTTAAGTCTTTAAAAGTTAATCATTTTTACAATGTTAGTATTGTACAAATTATGTATCAGTTCATACAAATCTTCCTCATGTTTCTCTGAAATCATCTTTCATCATTTCTTACAGCATAATAGTTCTCAGTTGCATTCACATACCAATTAATTCAGTCATTACCCCAAATAATGGACACCTCTTTAGTTTTCAGGGGAGTTTGCCATTATAAAAAGAACTGCTATAAATATTTTTGTAGTTATTGCTCCTTCTCTTTCTTTGATCTCTTTGGGGGTATAAACCTAGTTTAGTGTGAATTGATTAAAATTGAGAAGCCACCATTACACTCATTTTTAATTATATCTTTCTACAACAATAATTATTATTATTATTATGGCTAATAAAATGAGGGCAGTTCAGACGGTACCTTAGAGGAGGCATAGACATTTCCTATAGAAGTCTTGGGAGTTAGGTCATATAAGAATTATTAATCACTATTTTGCAGATAAGGAAGTTGAAACTGAAGAAAATTAAGTGACTAGTATTAGACAGCCTTACAACTAGTTAAGTGTCAAAGTCAGAATTTCTTGCAGAAAGCATCAAAATAACTCAGAAAGGCATAATTTTGGACACTAAGCAAGGAAGTGAAAAACCTTGTTTTTTCCTTACTGACCTCCCCTTTACTATCTGCATGACAACCCTCTGGGTTTCTCCTTCTAGTCTATAAAATGGGGCTCTTATCTGATCTGCATTTCTTCCGGAGCTTCAAGACTCGGATAAGAAACTTGATATGAAAGTGCTTTAAACGTTGAAAGAGGTGGAGGCTGGGGAGGAAGGTCAGACTGTGAGGGAATTCTGGTTTGTTTGTTTCTTTCTTTTTTTTCCTGAGGTGGCTGTAGGTTGGCCTGATCTGCTTTTTACCAGGGGCAGCAGGTGAAACCCCTGTCATTCCTCTGAACTGACTCTGTTTTCAAAGGAGTTAAAAAAGGTCATCTGGACATGTTTCTCTATTGAAAAAAAAAAGAAAATATAAGTTTGTCCAATGTGTAGTTGTTCTGCAAAGCATGCCGGAAGAAGGGAGACTGTCCTGGGACACATGAAGTATGTGTGACCAGAAGGGTACAATTAAACATTGACCAGACAGTGCATCAGGGATTTGAGGTTTACCTAAAATCCCTCCTCCCCTGAGCATACATATTGACATCCTCATTCCTATGTTTGATTCTCAGAAAGACCCAAGGTTAAAATAAACAGATAGTTGTTGTCCTTCATTCTTGAACAGGACCAAAATGACCGTACCATGTTGGGGTCAAGGTACAATGTGTCTGACTGGCTGATCAGACCAATAGGAGCTCTGAAGGATCTCCCAGAGGTTGGGTACAAATATTAGCTGGGAGAAGGCATGAGAGCACGTGGCTTTGGTTCCTCGCTCTGCGTCACTACCTACCTGACCAGGAGTAAATTCTTTATCACTCTGCTCCTCACGTTCCTCATCTATAAAATGATGAAGTTTGACTAGGGTTCTCTTCCAGCTCTAAATCTTAGATTTAGATTTAAACTTTAGATTTAATAGGTACTCCCTCTACAATTGGCATGAATTACAAATCATAAGATCACAGACTATCAGACACTACAAGGGTGCTTAGAGAGGTATTCTATTCCCCATATGTTGCATGTGAGAGAATAAGGCAAAGTAAGGAATAATTTTGCCCAGGATTATATGGCTAGTAAGTGTAAAAAGGTCCTGAGACTTAAACATTTGGGAAACGCTGTGTTAGACTCTGCTTTGGCTTCTTATGCAACCCTACTTCTTCCCCATTCCTCCCCCCACCCCAATTTTTAGTCCCCATTCTGCTAATCTTTCTTCCTTTCTTTTGTATCTGTCCCTGGGCCTCAGGAAATGAAACATGGAAACCTGGGCTCATGCCATCCACGGTATCTCTCGTTCAGATGCAGCCATCAGGAAATTAAAGGGGGAAAAAAGTTCCCCTCCTCAGCACTTTGGACTGCTGAGGGGAAGGGGGCTTCTAAATGCGTCCTTCATTACAGGGTTCAGCCAGTTGCAGGAGGCGGCTGTAAAAGGATGCTACTTGGCATCATTGTTGGTTTTGGTGTTTTAGAGATAGCCATTTACCCACTGACCAGAAAATCCTAAGCCAATAAGCAATTGCACTGCCCTAGGCCAAGGGGAATGAATATCATTAGATTTGATTGGGGCCCATCCTTTACCAACCTTCTGCATAAGGCTGGGTATCACCTGGTGGATGTGTTTTCCTTGACCCAAATAAAATCAGGGCGTGCCAGAACTGGAAAGGGATCTTTAGAGGTCATCCTATCCAATGCTAGCAGTATGTAGATTGTGCAGTGGATAAAACAGTGGGTATGGAGTCAGGACAATCTGAGTTCAAATGTGGCCTCAAACATAATTAACCTGTGTGACCCTGGGCAGGTCACTTAACCCTATTTGCCTCAGTTCCTCATCTGTAAAATGAGCTGAAGAAGGAAATGGCAAACCACTCTAGTATCTTTGCCAAGAAACATGTATGTATTTCACATATACTGATGTACATAGTATGTATTTCACATATATTAATGTATGTACTTGCCATCTCTGCCAATATCACACTGTAAACTTCTCAGAGGTAGGGATCATTTGACTTTTGTCATTTTATCCCCAGCATTTATATATAGCAGAATGATGGTAGACCTAGTAGGTGCTCAATAAATACTATTGGACTAAAATACCTATCAATTATACAGCACCCCCAAAGTTTGCAGTTTGGCTTGTCCATTATCTTTTCTAAGTTTCATGACAACCCTGTCAGGTAGTCAGCTGCATCAAGATTTGAATTCTGGTCTTTTGACTTATGCCAGTGTTGTGTCTATACTACTACAGATTGCTTTTAGTCTCTGGTTGAATGTCAGAACCAGTGTAACGGACCAGTAGTATTGGGGAGCCATTGATATTACATTAGTATCTGTCCATCCAGCCGACATTTAAGGTCACCTTTGTTTGGGGTGTGGTGTCACAAGTATATCCAGAACACTCCTGATCACATTTTTATTATTATTGATAATTTCTTACTCTTAAAAAACCACTAGCTTGCTGTGGGATTTTGGACAAATTACATAACGTCTCTTAAACTTAATTTCTATATCTGTAAAGTAAAAGAAGGAAGATTGGAAAGTCTAGAATGTCTCTTTCCAGTTACACATTCTGTGATTTTTATCAGACACTTTATATTTACAAAGCACATTCATTTACACAGCATCATATCAGTAAACAATCTTTTGGGGCAGGGAGAACAGGTATTGCTACCCCCATCTTACACTGGGGAAACGTCAACTCAAAGAACTTAAGCATTGGTCCAAGGTCACAGAGTTACTGACTCTGAAAGGCTCTGTGACATGGACTAAAGGGAACCAAAGACAAGTAACCAAAGACAGTCCTCATGGTACAGTCTAGCAGGATGTTGAGAGACAAATAAGGATAATAATAGAGGCAAGCTTTTAGTATCTCATGCAAAAAATTATAATACAAAGCAAAATATTCTATGGGAAAAGTAGGAGGCAAACATCATGGAAATATAATGGAGGGAAGGATCACTTATGATTCAAGGGAGGATTTGATAAGGAAGTTGTGTTTTAGTTGGGTTTTGAGTAGTGCAAAAGATTTCCATTGGTGAGAAGGAGGAATTTGGTGGATGAGGGTAGTTCCAGGTATAACCAACCACATCAGTTCAGTGGGGGTAACTCAGTTATGAGCTTCACATAGTGTCCAGAACAAGACGTGTGATCATCTGGCTACTTTCTATCCTACATTGATATTATTGCATACAGTTCTGGGTGCCACAGTTTAGAAAGAGAACCATGATAACCACTTAAAAGAACTGGGGATGTTCAGCCTACAAAAGGGAAGATTTGGTGAGGGAGTCGGGGAGTCCCATGATAGCCATCTTCAGATATCTGAAGGAGTGTCCTAAGGAAGAAGCATTAGTCTTTTATTTCTTGGCTGCAGAGAGCAGAGCAATAGACAGAAGTCATAAGGTCTCACAGGACTTTGACTTGATATAAAAAAAATAACTTCCCTGACAATTAATATTGTGTAAAAATCAAATGGATTGCTTTAGGAATTATTGAATTCCCTTTTAGGGTGTGTCACTAAGCAGAGGCTAGATGGCTGCTTTGTCAGGAGTGCTTTGCCAGGGAATACTACATGAGGGGCTAGGCTGGAATAGATGACCTCTGAAGTCCCTTCCAGCTAATGGAGTGCTGAGACATGTTTAACAACCAACTCTCTGGGAGAAAAAATAATATATATATGGCATAGTTTTAAACTTAATCTGCAGTAACATTTTCTTCATTGCTTTCTACAGTCCAGATAATCACCAAAATAATAAATCAATCCTATTTTGCAGCATTTGCAGATTTCCAGGTGTAAATTCTCACAATGAAAATTTAACAATTAGCTTGTAGCTGTGGTAGGAGCTGGCTCCAGCACTCTGCTTCTAATTATAACTTTCCATAGGTTTCTAAGTCCTCATTAACCTTTATCTTCTTTTTCTCTTTTATTTACAGTGGGAAGTATGCCAAGTGTGGAATCATGAGCTCTGAGTTTGAATCCTGTCTCTGTGCTACCTTGTGCTCTAAAGTAAGTCGTTTTAAATCTCTGGAACACAGTTTCTTCCCCTCGTAAGTGAGGGGGCTGGATTCAATTACTTCTGATGCCCTTTTCTAGATTAAAAAACCTAAATCCCCCTTTTAAAATTTCTTTTGGTTCTATAAGACTGACAGTTACCTTCATGTACATTCCCCAGATCTGTTTCTCTCTTGTTCAAGTTACTGAATTACTCAAGACAACCTGGACCTCTTCTTATCACTTTCCTTAATGAGGTGCCTGGCAGGGCCTGAGGCAGGACTGATCCATTACCTTTATTAAAGAGGCTTATTTTGAAGGCTGTCATAGCAAGAGCCAAGTGGGAGCTACCCTACTATTGGCCAGTTGCATTTCTGGATGGCTGAGTATGATTCTACATGGAAAGCAAGCCAAGAGTTAATATGATCCTCATCCACTGCTTCAGTGATAATGTTGTTGTTATTGTTATTATTTAAGATAACCAATCCCAGTGAAAGTTTGCTTTTATTATTATCACAACAAGTGAGTTAAATATCCCTTTTCTGGCATTCAGTACCCCTATGAAATCTATTCCCTTCCCTTTACCTATCCAATTTTAGCTAGTGCAAGGAAATTAAAAAGAGTTTGTTTCAGTAGAAAGGGCACTGAACTTGGGAATCTGGACTCCTAAGTTTTAGGTCCAGCCCCCTTACAAACTTGTTGTGCATCCCTTGGAAAATCACTCCCCATCTATGGATTTCAATTTCCTCACTTATAAAATGAAAAAAAGTCATATTCGATGATCTTCACAACCTCTAAGATAGTAAAAAAGAACATGCATTTGAAGTCAGAAAACAAAGTTCTCCCTTCCAAAGATTTTGGCACTGTCAAATGGTTCAACATCAGAAACAGAGTTTTGTTAATGGAAATGATATATTAAAAAAAATAATAATTACTATCTACTTGGTTGCTTCTCCTGAAGATCCCCCAGGGACTTTCCATCTCTTGACTCTGGCCTTTTCTCTGACTGGTCCTCCTGCTTGGATTACTTTCCCTCTTCATCTCCACTTCCTGGCTTCCTAAAGTTTCAAATAAAATCTCATCTTTCCTGACACTTCTTAATTCCAGCACCTTCCCTCTCTTCATCATTTCCTATTTTTCTGGTCTGTGTCTTGTTTGTACATAATTGGTTGTTATTTCCGCTATTAGATTCTGAGATTCTCGAAGGCAGGGACTGTCTTTTGCCACTTTTTAAAACCTCACCCATGGCCTAATGCTGGGCATTAATAGGTGTTTAGGGAGTGTTTTTTGACAGATTGACTTTCCATCTGCCTTGCAGCTGAAACCTGTACACTTTTGGGAGTATAAAGAGTCTCAGACTTTGGGGATAACCCTTTATATGCTGACTCTAACTTTTAGAATGTGAAGCCCTTGAGAGTTGAGACTGGCTTTTCTATGGGCGTCCCTAATACTTAGCATATAACAAGTGCTCAGTAGATACTTTTAAAAAAATTCATTGATTTATTTATTCTTCCTGTCTTCCAGACAGTCTTGACTTATCTACTTTCCTTCCTACTATGACCAAGCTGAAGGATCAAACTTTCTCGAGTTAAATAGCCCTTACCTTCACAAGGTTCTTTTTCAGTATTTGAGACTCTTAAGCTTTATCTTTACATAAAGCAAGCAGCTTGGTATAATTATCCTCATATTCCCATCCCAGTCTTTTCCTACCCCTCCAGTATATTCTGCCTTTTCTCCCAGAATGCCGTTATGTGCTGCTTTCATCACAGTCTTTCATGCTCAAAACCTTCCCCATCAATGGCTCCCCATTGCCTACCCTATCAAGTCATAGACACTGAAGACAGAAATAAGGGGCAGGGAGTCATAAGACTTTGGAGCCTTCAAAATCATGGATACCAACCCCTTCATTTGAGAGATGCTAAGTAAAGGAAATAGAACAAGCAAAAATAATATATGTAAGCAAAAAGAATCATGCTATGAAACATAACATTGTGTTTTAATGACCAGTCTTGGCCCTAGTGAAAAGATGAGCCCTCTTTGTCAAAGAGCTAAGAGAATAAGGGCACAAAATGATATGTAGTCTTTTAACTATGGTTGATGTGTTTGCTGGTTTGTCTTCTTTTCTTCTTTGTTAAAAGGAAGGCTTTTAGGAGGTTGAGATTGTGTTGGACATAAAGAGGGATTTATCTAGAAATGGCTATGGTATAAAAAGAAAGAGCATCAGTGGAATTCTTTAAATGATGAAAATAAAAATTCAGAGTAGGAGAAAGCTTTTATGAACTCTTACAGAATGAAGAAAGAGGAACGGGGTGGGGATGGGGAATATACGTGATGGCTAAAAGTACATGAAAACAACACTAAAAGTCAGGTGACTTTAGTTAAATTCAGTGAGCAGTGTTGGCTACAGGGGACAAATGAGGAAGCACACTCCGTTTTCTTGGTACAGGGGTGGGACCATAGCTGTGCAATGTCCCATGAGCTGTCATATGTGGCTGCTATTTGGTTGGTTTTACTTAAACTGTTTTCCTTTGTGGCAAGAGATCATTTAATGCTTGGAGTGGGGAGGGGCTTTAAAAAAACAAACAAAAAGTACCTAAAAATAAATTAAAATAAAATAAGGGTCATGGTGTTACTTATTTTCTTTGGTGCCAGAAGCTCACAGAACCATCTCACTTTAGAATTATAGCTGTTTTTGAGAACCTGCGATTGGAGGATGGAGCCAAGATGGCTGAGTAGAAGTAGGAAATTCCAGAAGCTCCAGCCACAACCAACTCCAATACCTGTAAAATATGGCTCTAAAGAAATTTTAGAGCTACAGAACCCACAAAGTGACAGAGAGAAACAAATATCCTTCTGAAGCCAGCCTGTCAAACCAACAGAAAGGGTCTATCACGCCAGACTGGGCGCCGAGCCCAATACAACATGAGCCGTGCTGAGCCCAGGGCTGCCCTGACCAGTGGCACAGACCAGCCAGAACAGACTTCAGCAGAGTGAATCACCAGAACATGCGATCTAATTGGAGGGATAAAACATGTAGAAACAGCAATATAATGTGAAGAAGAAGATGGCAGATGTGTAGGAGCAGTACAGAAAGGGAAGGAAGGAAGGAAGGAAGGAATGAAGGAAGGAAGGAATGAAGGAAGGAAGGAATGAAGGAAGGAAGGAAGGAAGGAAAAATAGAAGAATGGATTATTAAGTGCCTACTATGAGTCAGGCAAAGTGCTTTACAAATATTATCTCATTTGGTCCTCTCAGCAATGCTGGGAGTAGGTGCTATTTTCTGCCCATTTTTACTATTGAGTAACCTTTGGTTTTGCAGATTTTATAAACAGCTGCCTCTAAGTATATGGTGTCAAACTGAGGCTGAGAGAGATTAGGTGACTTGGCCAGAGTCACACCACTAGTAAATGCCTGAGGCCAGATTTGAATTTAGGCTGGCCTGCGTCCAGACCTAGAGCTCTGCCTAACAGGAGCAGAATAGATCTTGGAAAAGTCAGAATATCTGAATCCAAATTTTTCTGCCACTTCTACTTCAGTTTAAGTCAGCAAACATTTATTAAATTATGCTATACACAAGACGCTCTGTTAGGTACTAGGGATGTAAAAACAAATAAAAAGTTGCATGGTCTTGAATAAGTCACTTATTTTTCTCTGTGCCTCAGTTTCCTTAACTGTAAGATGGAAATAATAGGTTCACTATCTACCCAGAGCGTGAGGACTAGACTCTGAAAACCTCAAGGTCTATAGAAATGTGAATTGTTATTATGACCCATTGAAGTTTTGCTTAAGCAAAGTTTTGGTTTTCTTAGACTTTGTAAACAACTGCCTCTGAGCAGATGATGCCAATTAAAATGACTCTAGACTTTCCTCTTAAAAAAAAAAGACTACATCTCAAGGACCCACTTCCTGGCTTCATTTTTTTTTTCTTAACGCTGTTCTTGCTATCTGGAATGGCTTCCCCAATATCCTTCCCTCAAAACCTACATCTAGGCATTGTGTGTCTGTCTTTCAAAGCCCAACTCGAATGCCCCCCCCCATTTCGTGAAACCTTTTCTGATTCCGAGGCTGAAAGTGCTCTCTTCCCCTTTAGATTCCTTCATTACTTTGGATGCCTCTTGCCCAGGCATCAGGGTCTAATTTATTTTGGTTTTGTTTTTACATATGTTCCTTCTCTTCTCTAACGGATTAGAAGCCCCTCAAGGGTAAATGAAAAACCTTGTTAATCTCTGTATCTCTCCATAACACCTGGTAAAAGTGTTCTGTACATAGTAGGTATTTTGGGTACATTTTTGTAGAATGTTGAACAAAAGAGTGCCTGTAAACCCGAATAACCTTGATGTACTGTGCCCAGGATTAAAAAAAAAAAGTGTGTGTAGATTTCTGAAAAACCCTTGAGAGAAGTATTTGCTGCCCCAAATCCTGGAATCTATCAAAAGGATTTAATTCAGTTGATAGATAATAATACCATAGCTTTGGGGGAAAAAGTATTGTTTTCACTTCTTTGCCCTCTATCTTCTGTAGCTGTGAACACTTCTGTTCACTACTTAGAATCATGTTTGTAAAGGTCACTTATTGTTTACCTGCATCATACAGTTTTAGTCACTTAGGAAAGAAGAAATAAATGAGAAAAGATCTCCCCTTGGACTCTCATGACTCTCCCTCTTTCTTACATAAGCAGCCATGATTTCTCTTGGCATTTCTAGTCTGCCTGCAACTTACATCTGCTACCAAGGACCACAAGAGAAAACCCTGAAGCAGGGAAACCACTGGGTCCAATCCTGTTATTCCATGCCTGTGTAGGGTTGACCTTGGGCAAAAATTGTAAAGTTAGGGAAGCTTGTCTTCAGCATCTTTGGGGGAAGAGAAGGTATGAAGGCCCAGGACCTGGGTCTGACTTCATGAGAGCATAGATAGAGATCTAGAAGGAGCCTTACAGGCTGTCTGGGTCAACACCCCCATTTTAAAGATGAGAAACTGAGTCCTGGAGAGAAGTAAGTTGTCCAAGGTGACATAGCAAGTAAGGCGGAGAACCAGAACATGAAACTCCAGGCCTAGGCTGGTTCTTTTACTCTGTACTGCTACTATCTTGCTGGAAGAAGACTTTGCAATTCTTCCACACCACACCACACCACACCACACACCTCCCTACCCCCCTACACACACACACACACACACACACACATACACACAGGAAAATAAACATTATCTAACCTTCTGGAAAAACAAATATTGATAACGTCTCATTTTCCACCAAACACATCCTCCTATGCCCATTCTTTTATGTATCCTTCTCTGATAAACTGGCTCATTAGTCCAATAAACCAGAAAGAAAACATAAATTCCAGAGATAATAATGGATATTGATAGTAATAAAAATAACTTAGTTAGATACCCTTTCCAAAGAACACTATTGCTATTCTTTTGCCACAAGAACCCTTGGCAATTCTCCCACCTCTACCCCCACCCCAATATGTACATATTACCTAACTTTCTGGAAAACAAATGTTGGTATGTCCCATTCCCATTATACACATTCACAAACGCACCCTCCTTTGCGTATTCTCTTACATATCTTCCTCAAATAAACTGGCAATCTATTCCAGTAAACCAAAGAAAGCAAAAATTTAAGAGACATTAATAATTAATAAAATAAGAATAACTTAGTGAGTTACCCTTCCCAAAGAACACATGAATTGAGTAGGGCCCTTCTGATGCTTAAATCCAATGCACTAAGAATTTTGATGATTTAAGGCAGGCTGGAAGGGAAGGTGGTACATTAGTAATCCCTCAAACTACACATAATCTACCTCTATATGGAGCTTCTTAGCCTACCTGAGGAAGTCTAGCCCCAGATGTGTGTGAATGGACACAACAGATCATTGGCCTCCAATGTCCTCCACAGAAATGAAGTACAGGGTAGATCTTTCCAGAGATTAAAATCTCAAATCCTGCCTGAGTTCAGCTCTAATTACATCCAGCATGCATTTTTCCTGTGCTGTATTTGATATGAGATGAAATAGATGGATGATAAAATATTTATTGGCCTTGGATTTGACTGGCACCTTCACATTAAAGCTGTAAGAAACAACACACAGCCTGTATCCTACCCTGAAAAGGCCACTGATGGGGCCTTAATGAGACAGTCTTCAGGATCGAAAAGGCAAAAGGAAGAGCTTAGCCTTCTTTGCCTTTCTCTCTTTCTCCCAAACCTACCAGCCAGGGCCCCTTGAGGAAATTAACCTTTAATGGATTGAATAACTGATCTGGAGCACCTTGGTACTTTCTACAAGTTTAGCTTTTTCTGTGATGTGTTGATGAGATTTTTTGAATTTCAGGCTTCTCCTACCCCATCAGTCATATTAATGGCAGGATCATAGAGAAATGGGTGTTAGAGATGGGAGGGACCCCAGAGATCTTACAACCAGAGATTAAGAGTTGGAAGGAAACTTAAAAACTATTTATTCCAACTTCTTCATTTTATAGATGAGGAATTGAAAGTTAGAGAGGTGAAGGGTCATTCCCAAAATCACACAGGTAGGATTTGAACCCACCTCCTCTGGCTCCAGAACAAGCACTCTTTCTTCTGCACCTGGATTTCAAACAAAAGGAGAGAATTGTTCAAGATCACTTTGGCAACAGGGACTTGAATTTTAGCCTCCCAACTTCCAAGCTTCCATGCTTTCCATGACACTGCAATACTCAGTTGAAATTGAAGCAAAAGAGGTCAGAATTCACTTTGACCCAGACTGTGTCCATTCCATTCTGGGTCATGCTTGGTATGAGAAACAGGCTAAGTTAGGTGATAAGATCAGGACTGAGAGATGTGGCTTCCTGTTTAGTCTAATTTGACTATGCTACCCTGCAAAAATGTCTCCCCTCCCTGTCCAATGGAAAGCCTGAAGTGATCATCTTTAGAGTCATTCAGTTGTAGTGTTATGTCTCCAGAAGGTCCCTGCTAAAGACGCTTAGACTGGAAAGAGAGAACAAGCATAGAAGGGAGAAGGCTGTCAGTAAAGAAACCTGCCGAAATTTTTGTCAAATTCTATTTCTTTAGGGCTTGGCCCTGCCCAAAGACACTAAATCCTGCTGTTAGCATTCATTCTAGTCTACCTAGTGATATCTCATTTGGGCAGGGTCAAGGTCAGACTGACCCCAAGAACGAAATGGACCCTTGAAACCTACCTTCCTGCTGAAGCTGTGCTTTCACGTCACCCTGTGTAATTTGCTACCTCTGGAAAGTTTAGTGTCTCTGAGTTATCCGATTGCCACTTAGGGCTCTCATATTTCCAACATTTTCTTGTGACTGATGGGTAGAATCATGGCTTTCAAAAGAATAATTTCATGGCATGGTGAAAAAGACCACTGAATGCCTAGGGTCAGTTGCCAGGGATGCTTTTTACCAGTGATGTGACCCAGGGCAAGTAAGTTCATTTATTTATTTACATTATCATATAATTGCACATGTTAATTTATCTGGACCTCAGTTTCTTCAGATACATGGGGATAATAATCCTACTTTTTTTTTACAGGACTGATGTATATATTTAGTGAGATTATGTTTGTAAGTTATCTTAAAAAATTATGAGGCCTATTTAAATAGGTATAAGCTCTTGTCATTACTTGAGGTGGGAAGAAAAAAAGAATGAGAATATTTCCTTTTTTCCTCCCCTTCCCCTTATTCCCTTACACAGTGAAGATTGGGAACACAGATAATAAAGCAGAGAGGAAACCACGTCTTCCTCCCTCCATGTTAAATTGAATTAAAACTTTCTGAAGAATAAAAACATCACCCCAAACTCATTCCCTTTCATTATATGCTTCCATTTACTGCTCCAAAGTCCAAGTCAGCTGGATTTCCCTTCATGCCATCTGCCTGCTGAATAACCTTATGTTATTTATGTTTCCCTCCATTGCTTTCCAAATAATTCAATTCAACAGACATTTATTAAGCACCTACTATGTCCAAGGGAATGGGCTTAGTACCAAGGGGGATTTTTTTAAAGGTGAATAAGCCACTGCTCCTGTTCTCAAAGAGTTGAAAATACAGCAGAATGGGGGAAATCCCAGCATTTGAGGACCTCCACAGTCCATCCAACTCCTCAACATAGTGCCTTGAACAAAGTAGACACTTAATAAATGTTGGTAACCCTACCATCTTAGCAGTGGGAAAACATTCATTGACATCTCTTCTCTAAATTGTGGAGAGTCATAAAATTCCACCAACATTAATTCAGTAACCAGGCTATACTTAATGATGGAGAAACAGATGTGAAAAAAGTCACAATCCATGCCTTCAAGTAGTCTATAGTCTACTGTGTATGTATGTAGAGGGGGACAGTATATAATATGCAGGACAATAATGAGAGTACAAAGGAGAGAGTGACAGAGGTAAAGGAGAGATCAAGATCACGTTTTCAAGGGAATCTGAGGAGGGAGAGATTAGTTTGGGAGAGTGGTAGAGGACCTAAGAAAGACTATGATTAAACTCATTTGAATCAAGCTGATAGGTAACTGCTATTGCTTTTCAAAGTCACCTTGAAAATTGGCTATTGACTATTAAATAACCTTACTATTTTGGGGTTATGGTAGGGATGAAGAAACAAATGTCGGTGCAACACATTCATGGATTCCCTGAGAATCAAGAACCTAAAATCATAGAATATTGCCATTGGAAGGGAACACAGAGATCATTTAGTCCAATCCTCCACATTTTCAGTGAAGCCAAAATTTATTTGGCTGCACTCACACATCCAGACAGTGGCAAGAGCTGAACCCACATCTCCCAATTCTCAGTCTCATATTCTTTCCCACTAAGAGAAGATATAGATTTCTGATATCTTACCTTAGCCCAGGAAGAAGGAAAATGAGCACCAGGTCAAAAGTATGGCTAAGAAATGATTTGATTATCAATTATTTTTTCTCTTAAATTTATTGTCTTTGCCCACTCATTTTCATCAAGAACAAGGCACAAACTGGAGCAGGAATGTCTCTTCCAGAATGCATGATGGTGGAGGATCTGAACCCAGCAGCTTGGTTCAGATCTTAGCTCTGACATTGGGTATATATGTATATGCATCTACACATACATACATAAATATACATGTACACACACATGTACATGTATACATACACACAATACATATACACATATACATGTACACATACACACACATATACATATATTTCCTCTCTCTAAGGGTCTTCTTCACCTGTAAAGTGAGGGAATTGGTTTACATGATTTGCTCAGTTCTCTTATAGCTCTCAAACTTATGATTCCTTGTTTCCTGGGCTGTAAATATAATTTATGCTCACCCAAGGCAGAATGTCTATTTATAATTAACAACCCTGGCGGCTGGGTCATATCAATTATTAATTTTTTAGTAGTGAGTACATTCAGGTTGCTCCCCCCCCCAACCCCTATACAAAGCACAAGGGTGGAAACCCAAAAAGAAAACTTATAGAAGAGCAGAGAGAGAATCTGAAGGAGGTCTGGACAGCTCAGCAGAAATCTTTCTTTTTTTTTCTTCTTAACAGGCCTTTTGGGTGATAAGCCAGAGTGTGTCAGGCTGTCCCCCAGGCCCTTTCTGCTTGGTGGTGGATACAACACGTTGATAATCATTTCTCTCTTAGCAACTGAGTCAGTGTTGGTAGCAGCTGTTACGCACCTCAGTGGTGTGGCTCCAGTTCTCTCAGTCATGCCAAGATGACCATCTGGGGTTTGGCTTGGCAGGGAGGGAAGCACAAGTAAGAGAGAGCCTCTAGCTGGTTGTGTTTGCCAAGGCATCCTCTGCCCCAGAGCCGAATATCTCTGCTGAAGCTGCTTCTAATATCCGTGGCTTGTCATGATAGTAACTGAATGCAAAGCCTCCATTTACCCCAGATGGCTGGGCAATGATAAGGACAGGAAACTTCATTCATTCTTTCATCAAACGTGGCCACCCCCTACTATGTGCTGAAGGAAGATACAAGGATAAATAATAATTCTGCTCCTTTGGACCAAGTCTAGGAAGACCCAATCCCTGTCCCCAAAGAGTATGGTATGGAAGAGAATGTTCTATTTCATCATAGAATTAAGTAGTCATAGACTATCAGGGCTGGAAGTGACCATGAAAGCCATCTAGGCCTATCTCTAGATGAAGTATGAATCTCCTATATAGTACCCCCCCCACCAATGAGTAGACCAGCTGATGGAATGGAAGTTACTTGAGGGCAGCGACTATTTCATTTTCTGTCTTTGTATCCCCAGCAATTAGAATAGTGTCGGTCACAGAGTAGGTGCGTGTTTACACCAATGCATGTTTGATTTATTGCATGATCCAATCTCTGCTTGAATCAAGCTTTGAATCAAGCTTTGAAATCCTTGAGTGACAGGGAATTTCACCTAAAGTGGTAAAATAACTGTTTTTAGGTTGCAGAACAAGTTAATGGAAGACTTGTCACCTAGAATCAGATTTGCCTGTTTTAACTCATTATTGTCTGTGCTTCTGTACATAAAGCAAAAAGCAAAAACAAAAGCATCGGGACTGGAGTCAACAGACCTTATCTTAGCTTGGGACCCTCTGATCACAATCTGTGTGCTCTTCAGCCAAATACTTCAGTTCTTTGGATATTACCATCCTTGATGAATTCAATTATATTCAGTAAATAGTTATTAAAGCACTTACTATATATGCATGGAGAGAAGCAGTATGACATAGTAGATAGAAGACTGGCTTTGGAATAAGGAATGCCTGGGCTCAATCTCTGTCTCTAATATATATTTGCTTTATGACCACCTTTAACTTACTTGATTTATCAGTGCCCTGGGCAACTCTCTAAGATGAACTAGGTGCACATTTGCATTGTGGAGGAAGTTTCTGCAGTGGGAGTTTTCCAATTCTATGAACGTATAGGTCTGGGACTTACTAAAAATATGCAAAGTACTATGCATTAGTGGAAAGAAGCATATAGAAATGAATAGTGCCCTAAAGGAGTTTATAATCACGAGATATACATAGACAATATAACAAAAGATAATGAAAGAGATAAAAAAAAATGCTATGAGAAATCTGAACAAGAATCGCTCATTTCTACTAGGTGGATTAAAGAAGGGTCTAAGGAGGATGTACCTTTGGAAATGGGCCTTGAAAGATGTGTAGTTTGTCAATAGGCTAGTACACAGGGTTGAGAGGTCCAGGTATAAACAAATGCATGGAGATGGGCAAAGGGAAGGATGACTTAAAAACAGTGGGTGGGGAGGATTCTGGGAAGATGGCAGAGTAGGTCAGAAAATTCCAAGTTCTCCAGACTTCTCCCACAAACAAGACAAAAGAGCATTTCAGGGCAAATGTAGAGTCGTAAAAACAAACAAGAATCAGGGTAGAACAGTGGTCCTGCTGGGACAATTGGAAGAAAAGTCCTGGTTTGAAGGTTTGGTCCCTGTGGAGGGTAACACCCTTAGGCCAGTTCCACAGAAATAGGAAGCAATGAGCCCCTGGGCTAGCTGGGTTGGGAGGTAACCTGGCCCCAGCCACAGGAATTTTCACCAGACAGTGTGAGGACTTGGGCATCTGTGCTGCCCAGATACAGCCCTGGGCAGGAAGGAACCAGCACTTAGTCAATGAGTACAGAAGCAGTAGGGCAGGGACACTGCTGGCTGTTGGCACTTACAGGAGGGCAGAGTTCTTGGTTTCTATCCCAGGCCAGAAGGGAAAATTAAAGGAGCATCTGAGGACAGAGACACCATCCTCCATGCCCAAAGACTAGAGGTGATTGCAATAACAAATTCCTACTTTAGAAAATGAGCAGGCAAAGAAGAAAGAACTCAACCATAGAAAGTTACTATGGGAATAGAAAAACTGGGGTTCATCTTCACAGGAGAATATTGAAGCAAACAAGTCTCTCCAACCCCAAATAGTAACATCAAATGACCACTTGCCCAAAAAAAGAATGCATAGAAGCACTTTAAAAAGACTTTAAAAATTGAATGAGAGAGATTGAGGAAAAAAGAAAAAGAAAAATGAGAACAATCCAGGAAAAACAAGATTATGAAAAGAAAGTCAACTAATTAGAAAAGGAGATCCAAAAATTTAAGGAAAAAACAACTGTTTGAAAATTAGAATTGGTCAAGGGGAAGCCAGCAAAGAGACCAAGAAATAACAAAACAAAATATAAAAAATGAAAAAAAATAGAAGAGAAAGTAAAACAACTGATGCGGAGAATGTGTCAAGAAGAGGAAACAAGAATAATTGGACTACCTGAAAGCTACGATCAAAAAAAGAACCTTGATACAATGATATAAGAAATGATTAAAGAAATTATCCTGAAGAGTTAGAACAAGAGGGGAAAGCAAAAAAAAGAAAAAATCCATCTTGCTTTACCTGAAAGAAATTCTACAAAGAAAACCTACAGCAATATCATAGCTAGATTCTGAAACCAATAGCTCAAGGAGAAAATATTACAAGCAACAACAAAAAACAATTTAAATCTGGCAGAGCCACAGTTAGAATTACACAAGACCTAGCAGCAGCTAAACTAAAAGGCCACGGCTTTTAGAACACTATATATCAAAAAACAAAACAACTGGGGTTGTGGCCGAAAATATCATACCCTCCAAAGTTAAGCATGATCCTGAATGAAAAAAAAGGGCTATTCAATGAATTGTCAGATTTTCAGGATTTTGTTGCAAAAAAACTTGAAATCAATAGAAAAATTGATATACAAGATCTAAGAGAAATATGAAGTAAACATCAAAGACTAATTACAAGGAACTTTATAAGGACAGACTGTTCACTTTTTATATAAGGAACTGTAAATTGTGTGTCTAAGACTGGTGTTAGTAATTGGGTAGTTTGAAAGAAAAATTGGGGCAGAGTTGAATATGATGTGATATTAAAAAAACAGTTTAGGAAAAGATAAAAAAGAGTAATTATCTTATATAAATGAAGTTTGAGAGGAAGAATTAGATGGGGGAAGAGGGCTGGTAGTTCTGGAACCCTATTCTCATCAGGAATAGGTTAAAGAGGGAATAATACATACACACACATACATATATATATACATACACATACACATATATATATACATACATGTAAATGTGTATAGACATAAAAGCCTTCTAAATTCAGAAAGAAATAGAAGACTAAGGGATAGGGAGGGGGAGAGGATAAGGGAGAGATTTTTGGGTGGGGGAAAGAGGATAAGGGAGGGATCTTGGAGGGAGAGGTAGGTTAAATAGTAGGAGGACAAGGTAGCCAGTAGAAGTTGAGGAGTCGGGAGGGATAGAAAGTACGAGATGTACACGAACATAAAATAAGATCAGGATGAGTAAAAAACAACAACAAAAAACCAATAAAAACAAATCAATGAGTGGTCAGTTGGGGCAATCCCACAGTAGGGTGAGATGGAAGGTTTAGGTGACTTCTTCAGCCCTTTATGGGGCTAACATTGCATGATTCAATCTCAAGACCACGTTTTTGTATACTCAGCCTCAATCCTCAACAAACCAGAAATCAAGGACACTTGTAACAAAATTATCCTGAACATCATATGTTTATTTGTTGATGAACAAGTCACATCAGGCTTTTTCAGGCGTCTTTGTCATCTCTTGGAATGTCAGCTGTCAGACTCATAAGGATAAGCAAACCCTGATAATTGCTGAGCCACTAATTTTTCTCTTAAATTCCTAGGTCTCATGAGAGGCAGCTTGAACCCAGTATCAGAAAGAACTGGGTTTTAGTCCTGACTATGAAACTCATTATCTGTGTCACCATGAAATCACTTAACCATTTTATGGCTCAGTTTCCTCTTTTTTAAAATGGAAATTATATTACTCCTAGTGATCTTTCCTCATAGAGCTGTTGTGAAATTCCATTGACATAAGGTATGCTTTGTAAGTTTTATGGTGGTATATAAATATCAATTGCCATGACAATCAGTCAATTAGCATTTATTAACTACCTACTATGTGCCAGGCCCTGTATTAAGTGCTTATTATGTTATTATAATTATGCAATACTTCAAAAAATCTCTGATTTCATCAGTGTGGGTTCGTTCTTCACCAGCACTGAGTCCAAATTCTTCATGCTTAGAGACGGCCTTCCTGAATTACAGGCATACCCTGGAAATACTGCAGATTCAGTTCTAGACCACCACAATAAAACAAATATCATAATAAAGCATCACACTAATTTTTTGGTTTCCCAGTGCATGTAAAAGTTATGTTTATACTATACTTAGTCTATTAAATGTGCAATAGTATTATGTCTTTTTAAAAAGTACACACCTTAATTTTAAAATGTTTTATTGCCAAAAACAATTGCTAACGATCATCTGAACCTCCAGCGAGCTGTAATCTTTTGCTGAGAGTCTTGTATCAATAATGACGGCCGTTGACTGATCACATAATGTTGCTGAAGGTTGGGGTGGCTGTGGAAATTTCTTAAAATAAGCAATGGTAACATTTGCTACAACCATTGACTCTTCCTTTCACTTGAATACCTAGAGATCACTGTAAGGTTATTAATTGACCTAATTTCTTTTTTTTTCTCATGATATTTTTTATTTGTTTTCTTGTTTACATCATTCATTTTCATGACATTTTTGAGTTACAAATTTTCTCCCCATCCTTCCCCCCCCAACCCTAAAACAGCAATCCCACTGTAAAGCCCTGCCTCCCCTCCCCCCGCTCCGCTCTCTTACTTTCTGGTAGGGCAGGGAGGGTCTCCCTGCCCCAACCCCTGTATATCTTAATTCCCAGTTGTAGGTATTGCAGAACTTTAAATTCTAGATTCTTTTGGTTCCTCCCCCATCACCCACCCCCGCTGGAAGGACAATCAACTCAATACAGGCTGTTGATGTGTAATTATACAGGCCATCTTCATAGTGGACATACTGTGACAGTGATCATATGTCCCTCCCTCCTATCCCTGCCCCACCTGCTCCTTTCTCCACCCTGTCCCCATCCCTTTACTGAAGTGTAATTGGCCTAATTTCAATATTACTGTGTCTTGGAATATGGAGGCCTGAGGAAATGGAGAGAGATAGGGAACAACTGGTCAGAGTAGTCAGTATACACACATTTATCAATTAAGCTTGCTATCTTATATTGGGTATGGTTTGTGGTTAATTATAATTGTGGTTAATTATAACAGTAACATCAAAGATCACTGGTCATAGATTACCATAACAGACATAAAAAGAAAGAGAAAGTTTGAAATATGGTGAGAATTACCAAAATGTGACAAAAAGATACAACGTGAGCACTTGCTGCTGGAAAAAAATGGCACTAATTGACTTGTTCAACATGGGATTGCTTCAAACCTTTAATTTGCAAAAAAATGCAGTATCTGTAAAGTACAATTAAACAGAAGTGCAATAAAATGAGATATATCTATATATTGGAAAAGAACCAAAAAAAAAACCCATCCTTTGTTGAATATCCCACTAATGATGAGTCCCTTCTCCTTAATGGGTAGTCTCTAAATGATAGATACACACAGTATGTTTCCAGCCCCATACTTGGAGAAGGAACTCTCCTACTGCAGAAACCTTAAGAGTCCAAGGTCACTTTGGGCTACCCCAGGGCACTGGAGGAAGATTTAAGTAGAGGATCTATCTATTCACATCTGATAATAAAAAGATATTTAGACATGTTGTGATGTCTACTGACATTTGATAATACTAACAAGTTGCCATTGTGTGACTCAATCTCTGCAGTGAGAATTTAGAGGGATGTTTACACTTCCTGAAGAACACTCTTATGTGTGATTGACCTGCTCCCTGCCAGATTTCTTCTCAATTGCTTTTAGTGATAGTTTTAGTGGTTTCATTTGCTTAAGTCTCTGAGTAGGAAGACACCAGAAGACTGGGGCGGAAAATTGGGTGAGAGGTGGCATCCAACAGTGAAAGAAATTAATCTCCAATAATAGCTACTATGTTCAAGAAAAAAAAAAGAGAGTAGACAAGTATTAATGTCTGGCACAGTGAATGAGATCTTTTGTGTTCTCACAAAGCCTGTTTATGAAAAAAAGGTCCACTGCCTGGTGCATGATCTGTCCATTTCAGCTTCGTGCACATGGAAGGACAAGTTACTCAAATGTCCCAGTCATTTTAAGGTTGCTTTGAAAAGTTAAGAGTGGTGTTGATACTATGACTTTTTTTCATTATCTCATACCTTCTACATCCTCCTACAGAGCGTCTGACAATTTTTTTCATACTACTAGCCACAGCTGTTGAACAGCTGTAACAATTGGGGCTTAGAAAAAAAAACCAAACAGGGAAGGAAATCTATGCTCCAGAAATGATTCACAATGACCCGGCTTTCAGCTCTGCTTTCCAGAGCTGAGGAGTCTGGACAGTAACAGAGAACTCTGCACATTCTCAGTGGTATCCAGTGAAAACAGAAAGTCTCAAGCCTCCCTTCTTAGACCATGCGATCGCTCTTAATTCCAGGACTTTCTTCTGTTAATTATTACCTAATTATCCTGTACATAACTTTGTGTGGGCTGTTGTATGTGTTTGTTTGCATGTTGTCTCCCCCATTAGAATGTAAGCTTCTTGAGGGCAGGTCCAGACTCCTTTTTTTTTTTTTTTTGGCTTTTTGAAGGGCATTTGGGGTTAAGTGACTTGCCCTACGTCACACGACTAGGTTTTGTGTCAAGTATCTGAGGCCGGATTTGAACTCAGGTCCTCCTGACTCCAAGGCCGGTGCTCTATTCACTGCGCCACCTAGCTGCCCCCCAGACTCCTTTTGTGTCCCCAGTACTTAGCTTGGTGCCTGGCATATAGCAGGCATTTAATAAATGATTATTGATTGATTCAAGGGCAGAGGTTCTTATCCTTTTGCGTGGACCCTTTAGCAGTCTGCTCTAGATTTTGTATGATCCCCTACTTATAAAAATGTTTTTGTTTTTTAATGTGTAAATGAAAACATGTAGGATTACAAAGGAAACCAGTTGAAACTCAGATCTTTTTTTTTTTTAAGTTCACAAACCTCAGGTTATTAGGTCCTGGTCTGGCATCAGTTTCACAATTGAAGCCTTACAAAGTGCTCTGCTCATACCACCTTACATGCTCTTGGTAACATTATGAGAGAGGGGGTATTATTATACTCATTTTCCATACATGGAAACTGAGCATGAATCATTGGAGGTAGGAAGGACTTAAGTCATCTAATTTGACCCCCTAAATTTACAGATGAGAAGCCTGAGACACAATAGATTAAAGGGACTTGCCCATGGTCTCACAGCTAATAAATGCTGCAAGTGGGATTTGAGCTCAGGTGCTCTGACCTCAAACCCACACTGTGTCCACAGCACCATACTCTCTCCTACAGAAAAACCTCAGTGGGCTGTTGTTCAGTTGTTGTCAGCTTTGTCTAAGTTTTGGTGGACGGACCCATTTGTGGGTCTTGGCAAAGATACTGTGCTAGTTTACCATTTTCATCTCTGGCTCATTTTACAGATGAGGAAATTGAGGCAAACAGGGTTAAATGACCTTCCCAGGGTCTCACAGTAATTGTCTGAGGCCAGATTTGAATTCAGGATGAGTTCCTGACTTCAGGCCTGGCTATCTGTCTGCTTCACCACCTAGCTGCCCCGTGGACTGTATTGCTTAAAAGTTTTAAGACCGAGGCAGCTAAGTGGCGCAGTGAATAGAGTGCTATCCTTGGAGTCAGGAGGACCTGAGTTCAAATTCAACCTCAGATTCTTGACACACTTACTAGTTGTGTGACCTTGGGTAAGTCACTTAACTCCAATTGCCTTTCCTTCCCCCCTCCAAAAAAAAAAAAGTTTTAAGACAACCATGTATTAGATCCTCAAATCCAAACTAATCAATCTTCCTCCGCCCTTCTCCCCCCCTCCCAAGTGTGGGATTATTTGCTTTTTGGGTAACACCACCAATGAACTTGTGAAATTCCTAGGAAAGAGTCATACTTAAGTAGTGAATGAGCCCAACCAAGGGCCCTCCTCAGGCCCTGCGCATTGGATGGCCCCACATCGCTGGTGATTGAGCAGCAGTGCAGGGAGTCAGCCATTCAGACAAGAGGTAGCTGCCACAATCCAGTGCCGAGTGAAGAAGCTTAACAGGAAGAAGAGATGAGACTCGTCCTGTGAAGCTCCCCCAAGAAACAACTAGAAACCACGAGGGGGTCACAGGAAGGTAGATTGTGGTTCCACATAACAAAGAAATTCCTTACTTTTGGAGCTGTTTCAAAAATAGAGAGGGTAGAATTATTATAGCTAGGATTTGTGTGGCACTTTTACTTTATGTGTTCTCTCATTTGGGCCTCATAGCATCCCTGGGAAGGCTGTTCCGTTATCAGCTTCCTTTTACAGATGAGAAAACTGAGTCCCAGGCAGGTTCACTGACTTATCTGTGCTCGTATAGCTAGTCAACGTCGGGATTTTAACTGTGGTTCAAACTCCAGTTCTGGTACTCCATCCCCTAAGCCACCCAGCTGCCTTACAAACTCTGTCACTAGAGATCAACTAATTAACAACTTTTATTAAGCATTTTCCCCGTGCCAGGCACTGTTTGTGCAGAAGCTAGGTAGCCGTCTGTTTGGGCCGTTGCAGAAGGTACTCCTACAAAAGTGTTGAGCTTAGTCTAGGAGACCTCTCTCTTATTTTATCACTCAAGGATAATGTTGTTGTTCATCAGTTATTTCAGTTGCATCTGACTCTTTGTGACGCCATTTGGGGATTTCTTGGCAAAAGATACTGGAGTGGTTTGCCATTTTCTTCTTCAGCTCATTTTACAGATGAGGAAACTGAGGCAAACAGGGTTAAGTGACTTGCCCAGGGACACACAGTTAGTAAATGTCTGAGGCCAGATTTGCACTCAGGAAGATGAGTCTTATTTCATAGCACTATGAGGTATTTAAAGTACTCTCCCACAATAGCACGGTGAGATAGGTAAAGGAGGAATGATTTTTCCCTTTTTATAGATGAAGATTAATTCACTGTATGACTTGAGAAAAGTTGCTTTTTCACTCTAAACCTCAATTTTTTCTTATTCACAGAATAAGGGAATAGAATTAGTTTCTTTTCTAAAGTTCTCTCAGCTTTAGCATTCTGTTTTGTCATTCAGTGCTCTTAGTTCTCTTGGAGGGCTAACATGCTGTGTCCCAAGACCCCTTCTACCATAGACATTCTACGTTCTCTGTCCTAACAATCTGTGTTCCCAGATCCATTTATTTCAGCCCCAACATTTCATGTCCTAAAATGCTTGTAGTTAAAGCCCATCCAGCTCTGACATCCCCATGTTCTAAAACCCCTTCTAGCTCTCACGTTCTCTTCCTGGGGCTCTTACATTCTGTGTTCTTACGTTCACTTCATTAGGGGGGGGTACTTAATTCTGAGTCACCTGAAGAGAGTGTAGGTGGCTTCTGAAAGAAGTGACAGCCAGGTCCCTGTCATAGCCTTGGCAGTTCCTGGGTTGGAGAAGCATCTCCTCAACAGGAAAGCCACAGGGATTCATACAATTTTAGAAGTTGTTCTATAGTGGAACACAAAATAGTTTCAGATTCCTTGCTTTGTATTTCTCCCCAGAATATTTTTTCTCCTTGCTCTCTAATTTTTTTTCAGTCCTTTGTCATCAACTCTTTCAAAATACCTCTACACAGATGAGGCTAGCAGTCTGACTTCCTACCAGAGCAATTAATTTTTTAATGGGGGTGGGGGAATGGGTGGGGTGAGGTGGGGGGGTCCATCCCTTGTTATGATCCCTGAAGAAGAGTTTTATTGGAAGATATCCTGGACCTAGGAGTCAGTTTTAGCCCTAACTCTGTCATTAACCATTTGTGTATGATCTTCACCAAATGACGTTAACTTCTATAGACCTCAGTATTCTCATCTATAAAAATGAGAAAGCTGGAGTAGGGGTGTGGGGATGGTGTGGGGAAGTAACATAAACAACCGAGAGGAAGGAGACCTGGAGGATAGTTCCAACTCTAAAATTAATTGGTCGTTTGACCCAGGAGGCAAGGGGAAAAGAACCAGCACTTATTAAGGGCCTACTGTAAGGTGGGAACTTCACAAATATTATTTTATTTGACCCTCACACCAACCCTGGGAGGTAAGAACTATTATTGTACCCATTTTGCAGTTGAGAAAATTGAGGCTGGCAGATTAAATGACTTGCCTAGGTTTACAAAGCTAGGAAGTACCAGAAGCTGAATTTGAGCACGGGTTGTCTTGATTCCAGGCCCTGAACTCTATGCGCTGAGTCACCTCGATGCCTCATTGTCCTTGGGCATATGGCCCCACGGCTCACTGTGGAGCTCAGCAAGTTAGCTGTTGTCTCTGAGACTCAGTTTCTCCTCTTTCAGATCTTTGAAATCACAAGTCAGGAAGCCCTTCTCGATCCCTGTGTCACAGATACACACACACACACACACACACACACTGCCTATCAGTATTGTTAGGAAAGTGTTATAGAGATGTAAGCTATTATTATTGCGCATGGAGGGTAATTAACACGCTTTAAATGAATGGATAAATGACAGATAGTGCCTTAGGGAGTCAGGAAGATGAGATCATGGCAAGCTGAGGTGACCCAAAGGCTTCACAGAGATGATGGAACTTGAGTGAGACCTTGGAAACTTATTATGGTCAATTAACCACACCAATTACATGCTAGACGCAGAGCCAGGCATCCAGGAATGCAGGCAAAAATGAACCAGCCTCTGCCATCAAGGGGCTGACATTCTATAGGTGGCAGAATGTATACATGTATAAGCCAAATATAAGCAAAATAGACGCAGGGTAAGTTAGGGAGTTAGGGACTGGTACTTAGATTGATAGATAGACTGATGGAACCAGTGGATAGATGGGGGGAGACAGAGATAGAGACAAATGAGAGATGGGTAGATAAATGACAGAGAGATAAACAGACATAGGTAGCTGATACAGATAGAGACAGACAGATGCAGACATACATACACACATAGAAACATAGATGATAGGTAGAAAGAGATAGCATTTATTAAGTACTTACTGTATGCCAGGCATTATGTTAAGCACGTGTTATAAAAATACAAGCAGACAAGTCCAGCTCTTTGTGACCCCCATTTGGAGTTTTCTTGGCAGAGATACTAGAGTGATTTGCCATTTCCTTCTCTAGCTCATATTACAGATGAGAAAACTGAGGCAAACAGGGTTAAGTGACTCGGCCAGAGTCATACCGCTAAGTAAGCATCTGAGGTCAGATTTGAATTCAGGAGGAGTTCTAATTGAGGAAGATAATTCATAAAGGAACTAGAAAACAGCAAGGGGAATCTAGGGGAACTAAAAGGCAAGTGAGAGGGGGAGTGGCTAGGTGGTGCAGTGAATAGAGTAATGGCCCTGGAGTCAGGAGGACCTGAGTTCAAATCCAGCCTCAGACACTTAATACTTATAGCTGTGTGACCTCAGGCAAGTCACTTAACCCCAATTGCCCTGCCTTCCCTCCCTCCAAAAAAATAAAAATAACAAGGCAGGTGAGAAAGAGCTAGAGGACAGTGGAAATTCTAAGCATGGGAGTAGAAGCATGGTTGGGGTCTTTCCCCAAACTGATCTCAAGAAGAGAGGCTCTGGTCAAGAGAGGACAGCCTCATGGAAGAGATTTCTCCAACGAAACAATGAGGTTACAAAACCCTTCATGTAGGAAGTGGCATTTGAATTAAACTTTGAAGGAAACTAAAAAAAAATTCTTTTTTGTTTTTAAATAATATTTTATTCTTTTCCCAGTTACATCTAAAGACCATTCTTAACATTCACTTTTTAAAAATTGAGTTCCAAATTCTCTCCCTCTCTCTCTTCCCCCTTCCTGAGACAGTAAGCAATTTGATATAGGTTATACATGTGCAGTCATGCAAAGCATATTTCCATATCCGTCATGTTGTAAGAGAAGACAACAGACCAAGAAAGGAAAAAAGCATGAAAAAAAATAGAGAAAGTGAAAAATAGTATGCTTTGATCTGCATTCAGACCCCAAACAGTCCTTTGTCTGGAAGCAGATAGCATTTTCCATCATGAGTCCTTTGGAATGGTCTTGGATCATTAAAACTAAGGATTCTAAGGGGTAGAAATGAGGAAGGAGTATGTTCTAGGCATGGAAAAGGAGCAGGAGACATGGCTTGTGTAAAAGCACTTCAAGAATTTGGCTGGACTCTTAAAGAAGAGTCCTGTATAATAATCCTGAAAAAGAAGTTTGGGGCTAAGTTGTAAAGGGTTTTGAAATGCCAACAGAGAATGTCACATTTGATCCTAGTGGCAATAGGGAGCCACCAGAGTTTATTGATTGAGGGAGTGCCATGGTCAGACCTGTGCTTTAACACTATTACTTTGGCATTGGATTGCAATTTGGTGATTGGATTGCAGAGAGGAGAGACCTGAGACAGGAATACCAATTAAGAAACTGTCTCAAGATGTCAGTGAACTGGAGTGGTGCCCGTGTGAGCGGAGAGAAAAGGGTGGATGTAAGAGATATTATAAGAGGTAGGCAGCAGGACTGAATGGATATGTGGGGTGAGGAAAAGCAAAGAGTCAAGATGTTGGGAGCCTGGGTGTCCAAAAAGACGGTGAAGCCCTCAACAGACATTTTCTTTGGTTAGTCATTTCCAACTCTTCATGCCCCCACTTGGGGTTTTCTTGGCTAAGATACTAGAGTGGTTTGCCATTTCTTTCTCCAGCTCATTTTACAGATGCAAAAACTAAGGCAAACAGGGTTAGGCAACTTGCCCAAGGTCACACAGCTAAGCAAGCTTCTGAGACCAGATTTGAACTTAGGAAGAGGAGTCTTCCTGACTCCAGACCCAGCACTCTATCCACTGCACCACCTAGCTGCCCTAACAGAAATAGGGAAGTTCAGAAGTGGGGTTGGTTTGGAGGGAAAGAAAATGAGATCTTTTTTGGACATGATGAATTTGAGGTTCTCTAGAAATTCTCCATAGAAGTTGGTGTCAGGAGAGGAGAACTTACATGATTGAGTCAGGGACAGAAGTCATCGATGAAGAAAAAGCTAGGGATTATTTTTGTTAACAAGATTCTGTTACCTATCCTTTCAGTAGCAATGCGATTTAGCAGCTGCTGAATCTCATACTCCCCGATTTTCAAATCAGATGCAACTACTGACCTTGATTGGTCTAGACTTCTTTGTATAGACATCATTCCTGGGTGGATAAAAATGACACTCATTTGTATAAAAACAAGCCAGCTGGAACAAGATGTTTTTTAAGCATTGCATTGATGAAGGGAAGGAATCTTACAAGTGCAACCAGAACCTTTCATTAAAGACAAACAGCTCTCCCTTTCACTGCCCTCCACAGACTCTGCTCTGTGAAAAAAGATCTGTGAATTCCCAGGGGACAAAAACAGCCTTCCCAGTGCTTGTATCATCACAGGGTTTCTTAGGGGCTAAAACAGAAAACCACATTCTTGCAACAGCTAAGGCAGGGATGTATAGTGGGAGGCTCCCTAGACTGAAGGCAGACATCCTCTGTTTTCAATTATGCAAGAAGGAAACCAAAAAACAGACAGATATTTGGAGCTCCTGTTTTCTTCCCTCCCAAGTTACTTTCATTGGTCAAGGTCCACCTGGGTCATAAAATCATTTTAAGGAGTTGGTGATAGATGGCCGTGTGAGGGAATGAAAGCACCATTAGCCCAGGAGATGAGGGCTCGGGTCTCAGCTCTGCTATTTATTAGTCATATGACTTTGGGCAAGTACTTGAAGCTCCCTGGACCTCAGTTTCCTTATCTGTAAAATGAAAGTAACAGTACTTTCTGCTAGCTATTTTTATGGGGTGATTGTGTACAAAAGGGCTATGCATCAACATCATCTCATGGTATGACTCTGTCCTTTTTTGTTTTTTTCTGGCTTTGGGGGGTAAGTAGAGGCAGCTGAAATATTTCTTCCCCCACCACTGTTGTAGGATGTATCCTTAACTAGAGCCTTCCTCTGCACCTCCATTGTGAGGCGAAGAGGAACTTAGGTCCCCAAAGTCTATGCCAGCAAAATATGCAGTGGAAAGGCCTCAAGTCCAGGTTCAGCAGTCCCCTGGGTCTGGCTAGCACTAGCCTGGCTAAAGTTGACAGAGGCTTGTCACCATCAAGTTGGGCACCAAGTGACTCCTCTTTTCTGACCAAGGCAACTCAGAAAAACCATCTGGTAAGACAAGGAGGGGTTCTGATCTACATTGAGGGAGGAGGCATTTACTCCCAATGAAATCGCAGACCATTGAAATTATTAAAGCCAGTGGAGCTGTGTGCAGGTGTGTGAAGCCTGTAACCCAGAGCTGGCCTCATATTTTCAGATCCCTTGTGAGTCTGGAGTCAGCCCTCTTCTAAGATGCTTTGATATACTCAAATCCTTTTTGTGGATAGCTTTTCTCCTAGCTCGAAAAAATGAAAATATGCCAAGCTCTTTCCCGTGTGTTTCTAATATATGCTAATCTTGTTTCTATAAAACACTTATCTGAACTCCCAATTCAAATCCCTGAACCGTGCTTCAGTGAAATCTTTCTTCTATGCAATTCCTGTCCTCCCCAACCCCACTCACCTCCTTCCTCTTCCCCCTTCTCCTCCTCCTACTCTTCCTCCTCCTTGCCTTCCACCATCACCTTGGCGAACTCATCAGCACTAAGAATTTCCACTCGGCAAGTACAGTGATATCACAGCTGTTTCTGCCTCTCGTGTGAAGGGCCATCCCCTCCCATCTCAAATACCTCCCTCGTTCTCTCTGCCTTTACAACTCTTTCCCATTCTTCAAAGCAAATAACACTCCTCCTCCTCCTCCATGAAGCCTTCCTATATAAATAATCTATTAACACTGACCACTTGACCACAGCATAGTCTGGGAAATGGGGGTGGACAGGGGAAGAGAAAGGAAGGTTAAAACAGACCCAGGGTAGCACAGCGGAAAGAGTGCTTGCTTTAGAGTCTGAGGAACCAAGTTAAAATCTTCCATCTCTGTGTACCTTTGAGCATTTATGTTCCCTGGGTCTCAGTTTCCTCCTCTATAAAATGGGTTTGGACTAGATGGCCTCTGAGGACCCTTCAAGTTCCAGGTCTCTGATCCTCAGCTGAACATCTTAGGTTTCCTTCCCTCTCTTCTTATCTAGAGCAACCTCAAGAAATAATACAAGATAGGAGAATGTCATTTCTTTTCCCAGTTATCTTCTTTTGACAGTAGAAACAAGGAACATGCCAGAAAATACAGATGCACACAAGAGATTTGTCTAGTCTGAGGTCTTCCTCAATGAGCAGCCACCCAAACCCTTCCACCACCATCACCATCACCAAGAATCTGACTAGTTCAGGACAGTTTTTGTTGTTCAGTCTTTTTAACCCCATTTAAGGTTTTCTTGGCAAAATTGTTAGAGGGGTTTGCCATTTCCTCTCCAGTTCATTTTACAGATGAGGAAACTGAGGCAAACAGGATTAAGTGACTTGCGCAGGGTCACACATCGAGTAACCATCTGAGACCAGATTTGAACTCACAAAGATGAGTCTTCTCAACTCCAGGCCTGGCTCTTTGTCCGTTGTACCACTTGCTGCCTCAGGACAGTTTTACAGTTATTTCATATGCCCCCCTCCCCTGCCATAAACTCCCAGTTGGACAAAGGAGCAGCAGAAAAAAACCCTACTTTCTGCAAGATGAGAGGTCCCTTAAGTACAATGCCCTACAACTTCCCATCCTGCAAGCTTGGAAAAGCAGCCAATGAGAGCACCAGGAGCAGAAGCATTGGCATGTATATAATATATAATTTAATAAATATATGTATAATATATGCACATAATAGATACTATTACACTATATACTATTGTATAATATAATTATACTACACATAATATAAGTATAAAAAATATAACATACAATATGTATATTATATGTGTGTATCATCAAATGAAATCATAGTCCTGTGCATGGTCTCTTCCCCCTGCCACACTCCCATGCCCTCAATTTCTTCCTCATCTTCTGCAACAGCTTGCAGCTCTGGTAGTAATCACATGGTAGGCAAGACTTCAGTCGAGAATCTTGGGTGATTTTTGTCGTTCTTCTAGCTAGGTGACTTAGTGGACAGAGCACTGGGTCTGGAGTCACAATGACCTGGGTTCAAATCCAGCCTCAGGCACATACTAAGGTGCATGAAAATGGGCATGTCACATAACCGCTGTTGGCCTCAGTTTCATCAACTGCAAAATGGGATGGATGATCATTGCATCTACCGCCCAGAGCTGTGGTGAGGACCAAATGAGGCAATATTTGTAAAGCACTTAGCACAGTGCTTGGCATTTAGTAAGCACTTTATAAATGCTCATTTCCTCCCTTTATTCCACTGTGCCCCAAGATACTTTCCTCATGTTGATGAAAAAATAAAAAAGAAGCCTGAAGCTGGAGGATAAAACTTCTCCCAAACACATCTCTCTAATACTCGGCAGTGGGTAAATGAGCATAGCAGGAAAGTGGCTCCATCCAAGAGAATGAGGGCATTGTACCCGATGACCTCCAAGGTCTCCTTCACCACGTGCACTTGTGATTTTTAAAGTCACTTTATTTCTCTAGGCTTTAGTTTCCTCTTCCATAAAATGAGAGGATTGAACTAATAATCTCAATGATCTTTCCCAGCTCTAACATCTGCGGTTCATTTTCTAAGTTTCTATTCTATGTCTTAACAGTCAATGTTTGAAGGTCTCTTCTAGGGATAACGTTCTTAGTTCCCATTCTGACCTTCTGTTTTCCAAACACTTTAGCTTCAAAGGTGCTTTCTAGCTCTAATAGCCTATAAGAGTTCTTCAGTGACTAAAAAATAAAAAATCCTTATTGGATGAATGAATGACTCCGAGCCCCTGTGCACTCCACCCTGGGGTCCCATACTTCCTGGTTCTTCCTGATCTACCACCAAAGTCAGCCCTTGCAATTAAATTTACGTCATAAGCCCCTTTCTATATTCTCAGGGAGCTGAACTGGCGGAGGTTGACATTTGAAGAGAGATAGCTTTGCACACACAGTCTTATAATATGCCTACTTCTTATTCTCACATTTCTGAATCAGCATCTCCATCCCCTACTCTCTCCATCCAACTACCAGCACCATCAAGCCACCATCACTCATTTCCCATCTAAAACCACTAGGGATGATTAGTAATCACTTGTCTAATTCTGTGCTCTAGTCTTTTAAGAACTCACATTCTCTCTGTGTGTCTTAATGACAGAAAAACAAATAGTGGTCCTTAACTCTTTCACACCAGTCTGGGATATGTTTTGCTGACTTTTTTTCTAATATTTTCTAAAATATGATAGCAATATAATAATAGTGCATATTTATACACTGGTCTGAGGTTAACAGAGGGCAGCTAGGTGGTACAGGGGATAAAGTGCTGGATTTGAAGTCAGGAAGACCTGAGTTCAAATCTGGCCTCAGATACTTAACTATGTGACCCTAGTCAAGTCATTTAACCCTCTTTGCCTCAGTTTCCTCATCTGTAAAGTGAGCTGGAGAAGGAAATGCAAACCACTCTAGTATCTTTGCCAAGAAAACCCTAAATGGGACCATAAATATGACTAAACAACAAGTAAGGTTAAGAAAATTCTTTTTAAAAAAATGTTTTACTGATGCTCTTACTATAAGGATTAAATGAGATATTTGTAAAGTACTTAGCACAGTTCCTGATACGTAGTAGGTACTGTCTACATGCTTGCTATTATTGCTTTTCTTATTTCCCTCTACTGTCACTTTCCATCAATTCCCCAAGACTACAACTTTCTCTTTTAACAAATAAGTCAAATTAAGCTAAACACATCAGCACACTGCCTGTTTCTGAAAATGTAGGCCCCATTCGGAACCTTCAATCCCATCGTGCCTCCCATCAGTCCGTCAGAAGTCACCATGAGGCACCATCCTCGCCACAAACAAGTCAGTAATGTGTGCAAGTACTATGATACTCTTTTGGAAGATGAAGAAGTGGGCCCAGGGCAATCGAGTGATTTATTAATAGCTACCCGACATGGGGGAAAAGGGTTTCATTTCAAAAAGAAAGATATGTGCACTAGCTGTACAGCTTTGAGAACTACAGGTCATTTCTTATCTCTAAGGCTTGGTTTCATTTGTTAAATAAGATTAGACTAGTGACCTCTTCCAGCTTAGAAATATTCTGAGAATGCCTGGTTCTCAGATCCACATGGAGGTAACATTTGGGTCACTTGGCTAAAATGATCCAGATCTGTGTTGGAATGTTCCTAGTGCGAAAACTCCCTCTGCTGGTGCAGATCGTCAAGAATTTCCTGGAGAGTTAGGAGGCTGTTTGCTACCGTCCTGTGGCTAATACACATCAGAGACAGGATTTGAATTACCCTCCAGCGTTGATCATTTAGCCATATGGCAATGACATTTTACACACCAGGAAGAGATGGGAGGAAGAGGAGAAGGAAGAGAAAGAGGAGGAGGAAGAAGAAAGAGGAGGAGGAAGAGAAGAATGAGAAGAAGAGGAAGAGAAGGAGGAAGAGGGGGAAAAGGAGAGGAGGAAGAAAAGGAGGAAGAGAAGGAAAAAGAAAGAAGAGGAAGAAGAGAAAAAAAGAGTAGGAAAAGAAGGAAGAAGAGGAGAAGGAAGAAAGAGGAAGAGAAGGAGAATGAGAAGGAAGAGGAAGGAAAAGAAGAGAAGAAGAATGGGAAGAAAGAGGAGGGAAAAGAAGAAGAGAAGAAGAAAGGAAGAAGAGAAGGAAAAGGAAGATGAGGAAGAGGAGAAAGAGTAGGAAGAGAAGCAGAAGGAGAAAGAAGAGGAGGAAGAAAAAGATTGGCAAACTTGTACATAAACCTGATAGTAGCCTAAAAATCAAAGGGTTCTATAGACCCAGCCTAAACTGATTCCAGAACTAAAACAGGATTTATGCTGAAATTCACTCTTTCCAAGCCCTAATACATTTTGGAACTCAAGTTATTCACAGGTTAATGAAATTCTATTAAAAAAAATAGTTCATGTTTTCAGAGTGCATAATGGTTTTATTCACACCGCTCCACCTGTTGCTTCTCTCTTCGAGGCACCCTTTTAGAGTGACTTTGTGTTGTGTCCCCCTGGGCTAGAGGTGTCCTCAGGACCCTCTCTGGTCTCCTGGGAGAAAGCGGGGATGTGGTCCAGGGTGTGCACCTAAGGAAGAGAGGCAGGCTGTGCTCCCAAACCGTGCCCATCACGCCCCTGGTTTGTACCGCCATCACGAGGACAGCTTGAGGAGATGGGCAGCCAGTTACTGAGAAATGGACGGCACGCTCTTACATCCCTCCCCTACCGTGCCCAGCATCCCACAGCAGAGAATCTGCCTCTCGGAGCTCACGTTCCTGGGAGATGCCATGCACAGAGAGGAGCCTGTAGGAGGCGCTGTGGCCTTGGAGCGGCAGGTGCCTGCAGTTTGGGCCTTTCCACAGTAGGGGGCACTGGAGCTGAATCTGGCGGGAACGGGTGAGTCCAGGAGGAGGAGGAGAGGAGCGCGGCCTTTCCGGTCAGGCAGGACGAAAGCTAGGCCAAAACCTTGTACTGGAGCGTCTCTGGTGTCCGGAATAGCTACGCGGTCTATATGGCTGAGCCCTTGGGAGGGCAGGGGAGTGACGGAAGTAGCTTGGGAAAGATGGGTGGGGCCTGGTTGGGAAGAGCTTTAACTCCCAAAGAGAAATTCATACTTGATCCTGGAAGTAATAGGGAGCCAGCGAAGTTTTGTGAGCAGGGCATTCCCTGGTCAAACCAGAGCTTCAGGAAGATCATTAGAGGCCAAATGAAGATGGATTGGAGTGGGCGCAGGGAGGCCTGAGGCGGGCCAGTGCACCAGGTGCTACTGCAGCAGTCCAGGCAAGAGGGGGTACGCTTGACAATAATGACCATTGGGGTGGAGAAAATAAGGATGATGATGAAGTTTACAAATATAAATCCCCTTTGGTCTGTTCAACAAACCCGAGAGGTTTAACTCAGTTTTAAAATTAGGAAACTGAGGTTAAGTGACTTACCTAAGGTCGCACAGCTATTTGTGTCCGAGGTTAGATTTGAACCCAGGCCATCCTGACTCCAGGTCAGTCCAGTGCGCCCGGGCGCGTGCGCGCACGCGCACACGCACACACCCCTCTAAATGACTACCGCTGGACTTAGCTTCCTCTGGCAGGCCTCCTCAGGCTCTAGGATTTCGTCTGACTGTTAAAGGGTTCGGATTCCTCGGATTACGGCCTCCCCCATTCTTCACTGTTTTTTTCCGCAGGATCTGCGCCCCTTCATTCTGGAGAGTAAGCCTTTCCCTCCTTCAGGGCTGCTCTATTTAGAATTTATTCCCACCTACCTATTCAGAATTCAATATTCCCTTATCTATTCCATCTATCTATTTCACTGAAATAGATGTCAACACCTTGAAATCTGGAGCCGCCGACACGTCCCTCATAGGTCCCCCATTCCATCTTCGGATGCGCCGGCGCTGGATCCGCGGGGCGGGCGCTGCATCCTGCTACTTCTCCATTCCCGTGGGGCTTTTTTAAGGAATCACGGCCCTGACATTCTTTCTGGGATGACTTTGGGCTTGTCACTCATCTGACGAGGTCCGGGGCCTAGCTGGCGATTCATTTTCCTCATTTAAAAAGTTGAGAGCCTAGGGTTTCAAGGAATAAATCATGTCCAATGTAGAGCCTGCTTTACTGGAGTAAGTGACCAATACATTTTGTGGAATATAATTTCATTTTGGTGATCATGGGAGAGTTGGTGTTTATTCTTTTTTTTTAAAAAAAATTTTTATTGATTTGTTTATTTACTTTTAGTTCACAAGATTCAGTCCCACAATCCCTTGAGTTTCACATTTTTCTCCCCTTCCCCCATGGCGGCCTGAAATCAAGTATAGGATCTGCAAATACTTTCACTTTGGACATTAGTCTGGTTGTATAGAAGGATTGTAACCTATGGTGTTTATTCTTTTAGAGAAACTTTTCATCTTTTATGTCAGACCACATCCAAAGCATTCTGTTCCTCTGGGCACGTTAACCCAAGCTGTGGAGGATTCTGAGGAGGGCATTGACGATGGTGCCTGATCAGGAGACTAGGTCACATGAAAATCAATTGAAAGACCTCGGAAATGGAAGCCTGGCAGAAGAAAAAGGAGCAGGAGAACTTGTCTTGGTGTGGAAGAGGTGCTAGGCATCTTAGAGCAGAGTCTCTGGGCAAGTCACTTCACTAGGGGCCTCAGTTTCCTACTCTGTAATATAAAGGGGAGGGAGCATGTTGGATTTTGACCCTTAGGTCACTAACAGCTCAAATGCCTGTGATCCTAAATTAACAGAGTTAACACATCACCGTCAGGAAAAGCTTCCTGTTAGAGTCCAGTATTGATATGGATTGATTTCTGAGGTAGTGAGCTCCCTGTTATGGGAGGTCATCTGACTGAGGCTGAATGATCATTTATCTGCTAGATTTTAGAGGGAATTAATAAAACAGCCATGAGGTTGGATTAGCTGACCTCCAGAATCCAATCCTAATCTGGGATTCTGTGATTAAAAAATAAATATGCTTCCTCAATATAAAATTAAATTTAAATTAATAATAATATTTTAAGTGTATAAATATAAACAATAAAATAAATGTGCTTTAAATATAAAATATTAAAAATGAGAAATATTTATTTTAGATATATAAATAATAAAATGAAAATAAATATGCTTACTATGTACCAGGTACAGTGCTAATAGCCATGATTAGAGTAGCTCTTACTATATAGTAGCTATTGCTTTAGCTGTATGACCATTATTATAAACAAGGATCTCCAGTTATTTATTGAGTGTTTGATTGAATACATTATCTTATTGCGAAGGCAATTCAGAACAAGAGAGCACATGAAGGGAGGGAAGAACCAGGTGAAATGTAAGAAAATGTATCAAGATAATCTTTTGATTAATTAGCCAGTGCCAAGACATGTTTCGCTACCAGTCCAAGGTTTATGGTGAAGGACTGTGGCATTTGGCACAGGCCTAGGGGCTTTCTGGGTACTTCAGTTCTCAGCAAAGACAAGGATCACTGGTTTGGGGCCATAGCATGAAATCCTGGCATTAATTCCTCTCTTCCTCTGTGACTATGCTCTGGTACCCTGTGACCCAGAGAACTGTGCTTTCTGGAGCGTTCAGCTTCTGAATTTAGGAGGGTGGTTGTATCACCACACCCTTGAAAGGATTTGGTTGCCTAAAAACAGTTCACCAAAGAGAAGCACCTGCTTTTCCTCGTCCCTTATTAAAACGCTCCCCAGAGCTGGCATCTGTAGCATATGTCCGCAGAGAAGCATCTTCATGTTTTCACCAGGCCCTAAACAATTCAGCAGCCATGGACCTCCAGAGAAAGACTGATTGTTTTGTTATTGTTTGGTGTTTTATGGGGCTAGGCCCAGCCAGAGGTAGGCTGCCACTAATGTTCTGAGTAGGCTTGGACAGGTTTACTGGTCCTCTCTTTCTGCAACCATAAAAAAAGGGAGTTAGATTATTATTTTTTTTTCCTGTTCTAGTCTCTTCTAGGTTTTGGCCCGAGGAAGTAGGTCTGGGAATGGCCTAGATCAGGGGTGAGGAGCCTGCAGCCTCAAGGCCACATGTTGCCCTCTAGGCCCTAAGTGCAGCCCTTAGACATAATCCAAACATTTGGCCTCAAGGCCACAGGTTCCCTACCCTTGGCCAAAACTTTGGTCATCTCTGTTTCTGTATTCTTGTTGGCAGAGAAACCTGTGAATCTCATCTATGTTTATGCACTCTGGAACCTTGGGAAATCTGGGTTCCAGATTCAGTTGCACCATCAGCTAGCCCTGTGATTGAAGGATAGTTATATGGTAAAAGGAAGCCCTCTCTGGCCTTCCATTCACATACCTCTAAAATGAGGGAGTTGGACTAAATTAATGTCATGGTCTTTACCAGCTCTAACCTTTTTTTGGAATTCTATTGTTGCCTCTCACTGCCCCCTTTTCCCTCAAGACGCCTGGGACTACAGAGGAGGACTGGGTCAGCTGGCGAGGGTCCGTCTTTATTAGCCAAGATTGAATGGACTTAACCCTCCTTAGTTTATCCTGTGTGGCCTCAGGCAGGTCACTTAACCTCTGTTTGCTTCAATTTCTTCCACTATAAATTGGGGATAATAATAGTACCTATCTCTCAGGGTTGTTGTGAGGGTAAAAATGAGATTGTATTTGTAAAGAGCTTAGCACAGTGCCTGGCACATAGCATTAAATCATTTTTTAGTTGCGTCTGACTCTTCATGACTCCATTTGAGATTTTCTTGGCAAAAGATGCTGGAGTAGTTTGCCATGTCTTTTGCCAGCTCCTTTTACAGAAGAGGAAACTGAGGCAAACAGGATTAAGTGACTTGCCCAGGGTCATATAGCTACTAAGTGTCTGAAGCCAGATTTAAACTCAAGATGAGTCTTCCTGACTCCAGATTCTGTGCTCTATCTACCATGTCACTTAGCTGCCTTTCTGGCCTATAAGAAACCCTAGGTGTTATTATCATTATTATCATCATTTCAACTCATTTATTAAGCACCTACTGTGCCAAGCACTGTGCTATGTAATACAGATAAAAGGGAAAAAATATGAAACAGTGCCTACTCTCAAGATTTACAAGGGGGAGATAGAGAATAAATAAATACTAGGTATGTTTGAAGTAATTTCAAAAGTGAGGAAGTGCTAATAAGGGAAGTGAGGGAAGGGTTGGGGGACTAGAAGAGGTCTTGTGTAGGAGGTCTCACCTGAGTAATGTTCTCAAAAGGAAGTGCCTATGGGATGGAGGTGAAGAGCATGAGGAGGGCCTGGTCATTAAGCCCTTTGGTTCTTAGTTTTTTTCTCTGCGTATCAACCTTTGGAGCTGGGATTGAATCCCAAAGACCAGTTTGTAATAGAGAAGAGCTGATTTGGAACAGATGGTGCCAGATCAGGAACCCAAGAGCCCACTGGAAATGCTCTGGGCAGTTTTCTAATCCAGTGACTTAACTAGAGAATTTACCTAGAAATGTGGGAAAACTGGAGGTAGAGTTTGAGGTGGAAGGTATTTTACATCCTGAGTTCATTGAATTTAGAGCTGGTCTAGACTTTTGGAATCCTTTGGTCCAGTGGTTTTCAAACTTTTTGGTCTCAGGATCCATTTGGGCTCTTTAAAATTATTGAAGACCCCAAAATGTTTCTATGTACGTGGCATATATCTGTTCAAATGTACTGTATTTCAAATTGAAATGTCAGTATTATTATGAAAATAATTTTGAGTTTATAGACCCTCTGAAAGAGTCTGAGAGTCTGGGTACACACCTTGAGAACCCCTGATCTAGTCCAGCCCTCTAATTTTACAGATGAGGAAACTGAGGCTCAAATAGATCAAATGGCTTGCCAAGAGGCACCTAGCTATTTAATGGAAGAGCAGAATGGGGCCTTGAATCTCCTGATAGTACAGTAATTTCAGAGCTACCAGTTCCCTCATGCTAGGAGCACACAGCTAACCTGTTCCTCAGACCTCACTTTGTATACTTTTAACATAGCTCATCCCTATACAATGTTCTGTTGAGGTACAAACTGGAACTGATGACCCTCTCCCCTCTCCCCATCCCCTTTGCAACCCAGAGATTCTGTATTTCTATGAGTCTGAGCCCTGGATTTAAGCTAATATCCTCAAATGCCAGGATTTCCCTCCTGCCTCATCATCCTGCTAGATTTTAAGTTCACACACACACACACACACACACACACACACACAACTACTTTAAAGGTTATTTTCAGTACATAGAGGGTGAGATAAAGTGGTAGGGTGGGTCCTCACTATGGTACCATAGGATGTTACGGAGAATTTGGAGTCTACAAATCAAGGTTTCGTTCTCTCTCACCAACCAGCCTCCTACGTGACCATGAGTAAATCACATAATCTGCCCAAGTCTTGGATATTCATCCATCATACAGGATTTATGAGACCTGTTCTGCCTACCTTATAGAGGTGTTATGAGGGTGAACTAAAAATGACCTGCGTGAAAGGATTTTAAAGAGTCTGAAGCACACCCCAAGGCAAGATGTGATGGGCCAAGAGCTGAAGAATAGTAGCCAGTTTTCTATTGCCTCTTATTATACTCCCCAAAGTTGGCATTTACACAGCATTGTCTACAGAAAGGCATCTCCAATGTCAAGCCATTTTCACTAAACCCTAAACAATTCATCAGCCAGAGACTTTGAGATAAAAAATTGTTATTGATTTTCCCCATGTCCCCAAATCCAGGGTGTTGTTAACCCTTTCCACTTAGGCTCACTGAGGAAGTATTTTGGGGGGGATTCATCAGGCTGTCCATTAATTTAATGAAGATGGAAATTTCTCATCTAACTTATTCAGCAAATGGTATCTAAACCAGGGGTTCTTAAACTTTTTTTATCGACCCTTAATTGGCAGTCTAGTGAAGCCTGTGGACCCCTTCTCAGAAAAATGTTTTTAAATGTACAAATTAAAATATGTAGGATTACAAGGGCAACTAATTGTGTTGAAATACAGCTGTCAAAACGTTGCATTTCTTTTTTTTTGTAAACAAGTTTACAGACTCAAGGTACAAGTCACTTACCGAAGCAGCTAAAATTTGACCTATCAAAAAGATTCCTAGTATCCCAGAGCCCAAGACATACTTCAATAAGATTAGAGTTGCATAGAATAATACTAGAAGGAATTTTGGAACTAAGAATTTTAGAGTTTGAAGGAGCTTTTAACTTAGAATGTTAGAAAACAGGATGTTAGATGTGGAAGGAACATTAGAACCTAGAATGTGAGAATACAGGATGTTAGAGCTGAAAGGAACTTTAGAATCTAGAATGTTCGATTGGAAGATCCCTTCTCACTCCAGGCACTGAAGTCTAGTAGAAAAAGTCCTGGGCTGGGGCTTAGGACAGCTATGTTCCATTCCTGCTTTTTCTGCTCAGTATTATGCATCCTTAGCCAAGTCACTTAGATTCTCTAGGCCTTAGTTGTCCTATCTACCAAATGGAGGTAATAGGAAAGTGCGCGATTGACTTGAGGTCAGAAAACTTTGGTTTGAATTCCAGCTCTGACTACTGGCCTCCAACTGACCTATGTGGCATTCAATCAATCCACCAACAAGCATTGATTAAGCACCTACTATATGCTAGGTATTATGGGGGGTGCATGGGATACACAGACAGAGTGAAACAGTCTCTTGTCCCTAAGGAACTCATGTTCTACTGGGTAAGTGAAAATGTAGATAGGTAGATGGATAGATAGATAGATAGATAGATAGATAGATAGATAGATAGATAGATAGATAGATAAATTATAGAGACATAGATACATAAATAGATTACACAGATGGACATAGATACATAGCTTATAGAGACAGATAATTAAACAAGTATTTATTCTTATATATATGTAGATGTAACTAAACAAAACCAAATAAATGCAAGCAGGTCACTTCGTATCTTGGGGCCTCAGTTTCCTCATCTTGAAAATGGGGGGGACTGGACCAGGCGATCAGTACAGTCTCCTCCAGCTCTAAAACTCTTTGCTTCAGTGTTGCCTGTGTCACCATGGTCATATCTAGTGGCAAGACTTAACAATAACAATAATAAGATAGATAGCTAGTGTTCATATCACACTTTAAAGTTTATAAAACACTTTGTGAATATTATCTCAGCATCTCTGGGAGGTGAGTGCTAGTATTATCCTAATTTTACATACAAGG
>CM053594.1:80826171-80841505 GCA_028646575.1 Pseudocheirus occidentalis
AGGAAGGAAGGAAGGAAGGAAGGAAGGGAGGGAAGGAGGGAGGGAGGGAGGGAGGGAGGAAGGGAGGGAGGAAGTCCTGTCCAATAGAGACTTAGAGGAAAATACAAGGTGCCCCCAAAAAATCTTAGTATGGTTTAAAGCTTTAATAGCTTAATAACTGTAATAACTTAAAACTACACTAATATTTTTGGGACACTCGGTATAGCTATAACTAGGGTGCATAACAGATTTCCTCCAGGGTTACCAACATCCATCAAAGGGCACATTTCCCTTTCAATGGGTTAGAAAATTCATGACGTCTCAGGATATGTGTCATCCACCCATCAACTCACCCGGTAAGCCTCCCCATCCCCACTTGGCCTAGGTGCTAACATTGGTAGTAATAGCTCTGTAGGGCATGACATGGATGACTTACTTTTTAAAATCTGCAGGCAGAGGCAAATGTTCCACTGGAGATTGAGAACAAACCTTTGAGCTTCTCAAACAGGTGCATACTAGCCAACTATTTATTAGCTTAGTAGGAGGATGCTTGGCCTACATCTGGGTTTGACTGATAAATATGTGCCCTTTCAAATATGTACTTAGAGACAGCCCTGTTAAACATTTTAGGTGTTTCATTATGAATTCAGGAGCTTAAAATCTAATAGTACTTTGGGTAGATGAGCAGAAAGGGAGATATGTTCTATGGTTTTCACTTGGGGGTATGGACTAACAAGGTGATCTGGGCAAGTCACTTAAATGCTCTGGGTCTAAATGTCCATATCAGTAAAATAGGGAAGGGTAGAACAGAACATCGGACTGGAAATTGGGAAGCTGGGATTCTAGCTTTGGTCCTGCCCATTCTGTGACCCTGAGCAACACTGGGTATAACCTGCCTGTGCTGACATTAGATCAGAGTATCAGGACTTGAAAACAATACTAGGTTCCCTTGGCCAGCTGCAGTTTCTGCCTTTATCAAATGGAAGGGAGCAGGACCAAAATAAATTCCGAAGTCCTCTTTGGATCTGTATGATCTTGTGAGCTGTAAAATGAAGGGAGTTGGGCTATGTTAATTAGCCCAAGGTCCATTCCAGCTTTAAAATTCTGTAACATTTTGATTTGCTGAATGGTTCCCAGTTTAATGGTAATGCCTTCCTTTTGTTGATCATTCTCAGTTTATCTTGGCTATCTCTTGTTTGTCCATATTTGGACTGTGAGCTCCTTGAGAACAGGGACTGTCTTGTTTCTCTTTATATCACACATAGAATGCATTTAATAAATGTTTGTTAACTGGATGCTGAGACTATTGAAAGCACCATTTTTTTCTAAGAGCTATTAGGTCAGGGGCGAGGAACCTGTGGCCTTGAGGCCATATGTGGCCTTCTAGATCCTTAAGTAGGACCTTTTAATCAAATCCAAATTTTACAGAATGATAAAATCCCTTAATAAAAGGATTTATTCTATAAAATTTGGATTTGGTCAAAAAGTAGTACTTAAGGACCTAGAAGGCCACAGGTTCCCCACCCCTGTACTAGGTGAAGATCAATGGTTCAGCCTGTTGAAGGCTATAAACCAGGTCTTCCAGCTCCTAGTTGGACAGAGGCTACGGGTGTGGAGTTGCTGCTTAACTTGTGAGGAGTGGAAGCAAGTGAGTGTAAGCCTACTGAGGCAGGTGTTTGTACTGAGCAGGCAAAGAAGGAGGTCATTATGGTCCAGGGTCATTTAGTGAAGGGCCCCAGGACAGAGATCAAGGGCCTTGAAATTGATTTTAATGTGCCAGGGCCTACGGGATAAGGAGACTCATAGTCCCTGCTGAGCACTCTTGGAGGATTAACTTAATTCACAGCCTTAAATCTATTTTAGAGCCTAAGATAGAGTTGGCTATTTCTATGGTGACTAGATCCATAAAAATAAGGGCATCATTTCCTTAGAAGACTTGAGAAATCTCATCTAGCAATGAGGCAGAGGCATAGGTAGGAGAAAGAGGGAAGGATTTGAAGTCAGAGGATTTGGGTTCAGATCCTGTCTCATTTAAAATCTTGGGCAAATCACTTAACCTCTCTGGTCCTCACTTTCCTCAACTGTAAAATGGGGGATTGGATTAAATGGACTTTAAGGTCCCTTCCAACTCTTAAGTCTACAACTCTAGAGAGAAGAAGGGAAGGGAATAAGAATTTATAAAGCACCAGATTTTGGACACAAGCCAGATGCTGAACTAAGCACTTTTTAATTATTATTTCATTTGATCCTCAACAGCCTTGAGAGGTAGGTGCTATTATTATCATTGGTTTTTCAGTTGAGGAAACGAAGTTAGACAGAAATTAAGTGATTTGTCCAAGGTCACACAACTAGTAAATATCTGAGGCTGGATTCGAACTCTGGTTTTCCTGACTCAAGGGTAGCTAGGTGGCACAGTGAATAGAGAGTCAAGAAGATTCATCAGATGTGGTCACAAAGAATCAGATGCTACCGAAAAATGACCAAACAAGCTTCTACTAGTTGTCTCCTGGTTGTATCTCTCATGGAGACCAGAGGGCAAGCAGAGGAGATTTCAGAGAGACTTAAGGCTTTGGCAGTGGCACTCATTTCTTCTTGGGGAGGAGTGCCCAGGATGGAGCACATCCCCGCTTTGGGAGGGAGAAATACTGTGAATGACCTAGAGAACCATGGCATGTTAGATCTGGAAGGGACTTGAGAGGAAGCTTGGGGAAGGGAGAGGACCACATGCCCCTTTTCACCTGGATAAACATGGGGGACAAAGTCCATCCAGGATGACGCATCACAGTACAGCATGATAGTAACCCAGATTCACAAAGTCAGTGTCAGTGGAACACAAACCCTGGCCGGTCCTTCCCAGTTGGAAAGACTTCAAGAATGACAAGGACTGAGTGTCCATTCTTCAAGACCCAGTCTGGTCAGGTTCAAACTGACTCTTCCCTGGGAGGCTGACCACCAAGTAAGGGACGGTTTTGGCTGCAGCAACTCAATACTAGAGCACGGAAGGTTTGAAATCTGCATCTGTGGAAACAGGAGGAGCCACACTGATGAAATCAGGACCCTCAAAGGATGGAAATAAACATGGCTTGGGAGTGGGGGGGAATTTGAAAGAACAATACATAATGTGATTTGAACAAATCTTCTATACACCATAGGGATAGTCTTGGGCCCAGTGCCCCATAGAGATTTCTTTGCCTCTTGAAACCTTTCCAGGAAAGAAATTACCTTCAGCCAATAAGTCTATGGAACTGTATCTAAGGCTATGAATGAATGAATGAACGAACAAAAGAACAAACAAACGAATGAATGGATTCTATTTATAAAGCCCAATTGGGGAAGAATTTTCTACTCAGTATTTGACCCCCAGGCAGGGGGTCAAAAACGAGAGCATGGGGCAGAGGAAGTGCAAAAGCACAGATATCGTACAGTCAATATTTAGAAAAAAAGAGGAATAAGGGTTTTCCCCCAATTGTTTTGTGTGTGTGTTTTAAGTAGCAAATGACTCCAGACGGCAATCAGGGCCAGTAGGAGATAGTGAGTCAGTATAATGAGAATGAGGGATTAAATTCCTTTTTCTTGGATCCAGATAGACCAATGGGAAAAAGTTACGGGGAGTCAGATTTTGTCAAAATCAAAAAACAAATTCCCGACAATTAGAGTTACTCAAAAACATACCTGAGAGGTCAGTCTTGAGAGGTAATAGGTTTCTTTTCATTGGAGGTCTTCAGGTAAGAAACTGGATGTTAACTCTGAGTTACTGTGATTCAGTTATCCTTTGACTGAATCATGATGTAATAGGCAGAGAGGTAGGGGGGTAAAATCTTGTGATTTGGACGCAGAAGACTTGGGTTCAAATACGGACAATGTTACCTACAGCCTGTATATCACTGGCCAAATCCCTTAATCTCTCTGGTTCTCTGTAACATAAGGGAGTTGGTCAAAGTCATCCCAATGGTTACTTCTGCCTCAGAGTCCTGTGAATTTGTGAACTCAATGAAAGAGTTCAAATTGCTTAATCTCCTCATGCAAAATCCAGGGTTCTTTCCACTATTCATTAATTGAATGAGGCCCTTGAGCCATTGATTGCTAAGTGGGACCCTGGCCTGGAAATTCTCTGCTTAAAAAACAAGTCTTTGCTCTTTCTGGCCCATACATATCTGGCCATAGGGATACAGAGAAAGACACAGTCTTTGACATTCTAAAATGTGAAGTCCTTGAGGATAGAGACTTTCATTTTTTTTCTTTGTATTTCCAGTACCTAGTGGGTTCCTGGCACATAGTAGGAGTCTAATAAAGTTTTATTGAATTGAATGAGCTCATCTAGCCCTGCTCCCTCATTTTATAGGTAGTAAAACTGGGGCCCAGAAAAAGTGATTTTGCCTAAGGTCACCCTAGGATTTAGGGGCAAAGTGGGGACCTGTGGCAGATCTGTGTATTTATTGGAAAGGTCATTTCAGCAGCTGAGTGAAGGATGGACTAGACTGAGCAGAGCCTAAGAGGCAAGGAAGAATCGAGGTTAGAAAACTATCACACTAGTGAAAGAATGGGATAATAAAGGCCTGAGCAAAGATAGTGGCCAAGTGAATAGAGAGGATCAGTAGAATCTGTAGGATTTAGTAACATTGAAGGGGGGGAAATGGGTGATAGAGGGGAAAAAAATCAGATTGCTGTTCTCATCTTGCAAATAGTAAAAATGGGTCCAGAGCAAAGATGTGACTATTCCAAGGTTGCTCAGTGAGCAAATGGAAGAGCTGGGATTTGAACTCTGGTCTTTGGATGGTTAGGCCAGTCTATTCCCCACCACCCCCCAGGCCATCCTGATTTAACGGAATGACTCTAATGGGAGGAACTTCATCCACGATAGTGGGGAAGTGAGTCAAAAAATGGAGCAGTGGAAAGGGAAATGAATCCATAGTTTGGGGACCTAGATTGGAATTGTAGGTCTGTTATTTGCTACTTGTCTGACCAAAGGCAAGTATTGTGGGCTTATTTTCTTCATCTTATAAAAGAAATGGGTTGGATTAGATGAGTTCATGTTTTCATAGATTTTTTTTATATTGACATGATTTTTTTTCCCCTTTAATGTTGCCACAGAGAAGATTTAAAGCTAGAAGAGAGCTTGGGCTCATCAAACAATGGATTCACAATGAAAAGAGACCTGATTGTGGACACTGACTTTGACAAAACTAACTGTGTGGCCCTGGGCAAGTTAATTAACCTCTCCCAAGCTGTTTCCTCATCAGTAAAATGGGCATATTAGCATTTGTACTCACCTCCGAGCTGTCAAGGAAAAAGTTTTGTAGATCTTAATAAACTTTCTTTATATGAATTGTTAGGATTTAGTGAAATATTTTTGGTTAGAAGTCAGGAAAACTTGGGTTCAAATGCTACCTCTGAAACATGCTGGATATAAAGCCTTTATAATTAAGTCACTCTTAGAGGCCCTAGGATTCTCTCTAAGGTTGTGTCAAAGAAGGTGCCAAATTGTACTGTTAGAAGGAGTTTCTCATACCACTATGTAATGCCAAGCAAAGGCAACTTCCAAGGTTCAGATTACCAGGATAGCAAACCCCATTTATTCAGTGACAGATTGAGGCAAAACATTCACAGAACAGAGAAAAATCAAAATGCAGTGTAACATTCATTTAGCAAGTAAGTTCTCAATTCAATTGCAAAGTACCATGGTCCAAGTATCTCACCCCTGGCCAGTACATTAGTCAAAGTAGCCCACTCCTGGGCTGTATATTCGTTTAGTCAGTCAAAGTCTCTCTTCTCAAATGGAGATTACTTTCCAATCTTAAGCAAAGTACATTCATTTGGTCAATCACAGAACACAAAAAAGTCAAAGGTTTCCCACCCCTGGATCACAAATGAATTACAATATCATCCATTAACACCAAGCACTTTCTCAAAAGGGACAGGAGAGCACAAAAGGCCATCTACCCTTAAGCTACAACAAGGTAAAGATATCATCTCAACATTCAATACCCAAGGAGAGGGCCTGTCTTCATCTTGACACAAAGCAAGTACACAGCAATCCCAGTTCCTGGGGAGGCAAAGCCTAGTAAAGCCACAATATCCATTGCCTGTGTCCTCATCAAGTCACTCTCTGCCTGCACAACATTCCCAGAACCCCTGAAAACATTAGGAAGGCCCTCTTCCAGGATTCCTGTAAACAAAGCACAAGAAAATCCTCCTTCAGGGTTTCTGAACCAACAGCAAGGTACCAGGACCTCTACAACAACAGCACCATCCTTCACCAGCAGGTGAATCTGGCAAAACAACATCAAAACAGATAGACAAAATACCGGCATCACAGCCACACCTCCTCAGTTCTCGGCAGCTCCAGGTGGCAGTTCTCAAAAGTCCTGGGTAGTTCCAACTGGCCCTCAGCAGTCCTCTCTCAGCAACTCTGGCCTCCTCTGCTTGGGCCTTCTCTCTAAATCCACGGCTCTTCTCAGTTCAGCCCTCTCCCTTCACATCAACAAGTCCACCCCACAAGTGGAATTCACAAGCTCTGGATTTTAACACTCAACCCAAAAACCATCTTTAAATTCCATTACCATTACACACTAAAATCACTGGTCTAATCTTCTTCCATGCCCTTCCTCTACTGACACCCCCAGTTTTAGAGAATTCGGGGTTTTTTTGGTCCAGTATGTTTCCCCTCCTCAATTAAATCATAGCAATAGGACAGCCTCTCTATGCTATCCACAAGTAAGTTCTACCCTAGAAATGGATATATCTAATTTTAGGCCATAACTGTTATTACAAAGGTGTAGGCAGTTGGGTAGGTGGCTCAGTGGCTAGCTCACTAGAGCTGGAATCAGGAAGATCTGAATTCAAATACTACTTCAAACACTCACTGGCTGGGTAACACCGGGCAAGTCACTTAACTGCTATCTGCCTCAGTTTCCTCACCTTTAAAATAGGGATAATTCCTCCCAAAGTTATTGTGAGGATTAAAATTAGATGATATTTGTAAAGCACTTTGCAAAACCTAATAGTACTATATAATTATTATTGTTATTATATAAGAAAATTTTGAGTAAATAGAAAATAGATGGCTATTTTAAATGCAAAAAGGTATTTTGTTATTTAAACTAAAACTTTGGTTAAACATTTTCTAAAAGAAGAAATCCATCGGTAATGAGAGATACCTCTCCACTTTATTTATGGAAGCATCTTAAACCAGAGTGCATGTCTCTTCTGCTTCTTATTCCACAAAGACATCATTGACGTCAGAGACTTTCTTTGCCTTCTATGATGTCACTTTCTCCTCTGTACCTATATTCTCATTGGCAAAACAGTAACAATAATTATAACAATAATGTGTAGCATTCACGTAGTACTTTTGCAGACCACACTAAATGGATCCATTACAATTTATGTCATTTAGTCTCAACTGGGTGACCACTGCTAAGCAGCAATCATTTTTATCCTTAATTAAATATATAGTACTACCCACAAAGATGATGCCAAAGCTTTTTTTCTCCCTTTCAGTCTTTCACATCATCTCCCATCCAGTTCTTCACAACAGAGGACCTAGCTTCTTGCTTTATTGAGAAACCAGAAGCCTTTCACCACAAGCAACTTGTCCCATATCCTTCATCTCAACCTCCATGATAACATCAAAGCCTAGTCATTCCTATTTTGCTCCAGTTTCTGACAAAGAGGTTGTCAAGGTGAGCCCTCCTAATTGCTTGATCTCGTTTCCTCCTGCATCTTCTGGTACATTGCTTTCATAATCAACCTCTGTCTCTCTGTCTCTGTCTCTTTCTGTCTCTCTGTCTCTCTCTCTCACCTGTAATCTCTTTAGCTCCTTTAGCTTCTTCCCTACTATCTACAAACATACCCAGGTTTCCCCTATCTTTGACTCTACCATCCCCTCCTATGTCTCTCCTTAGTTTAAAAAATTCCTAGGGAAAAAAAACTGTCTGACTACTGCCTTTATTTTCTATCATTTCAACCACTTCTCTGTCTCTTGTAATCTGGCTTTCTAATATCACACAAGTAAAACTACTTTCTAAAAGGTTGCCAATGATGGTTTCTTCATTATTCAATGAAGAATGGTTTGCTTCACTATTCAATCTGATGGTTTCTTTTCAATTCTCATCCTTTTTGACCCTTCTGCAATATTGGACACTGTTGACCACCCCATCCTCCTTGAAATACTCTTGGCCCCAAGTTTACATGATATTTAACTTTCTGCATTCTCTTCCTACCAGGCCACTCCTCAGTTTCCTTTGCTAGACCATTACCTATGTCTTGCCAGCTATTCATGGATGGAACCCAGAGCTCTGTCCTCTCTACTCTCCCTTGCCTTCCCCTTTCAGTCTACCTTTCCACTCCCCCTTTTCTCCCTCCCTCTCATATTGGATTTCTCTCTCTCTCTCTTTCTCTCTCTTTCTCTCTCTCTCTCTCTCTCTCTCTTTCTCTCCCTCTCTCTCTCTCTTTCTGTATGTCTGTCTCTCTCCCTTCCCACCATTATCTTTCTGTCCCTTTGTCTGTCTTTCTCTGTGTGTCTCTGTCTCTTTCAGCAAGTTTAACCTTTATACACCTGATATCCAACCTTCGACTGTGCCTTAAACAATAGATTTTAAATGCCAACCAACATTTCCAAACCAGGTGGTTGTCCTGTAGGAACTCCTTATCTTTCCCTCTTAAACTTTGCCCTTTTTCCTAACTTTCCTCTTTCTGATCAACATACCATCATACTTCTAGTCACCCAAGTTCACAACCTTAGTCATCCTAGAATCTTCCCTCTCCTTCACCCATCTTTCTAATCAACTGCCAAGTCTTGTTAATTCTACTCTCACATTTCTCGTATTTATGACTTTCTTTTTATTTACATAGCTACTATTCACCTCTCAGACTATTTCTCTCTTTCTCTTTTTTAGGTTTATACATGTACAATCATGTTAAACATATTTCCACATTGGTCATGGTATGAAAGAAGAATCAGAGTGAAAGGGAAAAACCACAAGAAAGAAAAAAAAGCAAACAGAATATGCTTTGATCAGCATTCAGACGCCATAATTGTTTCTCTGAATGTGAATGGCATTCTCTGTCATGAGTTTTTTGGAATTGTCTTGAATCATTGTATTGCTGAGAAGAGGTAAGTCTACCATAGTTAATCACCGTACAGTGTGGCTGTTGCTGTGTACAATGTTGTCTTGGTTATGCTCACTTCATTCAGCATCAGTTCATGTAAATCTTTCCAGGTTCTTTTGAAATCTTCCTACTCATCATTTTTATAGTACAATAGTATTCCATTACATTCATACACCACAGCGTGATCAGCCATTCCCCAGCTGATGGGTATCCCCTCAATTTCTACCTTTGCCACCACAAAAAGAACTCCTATAAATATTTTTGTACATGTGGGTCCTTTTCCCGTTTTTAAGATTTCTTTGGGATACAGACCTAGTAGTGGTATTGCTGGATCAATTTTATAGCCTTTTGGGCATAGTTCCAAATTGCTTTCTGGAATGGCTGAATCAGTCACAACTCCACCAGCAATTCATTAGTGTTCCAATTTTCCCACATCTTCTCCAGCATTTATCATTTTCCTGTTTTTGTCATATTAGTCAATCTGATAAGTGTGAGGTGGCACCTCAAGAGATATTTTAATTTGCATTTCTTTAATCAATAGTGATCTAGAGTATTTTTTCATATGATTATAGACAGTTTTAATTTCTTCATCTGAAAATCACTTGTTCTGATCATTTTGATCATTTAACAATTGTCACTCAGACTATTTCAATAGCCTTCTAATTGACTCCCTTCCATCTAGTCTTTTCTCTCTCCAATCCATCCTTCAGATAGCTGCCAAAGTGATATTCCTAAAACAGGAGTCTAACAATGTCATTTCTTGTTCAAAAAACTGTAGTAGTTTCCTATTGCCTCAAGGATAGGAGGTCATAGGTCCCTTTGGCCATCTAGTGAAAACTGTTGATCCCCTTCTCAGAATAAAATTTTTAAATACATACCTGCATAGGATTACAAAGGAAACAGGAGCAGCTAAGTGTCACAGTTTCTAGAATACTGGACCTGTAGTCAGGAAAAACTGAATTCAAAACCAGCCTCAGAAACTTACTATCTATGGGCAAGTCACTTAACCACAATCTGCCTCAGTTTCCTCATCCGTAAAATGGAAGTAATACTAACACCTACCTCCCAGGGTTGTTGTAAGGATCAAATGGTTGGTAAAGTGTTTTCTAAAGCCTTAGAGCACTATATAAATGCTAGCTATTATTATTATCATTATTGAAATACAATAATAGTATGAAAATTTTATTATTTATCCCAGTGCTCTAATATAACACAAAAATTCATTAAAGATCTTGTCAGTCTGGCTCCAGTCTACCTCTTATTGCACATTAATCCCCTTTATATGCTTTGTATTAGAACAAACTGGCATAATTGCTATTACTTCCATGTTATATTTCATCTCTCATCTCTCTGCCTTTGCCTAGACTGTCTCCCATGTCTGAAATGCACCAGCTCCTCAATTCCACCTCTTAGAATCCTTGGCTTCCATCAAGATCCAAGCCAAGAATATGAGAGCCAGGACCTCAGTTACTAGTGGAACAGAATCTGGTGGAACTAGAACTTACATCAGCAAGGTCTGGGCTCTCCCGTCCCAGTTGCCTGACCAATGGCACAATCCTCTGACCATATCTGGCCTAAGCCAACCTATGACTCATCCTAGTGAGTAGAAGGGACTGACCCACCCTCATCTCCAATACTACTCCCTGTCCCTTACAGAATGAAGGAAGGAGAAGGCTAGCTAGTAAATGAGGGAATCTTAAATATGTGAACATATATTGAATATCTGTGAATTGTAATAGTAACATGTACTCTTAACCTTATTGGGAATTGTGGGGAGGAAGAATGGGAGGGAGGGGAATGAGGTGGGCTGCCTGGTGCCTGGGGAAAAGTACTAGTCAGTCAAGAAGGACTTAGGTTCACATCCCTCCCTCAGGTACTTACTAGTCCTTTGATTGTGAAAAAGTTAACTCCCCTCACTAAGTCTCACTTTTCCCATTTGCAAAATGTGGGGAAATAATAATTAATTCCCATCTTTGAAAGTTCATTGGAAGGAAAGCACTATTACATAATGGCATGCTACTATTACTACCTGGGAATGCCAAAGAAGCAGGAGTTATTTTCCCCTGAAAATCACACTGATTTAAATGTGAACAATATCTTTAATATGTTGAACAATGATGTGTTTTCCTCCTGTGTCTGTAGTCAGTGGAAGTCAGTTCACATTTTCAACCTGTACCCTAGAGTGACTTCATAAATATCACATTAAAAAAAATCAATAATAAGGACAAACAGAATTGAACTGTGTCTAACAGCTGTTTGTCCCAGCCTGGGATGTCTGGAAGTCTGTACTTTGTTGTTGTTCAGTTGTTTCAGTTGTGTCTGACTCTTCATGACCCCATTTGGGGTTTACTTGGCAGAGATACTGGAGTGGTTTGCCATTTCCTTTTCCATCTTATTTTAGATGAGGAAACTGAAGCAAATAGGGTGAAGTGACTGGCCCAGGGTCTCACAGCTAGTAAGTGTCTGAAGCCAGATTTGAGCTCAGGAAGATTCATCTCCCTAACTCCAGACCAAACACTCTCTCCTAGCTGCCCCTGTCTATGCTACTGGGAAAATATTTTACACATTTGAGTTATGTTCTAATTGCCCCAGAGAGAAGAGCTAGACATAATTCAGAGAGGCTGATTTAGAATTGATGCACTGGAAAACTTTTTAACAACTAGTACTATGCTGAGCAGAGGTGGGCTCTCTCAGAAGGCAAAGGGTTGGGGACATTTAGGTCGCACTGTGAATAGAGCATTGGCCCTGGAGTCAGGAGGACCTGAATTCAAATGTGACCACAGACACTTGATCACACTTACTAGCCGTGTAACCTTGGGCAAGTCACTTAACCCCAACTGCCTTGCCTTTCCCCCTCCAAAAAAAAAAGGCAATGGGTTCCTCTCCCTAAAGGTCTTCACAGAAAGAAATAGGGACCATGTGTCAGGGCTCTTCCTGTTTCCATATAAGTTAGACTAAATTCAACTAAAATCACAAGTTTGCTTAGTGTCACCCATGGGCCAGGTACTGTGCTAGGCACCAACTATACAGAGACAAAAATGGAGCAGTCCCTGCCCTCAAGGAGCTTACATGAGGGAGGGGGACACTAGCACACACATAAGTAAATGCAAAGTATATTCAAAGTTATGAAAAGTAATGTCAGGAAGAAGAAAACACAGAACTGAGGGGTTATCAGAGAAGACCTTATGTAGGAGGTAGCCCTTGGACTGTGCTTTGAAGTTAAGAATTCTAAGCTAGGTGGCACAGTGGATAGCATACCCAGCCTGGAGTCAGGAAGACCTGAATTCAAACCTACCCTCAGAAACTTCCTAGCTGTATGAACCCTGGGCAACACACTTAACCCTGTTTGCCTCAGTGTCTTCATCTGTAAAATGAGCCAGAGAAGGAAATGGCAAACTACTCCAGTATTTTTACCAAGAAAACCCCAAATGGGGAGATGAAGATGGACATGATTGAACAACAACAAAACAAGTGAGAAGGGATGCCATTGCAGACTTGGGGAACAACCATGATAAAAGGTTTCTTTCTGCCTTGTAATACTGATGATACCTCAAAACACACCTTTAAAGCCCCAGGCCAAAGAACCACTTTAACCATGGGAGAAAGAATTTCCCATGAGTGAGCCCCAAACATTTCCTGACATGTAGTAGGCATTTAATAAATGCTTGCAGAATGAATAAATTTGCTAACACAACATACTGGACCCTCTAAAATTGTGATTCTAAATATACAGTTGGGAATCGTGCAAAAACACAGAAATGGAATACTGGGCAGTTTTAGACAATGAGTCTCAGATCCTGTTGGCTACTGAGATGGGCATGACATGAAATCCCAACCTTTTAAACTGAGACAATGCAGGCGTGTGGAGGATTTTGTACTGGAAACAAAGAGAGGCATCCAGAAAAGACTCACCCAGGCCTTTACAAACTCAGCTCTCCAAACGGGGAAGGGCGAGAGGTAAAGTCCACAAAAGCGGAGATACCTGTTTGTGGTTATTGTTCAGTTGTGACCAACTCTATATGACCCCATGGACTTTGTCCAGGAGTTTTCTTGGCAAAGATACAAGAGAGGTTTATCATATCCTTCTCCAGGTCATCTTATACATGAGGAAGCTGAGGCAAACAGGGTGAAGTGACTTGCCCGGGGTCCCACAGCTCCTAAGTGTCTGAGGTAGATTTGAACTCAGGTCTTCCTGACTCTAGGCCAAGTGCGCCGCACACTCACTATACCACCTAGTTGCCTGGAGATCCCCGCTACCTGCAGGCAGTATGAGAGGGCAGGTCCCCATAGGTGAAATTTAGGAAAAGAAAAACACTGACCTGGCAGGGACCTTATTGTTAGAACATAGAATATAGGTTATTAAAGAAAGAATAGACTTTAGTTTTTTTAATGCCAGAATATAGAAATTAAGAGCTCCAAGGAATGTTGGGACATACAATATTACAGCTTAGGGACCTAAGAGGCAATTTCTCTAGTCCAAACTCTCTTGTTTTATACATTCTGTATATGTCACTGAACTTTGTGTTCACATGAGTTACTGTATTCAACGTGGAGAGCGTTGGTAATAAATGGATCTCAATGTGCTGGAGTCCTTATACACCCTATAAACTTCAATGACTCCCCTACCCCACAAAAACCCTTATTCACATAGCATTTTTAAACTTGCAAATGGCTTTACAAATATTTCATCTGATCATCACAATAACCTTGTGAAATAAATGCTATTATTATCCCTGTTTACAGATGGCTGAACTGAGACAGGGTAAGTGATTTGCCTCAGGTCACAGAGTCAAGTGTCTGAGGCTAGATTTGAACTTACATCTTCCTGACTCCAGGTCCAAAGCTCTAACCATTGTATTACCTAATATCCCTCACCTGCAGCTAGGAACCTCTAGGATCATCCAAACACAGACTGCATTATGATTAGTATTGCTTTTGTTGCTGTTGTAACTAGCATTTCAGCGGATCTTTGAAGCTTATATATTATACTTTATATATTTTATATGTAATACTTCATATATTTTAACTCATTTGAGTTATCCTAGCAGACTAAACAAATGACATACATTTTAATAGTAAAACATTATTTCATACAGATAGCGAAAGTGAATCCCAGATAAATTAAGTCCAATGTAGTTGGGAGACAGACAGAACTAAAATCCAGGTCCACTTAATTTCCAGATTAATGCCCTTCCCAACAAGCCATTTTGTTTGAAGAGCTAACATAATCCACCTGCCCTGTCTGGTGGGATCTATAGAGTGTTTGGGATCCCTCACATACCAGGCCCTTCCTATGTTTCCAATCTTACACTTTACTTTCCTCTACTCACTGGATGATTCAGCCACGTTGCCCTACTTTCTCCTTCTCCCTGTGTCCATCAGACCTTTCCACTACTTGTCTCTACACCTGGGATACTCTGAATCCCTGGCTGCCTCTAAGACTCAGTTCAAATGCCATCTTTTGAAGAAGTCTTTCCCCATCCTCCCAGATGCTCAAGACTTCATCCCTGAGGCTATCTCCCATCTATTCTTTTGGGGGTAAACATTCTAATTAAATTTTATTTTAGACCCCTTCCATCTACTCTTTACATATTCTTTATGTACTTAGTTATCTTTATATTGTCTCCCAACTAGAATCTAAGGTCCCTGAGGGCAGTGACTGTTTTTTATCTTTTTTCATTTTTATTCCCAATGCTTAACAATTTAAACACAAGCAAAGTGAGATTTTTGTTGTTTTTCTTTCTGGAGTTCAGTTTCCCAGGCTCATGCTAAATTATAAGTATCTGAAGGATCAATCTCCTTTGAACCCTGGTAATTCACAGCTATGCTGAAGCACATAAGTTGCGATGCCTTCTGCCTTTGAGCCTATTAGTTGAAAACTACATATACTGGGAGGCTGGTATTTTACTTTGGGGTTCACTCATGGGAAGAATGTGTCTTTGTGATTTGGCCAGATAAGACTCTGGGTAGCTGTTGTTAAGGAGCCCACTGGTTTTGAGAACCCAGATGTTGGCACTCCCTGGTCTGGTGATTATGTATCTATTACTTTGTTTAGACAGTTGGAGCTCTGTCTATTGGATCTCTGTGCTAATTTCTCTATGTTTCTCTGCTTGTATTTTTCTCCACATTCAGGGTACTGTTCCTTCCCCTGAACTAATGAATGACCTTTACCCTCTTTACTTCTCTGCTTGAATTTTCTCCACGTTCAGGGTACTCACCTCTGAGCTAGTGAATGACTTATATA
>CM053594.1:80841605-80870875 GCA_028646575.1 Pseudocheirus occidentalis
CTATTCCTACCTGAGCAGAACGGTCAAGGAGAGTGAGAGAAGCTGGAAGAGGGCGTTGTGGGTGCAACAATGGCCGGGTCATCATACTGTTGTTGTTGTTTATTCGTTCACTTGTGTCCAGCTCTATATGGACTTTTGTCCATGTGATTTCCTTGGCAAAGATACTGTTTATCATTTCCTTCACCAGTGTGTCTCAGTTTTACAGCTGAGGAGCTGAGGTAAATAAAGGTTAAGTGACTTGCCCAGGGTCAAACAGATAGTAAGGGTTTGAGGCCAGATTTGAACTCAAATTTTCCTGACTCCAAGCCTGGTGTGCCCTAGCCACTGTACCATCTATCTGTTCCTGGTTAGCAGGAAATAACACAGGGGATGGAGGAAGTTTCACTGTTATAGCTGAAGAAGAGTCAGCTGGTCCACTAAGGAAAGTAAAAAACCCACAGAAGGCAGTGTGTGGGATGCAAGACCCCTACTCAAATAAAACCAGAGGTTTCTCAAGGCAAAAACAGAAGCTCTTTATTTTCCTAGTCAGGTGTCCCAAGAGTTGGGCATCACCTACCCCAGAGCAAGCTGGTATAGGGAAGCACTGCACAGAGATCAAGCAGATAGTTATATACCCCTATACAAACAATTCTAAGAAAAACCCACAAAAACCCTCCCCAGTATCTGGACCCTTATCCCCATTGGAGGGATGTATGGCCTCACATTCTAAATATGCAATGCAAACACATTTCAGCAGCTGCTTTCCTCATTTAGCAAGGGGAGGTGGTTAAAAGAGTGGTATAGAGGGAGAAGGGGGAGGTGTACCACCTGATTTCCACAAAATCAGGTGATTTACAGGAAAGCAAAACTCAGGCCTAGAGGGGGTTAGGACGTAGCTTAATTCTGGTGACTGTTGTTCCAATTTTATGACAATATTTTCACCCATTTCACACAGCAGGAACTATTTTGAGCTTTGGAGTGGACCCAGAGTCAGGAAGACTGCCACAAGGTCACATTGAACCTTAGAGAGCAGGAGGTTCCTGATGCCACAGAGGGGTTAAGCTATAGTGGCCACACTAGAACCCAGGTCATCTTCTTTACCTGATCTAAATTCTGTTCCAAATCTGACATCTGTTCTATGATTCAATTAATTGAAGTTAAGGGCAAATAGGGATGGATTTTTTGGCACTGAGGCAAATGGTCCGGAGCAGAGAGCCTTTTTCTGAAGCAGGGTGTTATTGCAGTAAGTTCATTGATTGGCCAACAAGTCAAGCCCCATTTGGTCATTATTTGGGCTCTTATTGGCTCAGAGTGAATGTAAATAACAATTGTGGCTGTTTTGGCCAGAAAACCAGAGAGTCTCCCAGATTGATTTTTTTTTTTTGAGTAGGCAAAGAGGCCATTCTTTGCCTCATTTCTCACCTAGCCTTAATCACTGAATAGGTGTTGGCCTCCGTCATACTGAGACTGTTAAAGACCTTAGCTTAAAAAGGCCAAGGTCTCCGATCCCATCCAAGGCTATCTCTAAGCATACTGATCTATATCTTGCCACTAGACCCGGACGGCTCTGGAGGAAAAAGTGAGGCTGGTGACTTTGTACAACCCTCCCTCACTTTAATTCAATTCATTTGCACATCACGGCATCACTTCCCTAATGTTATGGAGCTATTTGAGAATGAAGGACAAACAACAACAACAGAGTTCTAGGGATGGAGACAGGAAAACCTGATTCAAATCTAGCCTTAGAAACTTACCAGCTGTTCGACCCTGGGCAAGTCACTGAACCCCTCTCTTCTACAATTTCCTCAATTGTTAAGTGGGGATAATAATAGCGCCTATCTCCTAGGGGTGTTGTGGAGCGCAAATAAAATAGTAATTATAAAGTGCCTGGCACATAGTAGGCACTTAATAAAGGCTAGTTCTTTTCCCTTCCCTGTATAATGTTCCCTATATCAAATCTTCTGTTCAGCATCCTTCTTTGCTCCTATGTAAGGCTGGCTCTGTACAGTAAGAGCAGCTAGAGAGAAAGAACTATTTAAGCAGAGAGAAAACAGGTTCTTCTTTGATCCTCAGTCAGCTTTTAAATTGGAGCAAGGCTTTGTTACCCTCGGACAGAAGGGACCTAATTCACTGGAACATCACCTCAAACTGCCCACATAGTAGAACTGGGAATTACCCTGATCCCTGGCTAGAGAGACTTAGTCACGAGGTGGACCTTAAGTACTTCATTACAATCTGGTCCTGATCAGACAGCTCAGACCCAGAGAAGGTTATTAACACAGGGCTCCCGTGTATATTTTCCTGGTAGAGAAGAGACTGGCTAAGCCTCAGAGATCCCATGATTCACAGACCTGGACTACTTGGTATGACTGAACACTGAATGAGGCTGCAGAAAGCCTGGGTTCAGGTCTGGCTTTATGACAACCTGCCTTGTAACCTTGGCATATTAGCGCATCTTTGTATGCCTTTGTTTTCATTGTCTGCCAAGTGGTTAGGAGGGAAGGTCACTTACTAATTCCTAAAATTATTGCAATTCTAAATTCATACAAGCCTAGAATTATAAAGGACCTTAGAGATTATAGAATGCAGTCTTCTATTTGACAGATGAGGAGGCTGAAGGTCAGGCAGGGGAAGTACCTTGCATCAGGTCATACAGTCAGTCCATGACAGATTGTTATTGTTCAGCCTTCGTTCTCAAAGAGGACATCAGGAGGAGGATGTATTGACTTGCAAATGAATTGAATTTGTGTGAGGCAGAGCTGTGTCTCTCCCAGATCTCAGTTTGTCTGAGGCAACACTCATTCAAATAAGTAAAGTTTAGGTAAGTCGATGACAGAGGCAGGATTTGAACCAAGACTTCCAGCCCAGAGGTCTATCTTCTGTTCTGTCTATTAATTAAACACCTAGCAAAGGAGGAATCCTACACTAGACACACTGAGGAATTCAGAAGAGCTTATAAGCTATGAGGTCCCTGACTCCAAGAAGCTCTGTATTTTTTGTGTTTCAGAATGGCCCCTAATCAGAAAAGGAAAAAACAAAAACAAAACAGGGCTATTTGAAAAAGACAGCTTTTGAATAGGGGCCCACGAGGACTGTGGTACACAACCAGCCTTGAATCCAATTGTATTTTTCCCTAGAACAGAGACTCTATTCACACCAGCCAGGAGGACATTCACAATACCAAGAAGAGGGAAGAAGTGATGAAGAAATCCCACCCCCCTCCCACTCCCTGAGCCTTATTGCACCATTCAGGAAGCTAGAAGGTGAGAGGACCGACCACACACAGCTCCACTTAACCCAATCCCTCCAGCCTTGGGAAAAACAGAGGTATACCCACTGGTCATATTTTAACCCATTTCTAGAAACAGCCACACAGCATTTTTTTCAAGGTAGGGGGTCGTGGCATGAACATGAGTAGACTTAAGAGTGATATAATGCTGATATTCGCCTCTACCAAAGGGTAACGTCCTGAGACAACCCTGTTAGGCAGAGGGCAGGGACCCCACGTGGCTGATTTTCTGTGTGACTGATCACCTAGGCTTGGGCCAACGACAGAAGCAGGGGAAGTTTATCTTCAGTGCCCTCTCTCCTCCCTTTCTGTGCCCTCTCATCACTCTGTCCTGAGGCCCCCTTTTCCCCTGCTCTTCAGGTGCTCTTGAGCTACTAGAAGTGGGGGACAGAGGAAGGGAAAGAGGGGGAAAGGATCCAGGGAAGAAGAGACAGCCTGCCTAGGGGCTGACCTGCTGGCTTTGGAGTCAAGAATAACTGAGTTCAAATTCTGACAGGTATTTGCTAGCCCTGTGACCCCCGGGCCAAGACACACATTCGATTTCCTTAGTTATAAAATAAGAATAATAATAGTACCTATTTCACAGGACTATTGTGAAAATCAAAGGAGGTCATGCATGTGGAGTATATTATAAATTTTTAAGTCTTATGTAAATGTTAGCTATTATTATTTTGAGAGGACTTTCCACTGCCCCCTGGAATTTCTACAATGTAGACACTTACTCATTTCACCCGCTGGTTAAGACCCGTTTCATTCTTTAACACCTTCTATGTTAGGTACCGGGCTATGGGATTGAGTCCCAGATCTCCTATTAACTCCTTGTGCAGCTTTTAATCAACATAATTCAAATATTTAGGCTTCAGTCCTTCTCATATGTACAATGGAAGGTTTGGACCGAATGATCTCTAAGATTTTCAACTTCATTATAATTATTATTATTTATTATTCATTAGATTGTAAGCTCCTTGAGAGCAAGGCTTGACTTTTTGCCTCTTTCTGTAGTCCTGGCACTTAGCATGGTGCCTTGCACATAACAGGAACTTAATAAATGTTGACTGATTGATTCTGTATGCTAATATTCTTTTTAAAACATGTTTGTTTTTATTATGAACTTGAACTCATTGACAAATATGGACATCCAATCTACAAAGAACAGAAAAAGAGGACTTTATGTAAGACAGTAACTTCTATTATGGAGAAATGTCTTTTTTTTTTTTTGGAGGGGCAAAGGCAAGGCAATTGGGGTTAAATGACTTGCCCAAGGTCACACAACTAGTAAGTGTGTCAAGTGTCTGAGGTTGGATTTGAACTCAAATCGTCCTGACGCCAGGCCCGTGCCCTATTTGCTGCACTGCCTCGTTGCCCCTGGAGAGTTTTCTAGAGTGCATTTTAAATTTGACAGTCATTGATAAAATTCTCCAGTTTATCTGTTCCCCCATAACATTTTCCTGTTCCTCAAGCAAATAGGAACCTCCTCACCCCTATCCCCATCCCACAACAAATAAAATGAGTCAAGCCAATGTGTTCTAACATTTTATGTGCCAGGATCTAATATGTTCGGTTCTAAGGTCATTCTCAGCTCTAACATTCTATGATTATATGACAGGAGGGCTTTGGAAAAGCTGACGTGACTTTGGGGTAGAAGTGGTAGATAGAGCTGGGGGAGAGAGAGAACCCCCAGGGGAGAGACTCTTCCAGGACACCCGCTTCCCTCTGATAGGGGATCTGATAAAATACAGGGCTGAATCGTCAAATACTAGAGAGAGAACACGAGAAATGAGATCTCTCTTCTTGGTTAAATATTTACCTTCATTTGGGCCTGAGCCCTAAAAGAAAACCAACCAGTTTGAAGACCAATTCATTTCAAAAACAATCTGCCCTTTCTTGGTTCCATATGTCCACATGCTTAAGCAGCATTTTTTTTTTTACCCTAGAGGGAGAAAATGAGCCTAGCTGTCCCTTATCCTCCTGGCTCAAACCTAGTTCTGAAAATGCCCAAGTCTAACCAGGGAGTTCAATGGCAGGCTAAGTGCTGGGAGAGGGGAGCAGGGCCAAAAGATGATATGGGTCCTGCCTGTTCTTTGGAATTTATGATCTATTGAGGAGACAAAATTTAGCTATCCTGAAATCTAAGGAGAGAACTAGGATCTGGGTTCAACAGGCTAAAGTCACGGGGAGGTCCATTTTGACTCCATGTGGAAGATCTTCCTAGAGTAGTCCTACAATGTAATCATTTGCCTTGGGCAGTAGGCAGTTCCTCATTGCTAGAAGCCCTCAAGCAGAGGCAGACTGCAAACTTGTTGGGAATATTAGAGTACAGAGGCCTTGTTCATGGGTCATAATGGTCATCCAAGTTCCTTTCAACTAGAGAGTGTAGCCACAAGTGAAAGTTGGATAGAATTGAATAGATGAAGGATATTGCAGGAAGAAAGCATCTTTGTGGAATAGGGGATTCAGGGAAAGCTTTAGGATAGACCCAGATCAGTGGAAAGGCATAGTTCATGTACAATAAATATTTGATGAGGGGGTGGCTAGGTGGTACAGTGAATAGAGCACCGGCCCTGGAGTCAGGAGGACATGAGTTCAAATCTGGCCTCAGACTCTTGACACAATTAGTAGTCGTGTGACTGGGTAAGTCACTTAACCCCAACTGCCCTCCAGAAAGCAAAAAACTTTTTAAAAATTGGTGATTAGTTGACCTCTGAAATAATTTAGTATGATGGAAGTAACACATTTACTAGGGATTTGGTAGAGCTGGATTATAATCCTATTAACCAAATTGCTAAATGACATCAGGCAATTTACTTCACTGCCTTTGCCCTCGTGTTTCCTCATCTGTAAAAGGAAGTAGTGGACAAGATAATCTATAATGAAGCTAAGTGGCCTGGCAGACAGACAGCACTGGACCTGATGTCAAGAAAACCTATGTTTTCATTTGATTTTGGACACTTACTGGCTGTGTCATTCTGGGCAAGTCACTTAACCTCTCTCTGCCTTAGTTTCTTCAACTGTGAAATGGGGATCATAACAGCATGTGCTTCCCAGGGTGGCTGTGAGGATCAAATGAAATGCTTGTAAAGTGTATAACAGAGGGCTTGGTATATAGTAGGCACTTAATAAGTGCTTGTTCTCTCTACCTCCTCCCCTTTTTAAGATTTCTTTCAGCTTTGTCATTAGGTTCTAAAGTTCCATATTTTAAGAACTCTTCTACCTCTAACATTTTATGTCCTGATATCTTGTGTTTTAAAGTTCTTTCTAATTCTCTCTTAAATTCTTTGCTTTAATGTTCTTTGTTCCTAGCTTTCTTCCAAGCAGTAATTTGATCAAATAAGATGTCATTATTAGATGTCCACTATGGGCTACCAACTGTACTAGGGTTCTAGGGACATTAAAAAAAAAGAAAAAGAAAAAGAAAAAATAAAGAAAAAGCACCTGCCTTTGAAGAGCTTATTATGAGGAAAAAGAAGTACTCATAGGAGTCCATACAAAGTGGACAGAGTATATACAGGATAAATATGGTAAATGCAAAATTAACTTGGCAAGGAGACAAGCAGTTGGGGAGTGCAGGGATAGTTCAGGAAAGGCTCCTTGTAAAAGGCATCACCAGAACTGAGCCTTAAAGAAAGCCATTCTAAGAGGATTCTAAGAGGCCCTGAGACATGCTTGGGCATGGGGAGGGTCAATGCAAAGGAGGATGTGGAATAGCAAAAGAGACACAGAATAATTTTGCCAAGAAGGAGCAAGTCTTCCTGGTCTGGTCAGAATGTGGAGTACATGAAGGTGGGTCATGGTGTAATGAACCTAGATAGGTCAACTGGAACCTTACTGTGAAGGGCTTTGAACACCAAACAAAAGAAGTTGTATTTGATCCTAAAGTCAAGAGGGAGCCCCTAGAACTTTTTAAACAGGGGGGAGCGGCACGATCATACTTTGTCTTGGAATGTCATTTTGTCAATTGTGTACACAAGATGAATCGGATAGGATGAGACCTAAGCCACAATAGTAAGAATGAAAGACGACAAAATACTACATTAGTGAGTCAGTAAAGAGTATGTACACATACAAGAAATGAGTACGTTGATCCAACGAGACTTGACAGTTTTGGTGGGAGGGGGGTATGGGGGAGGAGTGGCATGTGAGTAAATGGAATTAGAGAGTGAAGCATTGAGGATCTGTCTGAGTTTACAATCAATTTTAGGGGAGTTCAGAGGAAAGATAGATTGTGGAAAGGGAGAAAGAAGAGTTTAACAAATCTTAGCAAAGAAATTGAATAAGTAAAACTAGGATCTAATTTTTTTAAAATCCTAATAAATAATTAGCTAATCTGATTTTAACAAAAAAAAACAAGAGAAAACAAAACTGCTAATATTAAAAACTAAAAAGGAAGATTTACTACAAATGAAGATGAAATAAAAGGAACTATATAAAAAGGATAAGAATAAATGGAGTTTTCCTTAATATGACATGTATTATCTATCTAAAATTAAGAGATGACATTATAGGTAACAGAGAAATATGAAAAGGCTTTCCTATAAGAGCAGGGGCAAAGCAAGGATGTCCATTATCACCACTATTATTTGATATAGCCGTAGAAAAAGCAATTGGGGGAGTACGCATAAGAAAAGAGGAGACAAAATTATCATCCTTTGTGGATGATATCACGGCCTATTTAGAGGCCAAAAACCAAGAGTCAACTAAAATTCATTGCCACCAGCAAAGGAGCAGGATATAAATTAAACCCACATGAAACATCACCTTTTCTGTATACTACCAACAAAGCCCCAGAAAAAGAACTAAAAAGAGAAATTGCATTCAGAAGAATTGTAGAATGTATAAAATATTTGAGTGTCTACTAATCAATTCATTCACAAGAGCTATATAAATACAACTCCAAAAATATTTTTATAGAACTAAATAAAAATGGATCTAACTATAAAAATGTTGATTATTTGTGATTAGATTATACTGATAGAGTAAAATTTTAAATACCTAAATTAACTTAATGCAATATCAAACTACCAAATGATTATTTCATAAAGCTATGAAAAAATAATAATGAAATTCATTTTAAAAAAAGGTAGGAAGGAGTCCAAGCAGTACCAGATCTCAGACTATGCTACAAAGCAGTAATCATCAAAACTGTTTGGAACTGCCTCTTGATGAGGCAGCCCTTTCATTGTTAAAATAGTTCCAATTGTTATAAAGTCTCCCTATAACTAAATATTGCAGTGGATAGAACACTGGACCTGGAGCCAGAAAGACAAGTTCAAATACGACCTCAGCTATTTATTAGCTATATGACCCTAAGGAAATCACATAACTTTCAGTTTCTTCAACTATAAAAAGGGAGTTATAATATCTAGCTCCTAGGATTGTTGTAAGAATCAAATGAGAACCCCAAATTCACAGATGGAAGCTTCACCTTGTGCCAGAGCAATGCCATCCTGAGATACATGGGGCACAAACATGGGCTCTGTGGCAATGATGATGGAGAAGCTGTTCTCTTGGACTTGGCCAACGATGGGGTGGAGGACCTCAGGCTCAAGTACCTTAACCTCATCTACTAGAATCATGAGGAAGACAAGGACGAGTAAGTGAAGGCACTGCCCACCCATCTGGAGTATTTTGAGACCATGCTGAAGCAGAACCAGGGAAGCAAGGCCTTTATCATGGGGAGCAAGATCTTTTTTGTGAATTGCAACCCTTTTGAACCATCTGTTGATTCACCAGACATTGGCCCCCCACTGCCTGAACAACTTCCCCTTACTGTCTGCCTATGTAATTGGTCTCTCCTCCTGGCCCAAGCTCAAGGAGTTCTTGGCCTCATCCAAGCATCAGAATCTCCCCATCAACTGCAATAGAAAACAGTGATGGCTTAGGCCTGAGCCTTGTCTTGAAATAAAAGCCCTCAAACAAATAAACAAACAAACAAAAAGAATCAAATAAGATAATATTTGTAAAATGTTTAGCACCATGCCTGGCATACAGCAGGTCATTAATAAATGCTTGTTTCCTTCCTTCCAACCAACCATTATTGCAGAGAAAACATGCTACCCATCCCCTGACTGATAGTGATAAACCCAGGGTTCAGACTGAGACATACTTTTTTGGTCAATGCAGAAACTGATTTTGCTTGAGTATTCATATTTGTTACAAGAGTCCTATTTTCAATTGGAATTGGGGGGAGATGGGTGAAAGGGAGAAAAAAGAAAATTTTGTTCATTAAAAAATTAAATTAAAAAATTAAGGCCAGATAGATCTGATTCTCAAAGACCTTAACGGATTATACAAGCAGAGTAATAATCCAGGGTTTCTAACTCCCAAGTCCAATATTTTTCATCTTTTCTAATGTAACCTTGAATTTTATTTAAGTTTTTACGTGTGTTTGTGTTTTTGTCTTCTACTAGAGCAGTGGTTCTCAACCTTCCTAATGCTGTGACCCTTTAATACTCATATGTGGGCATATCTACATGTGGGCGGACTCGCCTGAAGACAGATAGAGGAGCAGTGTCTTGGTTCCTAAGACCATCGGAAATATATGTTTTCTGATGGCCTTAGGCAACCCCTGTGAAAGGGTCATTCGACCCCCAAAGGGGTCACGACCTACAGGTTGAGAACCACTGTCCTAGACTACAAGCTTTATGAAGGCAAGGATTGTGCCATGTTCCTCCTTTATATCTCCCAGAGCTTTACGTATTAGAGTACCATAAAATTTAAAAGTGAAAGGGATTTTTGAGATTATCTAGCCCATCTCCCTCATTCACAGAAGAGGAAATTAAAACTCAAGGATAATGATTTGCTCAAGGTCCCACTAAGTCAATAGCAGGGCTATCATTTGATCCCAGGTCTTTTTACTCTAAATATAATGTTGTTTCCACGACTGATTGATTCCTGTTTATGTTTACATGGAGTTTTCAGGTTAAAAGGCAGTTGGCACGTGTTATTCATTCATTCACCAACTGTTTAATGAGCACGTATTACATACAAGGCACATTATCAGAGATTCTGCTTAGATTGTTAAATGCACCAGGCAACCATTTTATCTGATCTTCTGTAAGGTAGGTATTGTAAATATAATCTCCATATTACAGCTGGGAAAACTGAGGTTCATTGAGGTTAGACCTAAAGTCACATATCCAGGAGCAGAGGAGAGACTCAAACCCAGTTCTCCCAACTCCAAGAACAGTGCTTTTTCTACTACATATAATTGAGGCTGTCCTTCTACCTTCATAATATTGTATACTGAGTATATGGTCTTCATTGAGAGGGGAAAGGGTAGAAACAAGCATTTATAATGAACCTACTATGTGCCAGGCACTGTGCTAAGTGCTTTACAAATATTCTCTCATTTAATCTTTACAGCAACCCTGGGAAGTATTATTATGCCAATTTTACAGTTGAGGAAACTGAGGCAGATTGAGGTTAAGTGACTTGCCCATAGCTAGTAAGTTTCTCAGTAAGTTAACTGACTTCCCTAGGGTCATACAGCTAAGTTGTGTATGAAAATTCAGGTCTTCCTGACTCTATAGGCTGAGCCATCCAGGTGACTCAAAGGATGGTCACTAGAATATAAGCGTCTAGTATGGGACAGCAAATTAGCTTTAGGAAAAATAAATTGTGAGAAGTACAATTTGTCTTTTTACAAAGGTCATCCATTGACAACATGGTGTCATGACAAAATCACTGGCTTTGTGCTGGACCTGCTTTGTGCTTTGATCTGCTACTTATTACTTGGGTGAACTAGGTCATTTCGTGAGCAGAACCAGGAGAACATTGTGCACAGTAACAGCACCATTGTGCAATCATCAACTATAAATGACTTACTCTTCTCAGCAACACAATGATCTAAGACAATTCCAAAGGACTCATGATGGAAAATGCCATCCACATCCAGACAAAGAACTATGGAGTCTGAGTGCAGATTGAAGCAGAATATTTTTCACTTTCTATATTTGTGTGTGGTTTTTTTTTGGTCTGTTCCTTCTTTTACAACCTGACTATTATGGAAATATGTTTTATATGATTGCATGTATGTATATGTAATACATATATAACCTATGTCAAATTGCTTAATGTTTTAGGGAGAGAGGGAAAAAATTTGAAACTCAATTTTTTTAATGAATATTAAAAAATTGTCTTTACATGTAATTGTGGAAAAAAATAAAATATTGTTTAAAAAAAGAAATAAAAGAAAAAATAATTAGGTAATTTTCTTTTCTGCTCTATCAAAATGAAGTAGTTAGACAACATGACTTCTAAGCTCCCCTCCTTCTTTAAACTGTATAAACTTGGGAGTTAATTTCAGGAACAACACCCTAACATCAAAGATGGACATTCTAAGGAAGGAAGGCCCCAGAATGGTGAAGGACCTCAAGACCATGCCATATGAAGTTCAGGGGAAGGAACTAGGAATGTTTTAACCCAAAGAACTGAAGAATCAGGAATACACAGGAACTGTCTTCCAGTATCCAAAATGCTGCTATGGACTTGGGTTTGCTATCCAAAAACAGAGCAGGCTATCTAGGAAAAAAGTGTATTCCCTCTCAGTGGAAGGCTTTACACAGAGCTTAGATGAACCCTTGTCTGATATGTTTTTTAATATATAGTTTAAACTGGATTAGTAGTGTCAAAGTCCAATAAAAATGAGAGCTACTGAACTGTACATATGGATCTCTGTGGCCTACATACTGACTTAGAAAACCACACACGTGTGTGTGTATATATACACATAAAGACATATAAACACATATATTTGTATGTGTGTATAAATATGTGCATATAAATATATGGATCTGCAAATATGTATTTCTGTTAGTTACTTGACTTAGAAAACTACATGTATTTATATATACATAAATAAAATACAGATATATAAAATATATGTGTATGTACGTATAAAATGTATATGCATGTATGCATCTGTGTATATACATCTGTGTATATGTTATGCATCATGTGTATATAGTATATATGCATTTTTATTACTCCTACTCCTACTACTACTACTACATCAACACATTAAAATCGGATTGAAACTTAAACTATCTAGGCGGGGATTGGGAGTAATGTGGGCTACATGTGGCTCCTAAGTGACATGGCCACCCTGGATTAGACAGTTCAACAATGCCCTAAGATTTGACTAGACAGTCAGAAAATTTTCTTGATCTCTATCCCTCCTGTCCCCAGTTCCTAAGGGAGCTAATACTTGGAACTTCCTGCCCTAGGGTTTCCCCCTTTGATTTATGACTACCCCCAGCAAAGTCAGGAAGTCCACTATCCCTGGCCAGCACTAGGACCCAGCCTAGGCCCTCAGACCATGCTTGATATCCCTTCCAACCAGCTATCCAGATCATCTTGCCAACTTTTTGCTGGTGCGGCCTGCCCAGTCCCAGCCCCATCTTTCTACCTCTGTCTCTGGAAGTCTTCAAATCAATATCATCTCTCTTCTCAACTCCTCCCTCCACTTTCTACCCCTTGCTCTGGGCACAGTTTTCTAATCAACACAACCATTCTTCCTAGAAAGGGTGTGTTACTTGGCTGCCCTATGAATCAACTCACCATTCATGAAATTCCCTAAACATTCCCTGTCCATCCCTCCCATATATATTATCTCCCCCTATTAAGATGTAAAATCCTTGGAGGAAAGAACTGATTCACTTTTGGATTTGGGTCCCCTGCATTTAACACAGTGCTTGGCACATGTTAAACACATTTTTTTTCATTCATTCATTCATCCATCCATCCATCCATCCATGCATCCATCCATCCATTCATTCATCCACTACTGACTAGGTCCCTTCCAACTCTGAAATTCTGTGTTTCTGTGAAAGTTGTTCCGGTTGGATGTCTCAGAGGCAGTAAACAAACAGGCACACCCAGGCAGCCAAGAGGTTGAGAAGCCTTCCCAAAGGGCTGCAGGTCATAGACCCAGCTGATCTAATGGGCAGGTTTTTTTTTTTTAAAAAACAACCCATACAAACACATTGACACCATCCAGAAGCCAAAGTGTTTGTTCCACAGCAGCTGGAATCTGGCCTCCACATTTGGAAATGAGGAAAGACCGGACAAGGGAAGTGCTAGGGAGAATATAGCTCTTGGATTAGCCAGGGCTTGGCCTGGGCTCCACATCACTGGTGGGCCAGGAGAGGCAGCTGGAGGAGAGCAAAGGATCACACACAATGGTCCAGAGCATCCAAATTCCGGCTGAGTCACCATCTATTCCTGGGGGGCGGACAGGGGCCTGGGGGGAGAAACACATCCTGATCCCACAGAAAAGATCTGGAAGATGTTACACAGCAATGAGGAGGACATTAGCAAATTAAAAAGAGCTCACCCTTCTTTGGTACTTAAAGGTTTGCAAAGAACAACATGAATTTGAAACTAAGAGGCCTGGTTTCAAATGTCCCAGTTATTTCCCGTGTGGCTTTGGAGTTTGGACAAACCAGTTTAATTTCTCTGTTCTTGTTTCCTTTATAAGAGAAGGTTGCTGAAGCAGATAAGTATAACATGCCCATTTTATAGATGAGCAAACTTGAGGCACTTAGTTTCAAGTTAGTTGAACTAAGTAAGTATCGTTACTCTCATTTTGCAGATAAGCTAAACAAGACTTTAAGTAACGTGTTTTGAACATAGTCAAGTACACATCGAAGGCAAAATTGGAGCCCCCGATTCCAAGTTCAAGGATATTTCCACCTTTTACCTCAGTGCTTTTGTTCTTCTGTGTTCTCAACAGTTCTTAGGATTTCCTTGGGAATGGTTTTTCTTTCAATACAGCCCTTTTCAATATGGTCCTTCCTAAGCATGTGTCCTGCTAAACAACGAGTGTCAGACAATTGATCAGGATTGAATATTTTCAATGCTAACAGTTTTGTTCCAAGAGAAGGAAAAGGAATAAGCATCATGTAAGTGTCTAATATATGGTAGGCACTGTGCTAAGCACCTAAAAGCATTATCACATCTGATCCTAGACTAAGGATGCTCACCAGGAACTCTCAGTGCATCAAAAAATATGTTCTGGTTAGGGAGGAGGGGAAAGGAAATTGAGGGAAATGGGAAGAAGAATAAGCCACAGGACCAGAAAAAAAAAAAAGCAGATTAGCAAAGTGGGCCAGTTATCTTAGTTCAGCTGACACATTTTAATGTAATGGTCCCCAGTATAGCTTCAGTCATCAATTAAATAAATAGATTTTGTTTTTAAACCAATGTTTCAGCAGAAGTAATCCTCTCAGCAGCAGCACTGTGGACATTACCAGGGTATGAACTCATAGCACCCTGCAAAGGAGCAGGCACCCCTCTTTTTCTCTCTGCACAACGACTATATCTGTACCAGGAACACAGTCTGACAGAGGATTTTTATTTTAATTTATTAGCTGCAAAGTTCATGAGCTTAATGATTGAAAATATGATTAATTGATTGGCCACCAACATCTCACCTCTTTGCCTTCACAGCACTCTCCCACAACAACCTGGTGAAATGAGTCCTGACAATCTAGCAGGTACCTTTCCTCTCCCCAGAGCATGCGGAGTTATGTCAGAAAACATGCTCCCCATAGGTTCCCATGCAGTTTTTTGGAGGGGAGTCAGGGGGGGAATGGCTGAGCATATGTCTAGGATTGGTCCTCTGTAGGCCAGGACCCCCTTTTCACAAACTTCCTTTTCCTACCCATCTTGTACCCACTATACAAATATCAGCACCCCCATTTTACAGAAGATGAAGCCTGTGCATGGTCGCACGACAGGGTAGCTTTGGAACCAGGATCTGAACCCCGGTTACCTGTCCCTGGCAGGTCAAGTATTTTTTTCCACTATGTGCTTTGCTCACAAAGGACCTAGACAGCTGTAATACACTTGAAACCAGACAGTATACACAAGTTTTCTTGCATTATCTCCACGTCACTTTCACTTATGAGCTTCCATCTTTTATGACTCTCAGGCTGTAGTGTGTTTCCTTAATACCATTTCTCAAAATATTGTAACTTCTGAGACAGCACAATGCTTTCCTCTACAAAACCACTTGCACGATTCCTCCATGTGGTATGGAAGTAAGCATGAGATTTTCAAAGGGGATTTTCACTTATATCTGATAGGTCCTGCCAAGCTAGAAAGAATTCCAATAGGACCCTGGTAGTGGATTCTGGCTCTGTTGTCCTGGGACAAGCCTGTCAAAGTGCATCAAGGCTCGCTATCATAAGGATGGTTACCAGGGAGGGAATACTGGGGGAGAAGGGGCATGGCAAAGTATGAATTGTGAAGGAATTGCTATCTGCATAGGTGGAGGGAGTACCCATGTTGATGAAATTTGGGCTGTTTCAAGTTACCAAAATACTCAATGATTTAGAGAGCTAGTGGAACATGACACTTGAAGTGTAGACTACTGTCCCAGAATATTCAGGCTATCAGACCTTCTTACTCTGTGCAACATTTCCCTTGATGAAGATATTATTTTAATCCATCCATTAACAAGCCTAGATTACCAAACAACTAGGAGCCAGGTACCATGCTAGGCACTGGAGGATACAAGGATAAAACCCCAATAGCCTTTGCCCTCCAGGACTTTACTTTCCATCAGGAGAGACAATATAGAATCTTAACGGTTAATGCTTCTACAGTGATTTAAGGATCACAAAGCACTCTACAAATATTATCTTGATTGATCCACATGACAACCCTGTGAGATAAGTGTTATTATTTTTCCCATTTTTCAGATGAGGAAACTGAGCCAAGGGAGGTTAAGGGACTTGCCAAGGGTCACACTGCCAAAAGATAGCATTTCAAGTTCCTTCCTGACTCTAGGGCCAAAATTCTACCCTTGATACCATCTAGTTGTTTCCCATATTAATATAAACTAAAAGAATACAGATAAATTTTGGAGCAGTCTCTAGAAGCTGGGGCACCTGAGGTGCTGAAAACTAATATTTCTTGTTTTCTGTCCTTTCTTACAAGAGCAAAGAGAGCAAACGAGGCCCATGATTTCCAAAGGGGTCTGAGAGTGTCCTTATCAGCGTAAGCCAGAGACCATCTCCTGATAAGAGTGAGAAGAACCCTATTAACTCTATATTCTCTGAGTCAGCCACAAGACCTTGTTGTGGGGAAACAGTCTGGGCTGTGGGTCCATAGGATAAGAAGCTGCCTGTGTTAACTAACAAACATCCAGTTTTATGCCACAGGAATCTTGCAGAATAATAAGAATCCTAGTGTGTTAGAGGGCATTAGGATATAGACTATCAGAGCTGGAAGCAGGAAGATACTGGATATAAACCAAGTTCAAATTTTCAGCGTGAGCATTTAGACCCTGAAAATCAACAAATGCTAAAAATCAGGGCTTGATCTGTTGCTTTGTGATTGTCTAGACTTAAGAAAAGAAACGGAGAAAATGTTAACAAGGCAGGCTAAGCTTTAAAGTGTGCTGTGTTTTTAGGGATATAGTTGTTAAACGTTTAGCAGCAAACCCCTGGCTATAAGGAACCTTAGATTGTAGAATGTTAGGACCTGTTAAAAGCCAGAAGGGACCTTAGTCCATCCAACCCCTGTATTTGACTGGAAAAGAAAATAAATCCCAAAGAGGGGAAGTTAACTGGAGTTATCCTCACGGGCTGTCTGAAATGTATCACCAAAGCCTGCCTGAAGTCCTTCTTTCCCAGTATGGGATCTCCATAAGCTTCTACTCTACTTAAAACGAGATTATCCTTCATACTAAGTTAGAGGCGACTGATACAGCTCTGGAAAAACCCCTTACCAAAGGTACTTGCTTTGTAAATAAGGAAAAACAAAGTATTGTATAATAATAGACTTTTAGGCACTAAAAATGCTTATGTGTTCTGAGCTAGCTCCTCCTCTTGACCCAAGCCTGGGCTGAAAGATATGGAGTGTAAGGTTGAAAGAGATATGGCTTGGTTCCAGATCATCAATGGCTTTAGGAAAACTAGATTTTTTTTTTCCCAAAAAATAAATATTGGAGTTTAGGTTTTTTCTAGGGCCTACAAGAATGGCCATCATAGGCTGGGGCCTGCACCATGTCCCTGCACCTTCTATAAAGTCATTCTTCATCTCAGCAGCTGACCTCTCTAATTACCCAGGGACACGAGGATCTGAATGTTCTAATTCTGGAATGTTCCAGGGTTCCTCCAAGCCTGCCCGCCCTGGCCTCATACCTCCAGGAGTGGCCTGAAACCAGCCCATTCTCCAAAGCCTCAGGGAGCCAGGCCACCTAACAGAAAGCCTTTTATCCCCCAGAATCCTCTTCCATGGTTAGCATGACTGGACACCCACAAAGTAAAGGGATGGACAACATTAGAAATTCAGAACAACAAAGACCGGTCCTGTTTGTCTGTCCTTGTCTCTAGGCCTCTGTCTGTCTCTCTCAAGAACACATCCACCCAAAAACACACCCGGAGCAGAAATAATAGCTGTATTTATGAACAAAATGGAAGGAAGGAAACAAACATTTATTAAGTGTTATGTGCCAGACGTTGTGTTTAAAAAAAAAATTTAGTTGTAAAAGTAGATAGTATGAGGGGACTTAGGTGACTCAGTAGATAGGGTACTATGCCTGGAGTCAGGAAGAGCTGAGTTTAAATCCAGCCTCAGACACTTGCTAGCTGTGTGACCCTGGGCAAGTCACTTAACCATTATTTGCCTCAGTTTCCTCAACTGTAAAATGGGAAAAATAAAATCACAGGGTTGTTTTAAGAACCAAATGAAATGATATTTGTAAAATGTTTAGCATCCTGCCTGGCACATATTAGGTGCTATATAAATGCTAGTTATTATTATTGTCATCATTATTAGTGCAACAACTGTGGAGGAAAGAGTGCTTAGGGATATAGTTCAGGGATATAGAATTTCCCTGTCATGTGTCCCAGTTTCATACTTTATAAAATGTAGGCCAAAGAATTTCTCTTTTTTAAAAATTAAAAAAAAATTTAAAATTATTTTTCACATAGTTGTTTGTGAGAAGTATTTGCTTTGAAAACCTAGAAGAAATGGGAATTTTAAATACACTATGAAACAAAAATCTGAGTTGTTCCCATTTCGCCACAAAAATTGTCCTCTGATACACTGTCATAGTAAACAGATGACTGTAAAAGCTGTGTTAGGAAAGGAGCAAACTCTAGCAGGTCTCCCCCGGCAGAAAGGCTTGAAGTAAGTAGTATCCCAGGATCCCAAGACATGAAGACTAAGCTTGCTAGATGGAGAGAGACTTTGCCAGAAGTTAGGCAGCAGAAAGAAGGATTTTTTTTTTTTTTTAGTCACAGCAAGCAGTGAGAAAACCTGTTTCATGATGAAACCATGGAGCGGGGAAGTCTCAAGCTATTATTCCAATTATTGTTTAGTCTTTCAGACGAGTCTGACTCTTCATGACCCTGAGGACCATGGCCATCAATACTGTCCATGGGGTTTTCTTGGAAAAGCTACTGGAGTGGTTTGCCATTTCCTTCTCGGAGGAATCAAGGCAAATGGAAATTAAGTGACTTGTCCAGAGTCACACAGCTTTTACGAATCTGAGGTTGGATTTGAACTCGAGTCTTCCTAGCTGCCTCCATTACTGCAGTGATTATACTGCTATTATAGTGAAACTGTGCTTCTCTAGCTTGGATCCACTGAATTCCCTGGTGAGTGAGGTTTTCATCCCTTTGGAGCTCAGACAGAATTCTAAAATGCCAGTCTTAGAAAGGACTATAGAGGTAATTTAGCTTAAGCCCCTCATTTTGCAAAGGAAGAAATGAAGGCTCCAAGCTGGCAGGGTTGAACCATAGTGTTCTGACTGCGGCATGATGTCGTACTGTAAAAACTGTATAATGGGGGTGATAATTGTGGTAAAGTGATTAACACTCTGTCTGGCCCACAGTAAACGCTATATAAATGTCAGCTGTTATTGTTCTTTGGGGCAGCCGTGTGGCACAGTGCATAGAGCACAGGGTCTGGAGTCAGGAAGATCTGAGTTCAAATCCAACCTCAGACACCTACTAGTCCTGTGACCCTGGGCAAGTCACTCGACTCTGTTTGCCTTGGTGTCCTCATCTGGAAAATGATCTAGAGAAGGAAATGGCAAAACATTCCAATATATTTGCCAAGAAAAATCCAAATGGGGTCACAAGGAGTCAGACACAACTGAAAAATATGAACAATAAAAATTATTATTAATTATTATTACTATGTCCATTTGCCATGTCAGTGAAAATTTTCCTTAAATGCATAAAACTATTTTTCTGACTTAGTAAGCAGAACATGGTGAATTTAGCTGAACATTACCTGATCATGTAGGGTCTCCAAATTATTCTGAGTACTTCATAGGGTTAGGGACATAGAAAGGCCTCAAAAATTTTTTTTTTGCTTTTTTTTTGAAGGAAGAATTTAGGGCAATTGGGGTTAAGTGACTTGTCCAAGGTCACACAGCTATTTTTTGTGTGTTGTGTCTGAGATAGGATTTGAACTCAGGTCCTCCTGACTCCAGGACCAGTGCTCTATTCACTGTGGCACCTAGCTGCCCCAAGGTCTCAAAATATTAATGTTGGATGGTATAGACTTGGCAATATGCAGGTGGTCAGTGCAGAAGATTGGGTTAATGTATACAAAAGGAAGAATCAGAGGATCATGAATTCTGAATGGATAAGGGCCTCTAGTCCCTTCCCCTAGAGACCTGCTTGACCAAACATCTTCATTTTGAAGATGAGAGAGCTGAAATCCAGGTAGATTTCCATGTAGGTAGTAAATATTCGAGGTAGCTAGGCAGTGTGGTACAATAGAGTCCTGGGTCTGGAATCAGGAAGACCTCAGTTCAAATCTGTTCTCAGATACCTCGTAACAGTGTGACTCTGGGCAAGCCACCTATCCTTGCTCACCTCAGTTTCTTCATCTGTAAAATGGGTGATGACAATAGCACCTACCTCCTAGGGTTGTTATGAGGTTCCAATGAAATAAATCTGTAAAACTTTTAGCACGTAGAGAATGACTCTAGACCTAGAATTCTGTTCTCTGCACCACACTGCCTTCCCTTTCTCGGACTTCCCCTTAAAGTTGTTGTTCTTTTTAAATGATCAGATCCCTAATAAATAGAATCTTACTTTCCTGTCTTTTTCCTAAAATAAATTAAATTTGTTGCATATTCACTACGTGCCAATTCTGGATAATATAGATGGTCCTGGGAGCTGTTGTTGTGGAGTTGTTTCAGTAGCCCATATATGGTTCTTCACGGTCCCATTTGGAACTGTTTTGGCAAAGATACTGGTGTGGTTTGCCATTTCTTTCCCCAGCTGATGTACAGATGAGGAAACTGAAACAAGTAGGGTTAAGTTACTTGCCTAGGGTCATACAGCTAATAAGTGTCTGAGGCTGGATTTGAACACGGGTCTTCCTGACTCAAAAACTGTATTCCTAAGCAATATCAGAGGAAAGAAGGGAGCATATTGGAGAGACATTGGCTCAAGGAAAATGATGGGAAATGAGGCTAGCTGGAGAGGGTTGGATCAGACTGTAGAGGCCTAGAGTTCCAGACTAAGTCAAGCAGAGGTTAAGTGACTTGCTCAGGGTCACCCAGCTAGCAAGTGTCTGAGGCCACACTTGAACTCAAGTCTTATCAACTCACAAACCTTATTCCTAAGCAAGACCAAACAAACAATAGCAACAACAAAAATTGACCTCCCCACAAAGTTAGCACTATTTTTGTTTATTGTCTTATTCTGATGTTTTATCATGGTATGGAGATGAACCAGGGACCTCAAAGACTAGTCTATGTAACACAAGCTCTGGCGACTGTAACTGGAAATGCTTCAGATGTGGCCCAAGAAACAGTCTTCTCACACCCCACAACACAGTGACACTGGCCTTCCTTTGTGCATGATGCCCTGTTTCCCACCTGCAAGCTTGTGCATTGGCTTTCTCCCTTGCCTGCAACATTTGATCTGAGCTCCTGATCTCAGAATCTTCAAATCTTAGATCTTCAAATCTGAACTCAAATTCCATCATCTTCAAGAGGCCTCTACTAGATGCCCCCAGATGCTAATTGTTGTTATTCAATCATGTCTGACTCTTCATGACCCCATGGACTATTGCATGCCAATACTATCCATGAGGTTTTCTTGGTAAAGTTTCTGAGGTGCTTTGCCATTTCCTTCTCTAGCGGAGTAAGGCAAAGAGAGGTTAAGTGACTTGCCCAGGGTCACCCAGCTAGTAAGTGTCTGAGTTTGAACTCAGGTCTTCCTGACTCCAAGCACAGCACTCTATCCACTGAGCCATTTATCTGCCTCCTAATAACCTCACCTTTAAGATTACCTCTCTGCACCCCCTTTATGTCTTGTATGTATTTAGTTCTTTACATATTGTCTCCCCAATTAGAATATGAGCTCCGTGAGAGCAGGGAAGGTGTTCTTCTTTCTTTATATCTCAAGAACACATAATGCTTGACATGAAGTAAGTGCTTATAAATATTTGTTGACTGACTATCATGCAAGCACCATCCTAGCTAAGTGCAATAGACTCACTACCAGAAGGCTGGCCACCAGACATTCATTTTTGTTGTTGGATTTTCTTAAATTATTACAATTATTACTAAATTATTACCATTTTGTGATAAGATGACAATCAACAAAAATGAGTCAGGAGAGCCTGCAACATGGGCTAGTGAGGGAAAATCTCACTACTGAAATTATGGATCACCAATTTAGAGCTGGAAGGAAACTTAAAATAAAACTGTGGGCAAAATGGAATGGATTTTAAAATAAATGATATGGGACCAAGGATTTTAGGGTAAGGGGTGTAGAGAAGAGCACAAGATTTTCTTCAGTCAGAAGTCTGAGCATCACATGATGCCAACCACAGGAAGCATTTATTAAGCACATATGGTATACATGGCATTATACGAGGTACTGGAGATGATGACGGTAACTCATGATCTCTGAGACCTTGAAAGCTAAGAGGAGAAGCTCAGATAAGCTAAGAATGGAGGCTTGGACCAACCCCAATATGGTTTTAAAAAAATGGGGCCAGGATTCAGGTACCAACATCATTCTAGAGTGACCATAAGTAGATTCTTCATAACTGATTTCATTGTTGGCTATATTTAACAACAAGTCAACTTTCTCAAAAATCTCATGTGGAAGAATACAGTTCTATAGCTAGGCTAGACTCTCTTGGAATCATGGACCACAGCAAGCTCTTGGATTTTCCATTGTCCATCTTTTTTTCCTTTTTAAATGAAAAAGGATTTTATTTTTTGTATTTTGAGAGTTTCCTATTTCTGTCGTTCTTTTCCCTTCAACCCTTCTCCATTTTAATGCCTCTTTGTAAAAACAATACAAATAACAACAGGAGTATTTAAGTCATCCAACAGAACATCCACAACTGACAATACATATACCACACACCACATCTGTGGTTCCAACTAATGGAGCGTTTAACGGTTAGCTAGAAACTCTGTTGTATTTTATACTTGAATCATATATGATGCAAATATTACCAAATGTCTTTTAAATATGACCTTTCTATCCAAATGGTAGGACCATGATTAAGTTCAAGCAAGTGTAAGAATCTTTTAAATAAATATTCACCTCAGTTATAGATCCAAAATCAAGATGAAAAAGTAGATACATAAGGCCTTAGGATTCTTTAGTCTTTTAAAAAAAATTTATTTACTTATTTGTTTGTAGTTTTCACTATTCACTTCTATAAGATTTTGAGTTCTAAATTTTCTCTCCTTCCTTTTGCTCCTCCCTGCCTAAGATGGTGTGCAATCTGATATAGGCTGTACATGTATAACATAGGTTATACAATCATATTAAACATATTTCCACATTAGTCATGTTGTAAAGAAGAATTAGAACCAAAGGAAAAAAATCATGAGAAAGAAAAAAAGATGTACTAGATGCTTCCATCTGCATTCTGACTCCATGGTTCTCTCTCTGGATGTGGATAGCATTTTCCTGCGCGAGTTTTTTGTAACTGTCTTAGATCCTGGTATTTCTGAGAAGAGTAAAGTCTAGCAAACTTAGTTATTGCCCTATGTTGCTCTTACTGGGTACAACGTTCTCCTGGTTCTGCTCACTTCGCTCAGCATCATTTCAAACAAGTCTTTTCAGGATTTTCTGAAATCCATCTGCTCACCATTTCTTATAGTCCAATAGTATTTCATTACATTCATATATCACAACTTGTTCAGCCATTCTACAATTGATGGGTATCCCCTCAATTTCCAGTTCTTTGAACCACAAAAAGAACTGCTACAAATATTTTTGTACATGTGGGTCCTTTTCCCATTTTTTATGATCTCTTTGGGATACAGACCTAGAAGTGGTATTGCTGGGTCAATGTCCTTTGGGCATAGTTCCAAATTGCTCTCCAGAATGGTTGGTAGAGTTCACAACTCCACCAGCAATGCATTAGTGTTCCAATTTTCCCACATCTTCTCCAGTATTGATCATTTTCCTGTTTTGTCATGTTAATCAACCTGATAGGTATGATGTGGTACCTCAGAGTTTTAATTTACATTTCTCTAATCAGTAATAACTTAGAGCATTTTTCATATTACTGTAGATAGCTTTAATTTCTTCATCTGAACACTGCTTGTTCATATCCTTTGACCATTTACCAACTGGAGAATTATTTGTATTCTTATAAATTTGATTCAGTTCTTTATATATTTTTAAAATGAGGCCTATATCAGAGACATTGACTGTAAAAATTGTTTCCCAGCATTCTGCTTCCCTTCTAATCTTAGTTGCATTGGCTTTGTTTGTGCAAAACCTTTTTAATATAATGTAATCAAAATTATCCATTTTGCATTTCATATGCTCTCTATCTCTTGTTTGATCATAAATTCTTTCTTTCTCCATAGACCTGACAGGTAAACTATTCATTGTTCTCCCAATTTGTTTTTAGTCTCACCTTTTATGTCTAAATCATGTGCCCATTTTGACCTTATCTTGTATACAGCGTAAGATGTAGGTCTATGCCTAGTTTCTGCCATATTGTTTTCCAATTTTCCCTATAGTTTTTGTTAAATAATGAGTTTTTATTCTAGAAGCAGGAGTTTTTGGATTTATCAAACAATAGATTACTATAGTCATTGACTACTGTGTCTTGTGCACCTAACCTGTTCCACCATTAATCCATCACTCTATTTCTTAGCCAGTATCAAGTACCTTTGATGATTGCTACTTTATAATAGTTTTAGACCTGGTTCAGGTAGGCCAGCTTCCCTTCCATTTCTTTTCACTATTTCCCTTGATTTTCTGGATCTTTTGTTTTTTCAGATAAAATCTGTTATGATTTTTCTTAGCTCTATAAAATAATTTTTAGTAGTTTGATTGGTATGGCACTAAATAAGTAAATTAGTTTAGGTAGAATTGTCACTTTGATTATATTAACTCAGTCTACCCATGAGCAACTGATATTTTTCCAATTATTTAGATCTGAAGTTATTTGTGTAAAAAATGTTTTTTAATTGTGTTCATATAGTTCCTGGGTTCATCTTGGCAAGTAGACTCCCAAATATTTTATATTGTCTACAGTTACTTTAAATGTAATTTCACTTTCTATATCTTGCTGCTGGGCTTTGTTAATAATATATAGAAATGCCGATGATTTATATGGGTTTATCATTGTCCCTCTTCTTGGTTTGAGTCTGTGCTCTGATCAGCAGGTATGACTTGTTTTGTTTCTAAAGGGACATTGCCCCTGACCTCATTCCCTATAAAGGCAGAAATGAATAAAGGCTACCTCCTGATCAGAGATTAAAAACTTGGCTCCTGGGGAAAAGTTTGGAGGAGCAAAGAACCTGCTGAGATCAGTGGAAAAGGCATGACCAAGAATCAGGCAGGCCACCATGGTTTTTTTTTTTTTTTTTTTGCTTTTTTTGGAGGAGGGAAGGCAGGGCAATTGGGGTTAAGTGACTTGCCCAAGGTCACACGGCTAGTTTTGTGTTAAGGGTCTGAGATCGGATTTGAACTCAGGTCCTCCTGACTTCAAGGCTGGTGCTCTATTCACTGTGCCACCTAGCCGCCCCTCACTGTGCCACCTAGCCGCCCCAGGCCACCATGTTATAAGAAGTCATCTCAGCCAAAGAACCAGGAACTGATTTAATAAAAACAGGTCATCAGAGCAGCACAGAAGAGTGAGTTGTTTATGATTTCTGGATTCCTTTCAAGGTCCATTACAACCTGATCACATTCTAACCATACTGCCTTGCCTCTGACTGTTTATGGCACAATGGAAAGGTTACTAGGTTGGAAGTCAGGAGGCCTAGTCCCCATTCTCCCATCGTGATAACCTAGGTGAGTCACTTAACCATGTAGATGATCACTAAATCTTCACATCCAGGTCTTGGTTCTTCTAGGTTCTGGTACATTTATCAATCAACTTCTGCATAACTCTACCTCAGTGTCTAGCAGAAACCTCAGACTCAGTGTATCCAGAATACAACTATTATCTTCTCCTGAAATCTACCCCTACCCCTAACTCCCTTATTTCAATCAAGGGAAGTCAATATCCTTCTAGTCACCCAGGTAAACAACATTAGAGTCAACCTTGCCTCTTCTCTCCCCTTCACTTTCCCTGGAATCAACCAGTTGTCTAGAATTGTTGATTTTATGTCCACATCCTTTTCCTTCTCTCCTCTTAACCAACTACCATCCTAGTTCAGGCTCTTATCCTCTCTCGCCAGAATTATTACAACAGCCTTCTAATTGGTCTCCTTGTTTCCAGTCTCTTCCTTCTCCAACATCAATCAATGCTGATGTAGTACTTTCCAAATATTATCTCTTTTGATACTCACAACAACCATGGAAGGTGGGTTCTATTATTATTCCCATTATACAGACGAGGAAACTAAGCCAGATGGACGTTAAGTGACTTGCTTAGTGTCACACAGCTTTTAAGTGACTAAGGCAGGATTTGAACTCTGGTCTCCCACCTCCAGGTCCAGTGCTCTATCCAATTTGACACCTCTGTAGATGCCTCAAATCCATCCTCTAAACAACTAACAAATTGGTATTCCTAAAGCATAGGTTAGATCATACCACTTCCTTGCTCAAACTTGAATATTTCTCTTAACGCTTCTGTGATAAATTACATTTGTTGTTTAAAGTCATTTATTTGTCATTTAAAGTCTTCCATAATCAGGCTCCAATCTAGCTCTCTAGCCTTGTTTCCCACTACTTCCCCTCACTCTTTTTACATTAAAACCAATTAGTCTTGCCCATTACTCCACATACACAACAGTCTACCTCCTGTCTCCATATCCTTGCACCGGCCAAGACGTATATCTAAAATGACTTCCCTCCTCTTCCTCTTCTTGGAATCCTTCGCTTCCTTCGAGGCTCCAGCCATCTTCCAGGTGACTCAGTCTTCCTGATCTGTATGTTACCGGTGGTCCCAGCTGGCTTTATAGGAGAAAGTGAAAATCCAATTCACTTGCATGTCATGGAATCAACTACCTGTTATCACAGTCCTTTCTGAGAATGAAGAACAAACAACAACAAGGTGTCTCAGTGAATACAGTGCTAGTTCTGGAGTCAGGAAGACCTGAGTTCAAATCTGGCACCAGACATTTGCCATATGTGTAACCATGGACAAATCACTTAACCTCTGTCTACTTCAGTTTCCTACAGGGGCAGGGTTTGCCCTCACTGGAGGTTCTGGCTCACAGACTAGATGTCCAATAATCAAGTATAATGTAGAATGGACTCTTGTTCAAGTACAAGATGACCTCTGAGGTGGGACTCTCACCATTCAGAAGTCCTGTAAGAGCAGACACTCAGATTAAGCAGGGCAGTGCTAGGTCAGCAAGCAAGATACAGGGTATGTTAGATACAGGAATAATTCAGTCCATTTCCCTAAAACCTTGGCTTCCCCATGGAACTTTAATGTATTCCCCCTTCTTTACCCATCATTGACCTCCCAGCATGAAAGAGCACAGGCCAAGGTCTTTCTAAATTAGCTTCACCTAGAAGACCAACAGCACGCAGTGTCAATAAGGAAGAGTCAAAGGGGCTTGACAACAAAGGAGGAATACACATTGTGCTGACCCATTGTTAAAACAGGTGTAACCTTTTTATTTATGTGATCAGAGTTCAGTTCTAAAAGATGGCTAGGCAGCTAGGTGGCCCAAGACATAGAGCACTGTGGACAAAAAGACTAGAGATCAAAATTGACTTTAGGTGCTTATTAGCTGCGTGACTTTGGTAAAGTCCTTTAACCTCTATCTCAGTTCCCTCACACATAAAATGAAAATAATAGCAGTCGCTACCTCCCAGGATTGCTGTGAGGACAAAATGAGATGTATTTAAAGTACTTTGTAAACCTTGAAGCTATATATAAAAATGTGATCATTACTATTATTAACAATAATAATAACAAGACGGCAGTCCTGCTGTGTAGTGGATACAGTGCCAGGCCTGGAGTCAGGAGTTCAAAACCAGCTTCAGACACTTATTGGTTGTGTGACCTTGGCCAATTGACTTCACCCTCTTTGTCTCAATTTCCTTATGTATAAAATGAGTTGAAGAAAAAGAAATGGTAAAACCACCCCAGTATCTTTGCCAAGAAAACCCCCAATGGAGGCATGAAGAGTCAGATGTGATCATGGTAATAAGAGACATTAGAGGCTGTGTAATTAAACTCCTCTGTAAAGCATGAATCCCCTCTTCCCCTCCCAAGAAATTGCACTGTTGCCTCTGGAATCCAAGAGAAACTCCTCTGTTTGCCATTTAAAGTCCTTCATAAACTTCTTCCAACCTACTGTTCTAATTTGTAAGTGTTGCACATGACTCCCCTCCACATACTCTATTGTCCAGGGTTTAGATAACTTTTAAATTTATTATTATTATTACTATATTATACTCATATTTTGCTATATATTATTTTTAATCTCCTTTTATTAAGAGGATTTGTTCTGTGAAGTTTGGATTCAATCAAAGGGCTGCACTTGAGGACCTAGGGGGCCACAGGTTCCCCACCCCTGGTCCAGACAGTCTAGCTCTTTTGCTGTTCCCTCCATACAATAATCTGGCTCCTACCTCAAAGCCTTTGCATAGGCTGTATCCTTTACACCTGAGATGTACCCCCTCTTCACATTCATCTGGATCTCTCACTTCCTTTAAAGTTCATTTCAAGTACCATCTCCTACATGAAAACTTTTCTGATGCCACCTGTCTACTAGAGGCTCCTTTCTTCTCCAAATTACCCTATCATTTTCATATAGAGTTTGTAAACACTTAAAGGAGGAGATATTTTCTGCCCCCTCTCAAAACTCTACCCGTACCCTCACTAAATTAAAAAACTCATTGAAGGGTATAATGACTAAAGCAATCCCTTCCTCCTCTGAAGTTCTGTGTTCTAGCATTCTAAATCCTAATACTTTTTCCAGATCCAAACTCCTATGTTCTAGGATCATAGATTTAAAATTAGGAGGGACCTTAGCAATAATTTAGTCTAGCCCATTTATTTTCAAGGTGTAGAAGCTAAAAACTCTTTAAAGTCACATTCAGTTTGGACATTCAGTGTTCCAAGGCCCCTCCACCTCCAGCATTCTATTATGTTCTCAGACTCTATGTCCTAAGGAGCCTCTCACATTCCATGTGCTAAAATCCTTCCCAGATCAATGATTCTATCTCATACTCCAAATCTGTCCTATCCTGACCTCTCTTAGAATTTTCTTAACTTCATTTTCTGGGGCCTCTCTTGGCAGTCAAGTCAGGATCAAATATAAAATTATTTTTGCCTTCAGGATCAGTTACAAATCTTCTGCTTGGTTTTTAAAGCCCATCAAAACCTGGACCCCTAAGTGCACACCCTTTGACCCAGCAATACCACTCCTAGGGTTGTATCCTGAAGAGATCATAGAAGTGGGAGAAGGACCTGTATGTGCAAAAATATTTATAGCAGCTCTTTTTGTGGTGGCAAAGAATTGGAAATGAAGGAGATGTCCATCAATTGGGAAATGGCTGAACAAGTTGTGGTATATGAACGTAATGGGATACTATTGTGCTATAAGAAATGAGGAGCAGGGGGC
>CM053594.1:80871375-80881413 GCA_028646575.1 Pseudocheirus occidentalis
GATCAAGTCTGGTCATAGACAAGAGTCAGGATGTACCTTTCTGCTTGATGTGCATCTTATTTTTCCTAAAATTTGTCATTGTAACTTTAAAGTTACACAAATCAACAGGTTTCTAGTATATATGATATGAGGATTAAGAGGGCTTTGGGGATGTTCTGGGCAGGGTGGAAGGAGGGACACACTGAGGCTTCATGCACATTTATTCATCAAACAACAAATATGTATTAGGCACCTACTATGTCCAGGAGCTGGAGCTTCAAAGCCAAAAGTTAAATAGTATCTACTTACAAAGAACTTAGATTCTATCAGGGGAGATGATATCAGCACGGGGTGCCTCTGATCACCTTGGTACATAAGCATATGCAAAATAAAAGCGATTAGGGGAGTGGGTAACACTATAATAGCAGTTAGCATTTGCATAGCACTTGAAGCTTTTCAGCATGTTTTACGTTTATGATCTCCCTCAATTAGCACAACAACCCTGGCAGGAAGGTGTTATTTATTATTATCACCATTTTACAGTTGAGGAAACTGATGCAGACAGGTTCGATGACTTGCCCTGTCACAGAGCTAGCACCCATCTCAGACTAGCCTCATGCTCAGGTCTTCCTAACCCCAAGTGCAGCTGTTGATCCACCCATACTACCTAGTCACCTAAGAGCTAGCCCCTAGCCCAGAGGGATCAGGAGAGATTGTTCTCAGGTGAGGAGGTAGGACAGAAGGAATCCATAGGGACCCCAAGCAGGTTCTCACAACCCAATCTATGGAAGAGATCACCAGTGGTATCTTTGTATTTGGTTAATCCAGAGCTGGGGAGAAAAAAGGCATACAATGAAAACCCCACTTCTGTTTTTGAAGAATCTGCTTCTTTGACATAGTTTCAAATCCTCTTATCAACTTCCTGCTCACACATACATTCTTTCCCACTATCTTCCAATCTAAAACTGTGTTTGGCTGCAATAGAATAAACACTGTCAACTCTAATTTGCTCCATTATAATAAATGAATGAATGAACGAATAAATAAATAAATGAATGAATAGATAGATACATAGATAGATAGATAGATAGATAAATAGATAAAACAAATAAATATTGTTCATTAGAAGATAGCTCCTAGTGGGCCAAGCACGAGCAGAGGTCACAAGTGACATTAGTCTATTGACCAAAAATATTTATTGAATACTGTGAGGAATGCAGTGGAGACATAATACAATCAATCACCCAATCAGCAATCATTTACTAAGTTCTTACTCTGTGTCAAGAACTGGTTTAGCACTCAGGATACAAAGAAAGAGTGAGAAGGATCTCTATCCTCAAGAAGCTAACATTCTAATGGATGAGGATTTAGTAGGTGATGAGGTACAGGCTCTGGGACCCCCCCTCTTGAGCTCTTGAGGTGCAGGCTGTGGGAAACCCCTTGAAGTCTGATTGAATCTTCCCACTTGATGAGGCATTTGCAGAAGCCATAAGTATTTCATTGTGGCTGGGCCCAAACCTCTGTTACTAGACTGGTCCTTCACTGTCCATCTGCTTCTCACCCTGGAGCCTATCAAAATATCAATCCACTCTTGCATTGACCTCATTAACTCCTCCTGAAGACCCTCCCCAAACTCCTCCTCCAGACCACCCCTAGATTCCTCTGCATATAAGACCCCATCTTCTCTCTATGTGTGAGAGTGCCATAGAATGCCCTAGCACAGACTTAATTGTGTGAAACCTCCATAGAACAACCTAGCATAGACCGGCTCCTTAAGAGACTACCCCATATGGCGAACTTGAACTTTCAATAAACTTTACTTTTCTTTGACTGAGAAGACTTGAGTGGAATTCTTTCGGCTTGACCCGGCATGTTGGTATTTTGGGGTCTCAGGCAACACTAAGCCCTCTTTGGGCAGCCTCTTCAGTGGGCATCAGGAAGGCTGGGTTCTCATTCTATATCTCTTGCTAACCAGCTCTGTGATTTCAGCAAGTTCCTTAACCCTCCCAGAGTTCCAGTGATAGAAATATCCCTATTTCATACTTTAGGAAAGTCATGGCTCCTCTCTGTACCTCAATTTCCCTATCTGTAAAATGAAAGGGTAAACCAGATGATTTCCAAGGTCTCTATCTAAACTCATCTACCTTATGGTCCTAGGGCTCTTGTGAACAGAATTTTTCCCCAAAGGTAGGGGTCACTTTTCCTGAGTCCAGTCCTAACACAAAGGGGCAAATGAACTCTAACAGAAGCAACTGGCATAAAATCTCTTTGTCTCTCCAAAGAGCAAAGGCCTCATTCCCATATCATATGGAAAATGTGTAATCTAAATTACAGTTTTCTATCACCTAGAGCTCTGCAACCCTTAGGACTTTCCAGGTGGTTCCCTCCCAGGCAGGTATTCAATGTTTGTGTTTCAAACTGTTTCCCTAAGGATTTTCTTCCAGCCAACACCTACACTAAAGTCAATAATTCTTTAAGGATCTAATGGCCCCAATCCTAGTTCCCACCTCATTAATGTGCAACAAAAGTCACAGATTATCAGTGCTGGAAGAAACCATAGGTAAGATTTGGGTTTGGGGCTTTTTATTCGTCTTTTAGGGTGCTATACCTTCTCCTCTCCAAAGAAAGGCAAATTTTGATGGCCAGAAGCTTCGGGCTTACTGGCTAGATTCCTTCTTTTCTTTACCCTCTCTCTGTCTCTGTCTCTCTGTCTCTGTCTCTCTCTCTGTTTCTCTCCCCCCCCCCCACTCTCTCTCTCTCTCTTTCTCTCTCTCTCTCTCTCTCTCTCTCTCTCTCTCTGTCTCTCCCTCTCTCCCTCTCTGTCTCTCCTCCCTCTCTTTCTTTTCCCCCTTCTCTACACCCCTCCCCCGTTTCTCCCTTTCTCTGTCTCTGTCTCTTCCTTCTTTCACAAAACCTGAAACCCAGTTTACTCTGTAGCTCATAGACTAGACCACTATAGGTCTCTGCCCAAGCTCCACTTAATGACTGTCGTATTTTGGGCCCTCCTGGATTGCAGTGAATGTCAATGATAACTGTTTCTCTGTGGAAGGTCTTCCCCTCCCACTTTGAGTTTTTTCTTCTATTTTTCTAATTAGAGAGTCCATCTCTTGACTCATTTCTTCAAGAGGCCTATCTGTTGAATAGGCGTTGCCTCACTCTGAGTACATGAAAAGGCCTTAGCCTAGAAGGACCAGGGTCTCCCATTGCATCCTGGGGCATCTCCAATCATCCTGATGAATATCTGGTCACTGGACCCAGATGACTCCAGAGGAGAAAGTGAGGCTGGTGACCTTGCACAGCCCTCCCTCCCTCAAATCAAAGTCAACTGCAAGTCATGTCATCATTGCCCTGATGCCATGATCCTCTTCAAAAATGAAGGACAAACACAACAACAACAGCAACAAGGAGAAACTTTCTAACCCACAAGCTGTCACAAAGTGGAATGGGGTGTTCTGAAAGGTAGTGAGCTCCTGGTTGATGGAGGTCTTCAAGCTTCAAGAAGGATGCAGGAAAGGTGAACTGGGAAAAGGAGAGAATCCTTTCCTGGATCTCTCAAAAGGAACCACCTTTCCCACCACATTTTTCTGCTCCTCAAATCAGTCTGAATCTCAAGAAAAAAGAAAGCAACACTAAAGAATAAGCTGGTACTATTTCTCACAATAAACCCTGAGAGGTGGGTGCTTTTATTATGCCATTGTACAGATGAGGAAACCAAGGTGAATAGAGGTTAAGTGACTTGCCCAGGGTCTCACAACTAGTAGATATATGAGGTTGAATTTGAACCCAGGTGCTCTCTATCCACTGCATCACATACTTTCTCTCTCCACCTGCACAGCCCCCCCAATGACTAGCCCAGAATAGTACACAGAGCAAGTCCTCTACAATGTGTTTGTAATAAAAATGGAGCAGTTGATAGAAAATGGATCTATTTTTAAATGTAACTATGGGGGGGGGGCACAGCACAAGGAGGTCTGGAATCATGATTTTGCTGGTGGAACTACTGTCAAAGGGACTCCCTCCTGTTCTGTCACTCAGTCTCCAAGGTTATCTGATGGTCCTGCAAGGTTAACAAATCACCCCATGTCACACAGCCAGCATGTGTGACAGGAGAGATTTGAATTCAGTTCTTGACTCCTAGACCTTCTCTCATATCCACTATCTACTTACACTACCTCTCCCACAGAGCAACTGTAATGTTATGTAATGTTAATGGAATATGAAGAGCTTCCCCATCCATTAATAGGCATAGGTGACCGTGTGTTCAATCGCAGATGTGTTGCTGCTTTGAGCTCCAGCCCAGCTATATGATACATCCTGAGTCATACAGAGCCCGCTGGGGGAGGAGCTTGCCTTAAAGGAACTTGCCTAGGCAGAGGCTTGCTTATAGGAAGGCTCTCACGCTTTTTGGTACTAAGATAATTAGGCACTGGGGCGGCTAGGTGGCGCAGTGAATAGAGCACCGGCCGGGAGTCAGGAGGATCTGAGTTCAAATCCAGCCTCAGACGCTTAACACAAAAACTAGCTGTGTGACCTTGGGCAAGTCACTTAACCCCAATTGCCCTCCAAAGTGCAAAAAAAAAGTGATGGCAAAATTTGAATAATACAAATTAAATGCAAAAGTGTGTCCTGTACATACTTTCTTCAGAGACACAACTGTTAAACTTTTACAAGCAAATATTGTCAAGGACAGTATAGAAGTGACTGATTTACTAATTATTGCTTTTAAAAAATCTAATAAAATGCTTTGAGGAAACTACAGAACAAAAGGAAACTGACTGACTTACTTGTTCAACTAATGTTCTTTATCAAGCAGATTCGGACATTAAGGAGAATTATCCCTCAGACAATGAAGAACGTCAAAGATGAAAGAATGAAAAAGTGATTGCTGTGTGACAAGGCTGAGGCTTCTAGCAGGAACATTTAACAGGCCTAAGGCAGACTTTCTGGAAGGTTTACAACAAGGAGATACTAAAAGAATTTCATGCTTTGATCAAAATAGCATTTCAGATGTCATTCGCTTATTTTATCATGAAGATGATATTGTGCAGAAATGTATTCCAAAGGAGTATTAAACTGATTTGCATTGTTAAAAAAAATGAACATACTGATCATTGGGAGGGGGGTGGGCAGATGGCCACAAAGAGTTCAGATAAAATAGAGTCACTGAGCACAATAGAAAACTGAGATCCAGAAAACTTCTCTATTACATCTGAATAGCTGATAAGACTCAGAGCCGGTACTTGCAGAAGCATAAAAACTCAAGAGTTAGAAGGAAATTTAGATGTCACCAATTCCAACCTGGCCTTGAAGGAGAAACACTTCTTTACATCCCTGATGGGTGCTCACCCAGCCTTGGATTGAAAACTTTCAATGAGAGAGAACTCAATACTTCCCAAGGCATCCCAACCCATTCTATTTTTGAATAGTTTTAGTTGAAACCTACTTCCCTTCTCTAGTTCTGCCCCCTGGGGTCAAGCAGAATGGGTCAAACACATTTCCCATTGGGTAGGCTTCAAACTCAGAATCTCCTTAATCCAAGTCTGAGGTTCTTTGAATGACAGAATATTCTTTGTTGCATGGTTCTCCTGGGGAAAAAGCCTCGACCAGTGAAATCCTGCATCTAGAATAACAGCAACAAAATTTAGATTCTTAAGTGAAGGAAATATTTACCTACCTTAAGAGAGGCTTTGTGAGGAATATGTTGGATAAATTTTAAAATAATAATATAATTATTATATAAGGTTGTCACTTAATAAGTCATAATACAAATATGACCTATTATTATTATTATTATTATGACTGGACATCTAGACCTTCTGGTCAAACTCTTGACCCTGGAAGGCTGGACATGGATACAACTCAGGTTTGGGTTACCCAGCCCAAAGCTGGGTTGTCCCCAAGTCTTAGTGATGGGGTGGGGCTGGAATTGAGTATTTCCTTGTTATAAGTATTCCTACAGACTTTGCATTTGAATAGATACTGGGGTTGAAAAGCTTCTGCAAACATGAACTCTTCTGATCTTATGAGGAGCCCAGAGAAGTGTACTCATCTCCAATTTATAGCTGAGGCCAGCCCAGGAGCTGATGATCCCACCCTGCAAATCTCCGTTCCAATCAAACCCCCTGCTGGAGTACTAACTGTGCCCAGTACTGGGCCATGCATTTTAGAAAAGACACTAACAGACCACAGGAGATCCAGAGATCTGGAGGTTGCCTAGGGCAAAAATGACATGGAGTTCTCCCAAACTCAAGGGGAGATGATTCAATTGTGTTGTTATCTTGAGACCAGTAGTTTGTTCTGTCTCAACCAATGGTCTTTTTCTGGACTGAAACTAATATTGGCTCCATCCCAGAGATAAATAGGTCAGAAGAGAGGCAAGTGATGAGCCATAAACCCATAAAGCCATAAAGTTAGGGGGGTGTCTACCCCAAGGAAGTGAAGACTTCCCCAGGTGGAATGGATGGATGAGAAGAATTTGTTCCAATAGTCATGAAGGTGGATAAAGAAGGCACTGTGGAGAGCTTAGAGCTTGGTCAGACATAGAAGTCACCGAGGTCATCCAGTACATCCCAGGCCATCGCCAGTCATCTTGAATTCTCTCTTGCTATTGTACTTCGAAGACTCTAAGAAGGGAAAGTGAGGCTGACAATTTTGTGCCTCATTTAAATCCAATTCCTCCACAAGTCAAGGCATCACTGAATGATGTCACTGGTCCTTTTCAAAAACAAAAGGCAAATAATAACAACAATCCTAAAAAATAAGAGCTCACTCTTTTGCCCCTGAAGTTGTAGGCCTCATACTGTGTTCTGGTACGACACATCTTCACCCCCTAGAGAGAGGTCATCTGCACTGCCACCCTGTTCTTCTCCTCCCCGTTTTAAAACAAGTCAGTTTCTGAAGGATGGAAGAAGTTTTTATGGACATACATGGGTACAGAATTAAAGACTTTCACACTTGGCAGCAAAAGTTCCAAAGAGATGCCATTTCAGCAGGATTCTAAAGCTGTCCTTTGGTGGACCCAACTGCCAGAGAGTAGGGAAGGGTCCAGTCCATCAGGCACTTTGGGCAGCACCTCCAGGTCCTGTGAATGGAAGGTCATAACATGTCCAGCAATAATCCAACGTATTATATACAGTCAAATGAAGAGTTACATAGGAGAGAATAAGGGGTATGGATTCTGGGATTCTCATGAGTCTTCTATATCCACCTCTATACAATTAAAGCAGGCTTTTCTACTGCCCCAGGTGGATATTGTACTCAGAGGCATCTGTCCACTTCAGACCAATTTCTAGCACATATTCTGGTCCGTTTAGTTTTCAGTATACTGTTTTGTCTTTACAGTTCCTGATAACTCAGAGTAATTATGGCCATGGGAGGTGCTTTTGAATTTGGAGAGTTACAGACATTTCATTACTGGTCCATGTAACGAATCCCTGCAGTCATTATGGAAGAGAGATTGTGGCCTTCCAAATTATAGTAGAAAATCCAACAATGGTTTAATAATAGTCATAGAGTCTACTTTGGCAGGCAGAGTATGCTTTAACCCATCTTGAAAACATAGCTATGATAAGAATATATTCATAATTACGCATAGTTGTTTGAGTAAAATTAACTTGCATGTGTTAATGAAAGGTTTCCAGGGAGTGAAGTGCACTGCTCTCTTTCTTTTGATTGGCCTCCCAACATTATGTCGTAGGCAAATAGGACTGGTGATATCCCAATCCACTGGAACTCGGTAGCCTTTGACCCTATCAATTGTCCTCTTTTCCTTGCCACACATCTCTTCGGATTTTTAGGACTCCACTTTCTACATTTTCTCCTTTTATCTAAGCCTTGCCTGTGGGTCATACCCACTACCTGGAGGTAGCCCACAGGACTCTCTCCTTGGTTCTCTTCTCTCCTTCCTCCCTCTACACTATTTCACTTGGTGATCTTATCAGTTCCCGTAGATTTTGGATTGATTTATCTCTGCCAGTAATTCTCAAGTCTCCTTATCCAGCTCCAATCTCTCATTTGACCTCTAATCTCTCATCTCCTAACTGCCTACTAGATATCTTGAAACTGGAATCCTGTAAAACTATGTCCAAAACTGACCTCCTCTTTCCCAGCAAACCTTCCCCTCTTTCTTACTTCCCTTTTACTATTGAGGACATCATCAACTTCCCAGTCACTCAGGCTGCTAACTACCCTTGCTTCCTTTCCTTTCTACTCTCGTCATGCCCATATCCAATCTCTCACCAAGGCCTGTTGTTTTTCTTCTAACATCTTTCACACGTGACCCCTTCTCTGGTACTGTCACCATCCTGGTAAGAGTCCTTATCACCTCACACCTGGAATACAGTAAAATTCTACCTCCCTCCTTATTCCAATCCACCCTCCAGTCAGTTGTTCAAGTGTCCTAATGCTCAGGTCTTATCATGTCACTTCCCTACACAAACTCCAGTGGTTCCATATCATCTCAAGAATTAAACATAAAATCCTCTGGTACTAAAGCCTCTGACAATTCCCCCCCAGCACCACTACATTTACAGTCTAACCCCTTGTTCCTCTCTACCTATGTGAACTAATGATGCTGGATTCCTTGCTGTTCCTTGAAAATTTTGATCCAATTCAATAAACATTTATTAAGCACCTGCCATGGGGCAGCTAGGTGGTGAAGTGGAGAGAATACAGGGTTTGGAGTCAGGAAGACTCTTCTTTCTGAGTCCAAATCTGGCTTCATATACTTACTAGCCACATGCCCCTGGACAAGTCACTTCAACCTGTTTGCCTCAGTTTCCTCAAATGTAAAATGAGCTGGAAAAAGAAATGATAAACCACTCCAGTATCTTTGCCAAGAAAACCTTAAATGTGATCAGACGCAACTGAAAACTGACTGAACAAAAGCACATGCCAGGCACTTTGGTAAGTTCGGGGGATACAAAAGGAAGTAAAAGCCAACCCCTACCGTCAAGGAACTTGAGATCTAATGGGGGAGAACAAGATATTCAGTCTTCCAACTCTGGGTATTTTTTTGTGGCTGTCCCCCCTACCTTCCAAAGCTCTCTGAGCTCTCCTGGATTCCCTCACATTCCAGCTAAAATCCCACCTTCTGCAGGATGCCTTTCTCGATTCCTCTTAATTCTAGTGCCTTCCTTTAGTTTCCTATTTGTCCTGAATGTGACTTGTATGCACAGTTACTTGTGTGTTGTCTGCCCCCTCCCAATGTGCTTCTTTATATCCCCAGAACTTAATACAATATCTGACACATACTAAGTGCTTAATAAATGCTTAATGACTTGACTGACATGAAAACACCAGTGAAGGGACTCATAGTCGTGCCATGAGGTTGAAGGATCTGAGGACATTTACCCTGGAGAAGATCACAGAATCAGAGCTGGAAGGAAACTTTAGGATTATCAAATCTAACCATCTTCCCCACTTGTTTATTTTTTAGAAAGAAAGGTCAAGTGAGACTTCTCCGAGGTCCATAGCTAGTAGGTGTCTGAGAGAGGAACTGAACCTAAATCTTCCTGAAACAAAGTCCATTACTCTATTAACGATACCAAGCTTCCATGATCCTTCAAAGAGATTGTGACTTGTCCCAGGTCACACAGCTAGTAATAGATTCTTCTAACATAATTTGTCACTCTCCTCCCAACACCCAACATCCCGCCCCCCACACACCCTTCTACCCCCCACTCCACTTAGGTGGACTAAATGACTCCTAATGGCTCTGCTGGCTTCAAGTATTAGATTAGTATATGGTTTATTCATGTATGTGTGTGTATTATATATGTATGTGAATGTGTATATGTATGTATACATACGCTAGATTGCTATCAATATATCTATATCCAAATCTGTCTCTCTCTCCCTTTCCCTCTCTCTCTCCCTCTCCCTTTTCCTCTCTCTCCCTCTCTCTTTCCCTCTCCCTCTCCCTCTCCCTTTCTCTCCCTCTCCCTTTCTCTCTCTTTCTCTCTCTCTCTCTCTCTCTCCCTTTCCCTCTCCCTCTTCCTTTCCCTCTCTCTCCCTCTCCCTTTCCCTCTCTCTCTCTCTCTCTCTCTCTCTCTCTCTCTC
>CM053594.1:80881513-80903623 GCA_028646575.1 Pseudocheirus occidentalis
GAGTCAGGAAGACCTGAGTTCAAATCTGGCCTCAGACACTTAACACTTATTAGCCGTGTGACTTTGGGCAAGTCACTTAACCCCAATTGCTGTGCTTTCCCCCCTCCAAAATAAATAAATTAATTAAATAAAACAAAATAAAATTGAGGAGTCCTGAAGGTTAATTGTTTTTGTGATTTCCTGCCATAGGATCATAGAAAAATAGCTCCCTTTTCTATGAATACTGAAAGTTTACAAAGAACTTTGCCATAAAAATAATCCTCAGAAGTGGGCATTGCAATAATCTAGTATTATTAGACCCTTTTCTATGGGTGAGAAAACTGAGGCGCAGTGACTTGAAGTAAGTCTATCATCTTACAACCCAAGTTTCCTGAGTACAAACCCACTTCTCTGTTAGACTCCAAGGCAGTGAGGAGTAGTGGGAAAACTCCAGTACCATATTTTTCATAGAGAAAGTACTTAGAAAATATTTACCGAATTGAATTGACACACCATTAACCTAAGTGAGCCAGAAGAAATGGAATTTTATTGCCTCCAATTAACTGATAAGTAGAGAAACTTTTGGTAACCTCAATCTGTTTAGATTTTATCTTCAGAACAACGTTGGGAGGTGGGTGCTATCATCACAAAATTCACAAACGCTAGCTATTATCTAGGTTCCTAGACATTGCCTCTCCTGGCTCTCCTCTGACCTTCTGACCACTACACTTCTCAGTCTCATTTATTGAATCCTCCCTCAGATTACACCCTCTAAACATAGGTGTCCATCAGGATTCTGTCCTGGGCAAAACCTTCACTTGCCAAAAAGACTGTTTTATGGAGAACTCACAAAGGGCAAGTGTTCATATGGTGGGCAGAAGAAGTGATACAAACACATTCTCAAGGTCTGTCTAAGGAATTTTGGAATTGATTGTGAATTGACACTGGCACAGGACTGCTCAGCATGATGTGCCCACATCAAAGAAGGCACTGTGCTCTATGAGGAAAGCATAAATGAAGTAGCTCAAAAGAAACACAAGATGTGCAAATTTAGAAAATCCACCCCAAATGTTCACATGGCCTATTTGTGCTCGACCTGTGATAGAGTGTTCCAAGCTTATAGTGGTCTGATCAACCACAGTCAGGCACACAGTAACTTGACTGTAGCATAGTGATGTCATTTCAGTCCTTTGAGAACAAGCACAACCAACTAACTTCAGTTGGTGATCTCATCAGCTTCCAAGGATTTAATGATTATCTCTATGCTCATGATTCTGAAATCTACCTATCCCACCACTGTTGACCTTCATTCTCACATCTCCCAACCACCTTTCACATATCTCAAACTGGATGTCCAACAGACATCTTAAACCCAATGTGTCCAAAACAGAATTAGGTATCTTTTCCCCTGAACTCTCCCCCTTCTCACCACCTTCTCTTTATCAGTAGAGGATAAGCCCATTCTCCTAGTCCTTCAGGCTCACAAACCTAGGAATCATCCTAGATTTCTATCTCTTACCCAAGCTGTTTCCAAGACCTGTTGATTTCACCTCTGCAATGTCTCTCAAATATCCCTCTTCCTCTCCTCTGACCCTGCCATCCTTTTATAAGAGGCCTTCATCACTTCACACTCAGATAGTTGCAATAGCCACCTGGTGGGTTTGCCTTCCCTACTCCAATTTGGCCTTTATTCAGTCACTAAATTGATTTTTACTAAATTCCAGGTCTGATCTGGTCATTTCTCCCCTACTCAATAAACTTCAGTGATTCCCTTTTGCTTCCAGGACAAATGAAAATCTTTGGTCTGGCATTCAAAGTTCTTCATAACCTTCCACCTTTTCCCTCCCATACCATTCTTCAACCTTTCCAGTCTTCTTCCACCTTACTTTCCACTACTCTATTTGATCCAGAGACATTGGCCTCCTGGCTGTTCCAGGAAAGAAGCATTTCATTTCTTGGGTCCAGACATTCTCTCCGGCTGTCCTCCATGCCTGCAATGCTCTCCTCCTCCACTCCAACTACTGACCTCCCTGACTTCCTTTAAGTCCCAAATAAAATTCTGCCTCCTACAGGAAGCCTTCCCCAACTCTTCCTGATCCTAGTGCATTTCCTTTGTTAATTGTCTCCTATTTATCCTGCATTCAGCTTGCTTTTATATATTTGTTTGCCCGTTGTCTCCCCTGTTAGAATATAAGCTCCTTGAAGTCAGGGATTGTCTTTTGCCTTTTTGGTTTTTTTGTATCCCCTAGTATTCAACACAGTGCCTGGCACATACTAGGTACTTAATAAATGCTTATTGAGTTTAACAGAATTATTATTAATATCTTTTCTGCCTTTCTCACATAACTCTTGTACAGATTAAATGTTATACAAACTGGAAAGTTTCTAACTAGGAAAAACTAAATGCATTTTGGAAAAGGAAAGAAGACTGGATTTGGAGTCACCAGGAGTTGTAACCCTGCCACTTACCAGCTGTGTGACTTCTGGCAAGTTAAACCTCCTCTCTGAGCCTTAATGTTTTGCTCTATATAATAAAGATATTAATACTTGCACTTTCTTCCCCAAAGGAATATTGTGAAGAATTATGAGTTATTGTTATTGCTATTATCACCTATAAAGTGCTCATCAGTAGGGCTAAATGGTCCTTAAGGATCTTTAAAGTCAGGAAGTCCTGAGTTCCAGTCTAGATTCAGGCACTTAACTAGCTGGGTGGCTCTGGGCAAGTCACTTAATTTCTGCCTGTCTTAGTTTGCTCACCTGTTAAATGAGGATAATAATAGCATCTCAAGTTTGCTGTGAGACTAAATGAGATATCTGTAAAGCACTCGGCAAAGCTTAAAGTAATATATATTAGTATTATCATCATTAATGTCATCATCATTGTTATTGCCAGTTATTATCAGGAAGGGATAGAGTGTATGCCGAAGAGTACCACTGAGAAGCCATTCCATTACCAGCTGAGGGGATTGGTAGGGTTAGACTAGATAAGAGAAAACTAACTGGGGAAAAGGGAAAGGGGGAGAATAACTCTTTTCAGATGTCTGAAGGACTAGTATTGAAAAGAAGATAAGAATGATCTTTTATTCTTCTGTCATTGAAAAGAAGATGGTCTGTTTAAGCCCAGCAAGCAAAACTGGAACAATGGGTAGAAGTTATATAGAAACAGATTTGAGAAAGGAAAACTTTCAGCCTGTTAGAGGTACCAGAAGTAGAAGGAGCTTGCTGCAGAGGGGGCAGAAGTCCAAATGTAGGGTTTCCAGCAAAGGGTGGATGACAACTTGTTGAAGGATGTTGTTGAGGGGCTTCCTATAAAGCAGAAGTTCTTAATAATAATAGCTAACATACTGGAAGGTTTGCAAAACACTCTACATATATTTTTTTCTTATCCTCACAACCACTTTATAAGGCAAGTGCTACGGTTATTCCCATTTTACAGATGAGGAAACTGAGGCAGGTAATGGTCATACAGCTAGTAAGTATCTGTGGCTGAGATTTGAACTCAGGTCTTCTTGATTCCAGGGCCAACTTTCTATTGACTGTACCATCCAGCTGTCTTTTAACATTGTTTGAAGCAATGTTAATCAATGATGCCAGGCTGATAAAGGTCCCCTTCAGAGAATTAACTTTTTTAAATGCATAAAATAAAATAGTTTGCATTACAAAGGAAATCAACTTAGTTATCAAAATATTAAAAAGAATAAGTTCACTGATCCCAGGTTAGGAATCCCTGTTATAAATGTACAAGCTGGACTAGAGGGCCTCTGAGGACCCTCCCAAATCTCAAGCTATGCCACTTTGATTCTGTAAATGTTAGAACTGAAAGAGACCTTTCAAATCACCTTGTGACTCACCCTCATTTGTATAGACGTATAAATAGAGGCTGATATGAAAACTGTAAAAGTAATGAAATATTCTTCCAACAGAGACCACAACAAAAAATAATCTATTTGGTGGAGACAGGAGCTATCAGAATGGACTATTCAAGCATGCTTCACATGTCCTAATAAATCCATAAACTTTCTTTCATTCTCCCTCCCACTACCCACATACATCTGCATTTGGGTTCCCAGGCAGGGCCTGAGCAAATTCCCTAAGCAAGAAATGTTTGCTCTCTTCATTCCATGCAAATACACCCAGGACCCTGGCCATCCCAACTGAAGAAACATTGAGCAACAGTTGGCCAGTAGTGGACTTTGGTCGAATTGTTGGAGATCTGCACAGGAGAAACACAACCTCCCACCCAGAGACATCTTTCAAGGCCATGCCTTGAGTTAATTGTATCTCTGTTATCACTTAACTAAGCCATTGACGGATCAAAAACTATGTAAACACACAGACAGGGACACACCCTAGCACAGAAAGTGGACAGACCCCATGTGCTAGGTTACTAAAGTACCTAGCATGATGGGGACTAATAGTAGCCAAAGTAGGTATGTGCCCAGGGTGCCACACAAGCAGATCAATTAAGGCCTCCTCACCTGAGGCCCGTGAACTTTTTGTTTATTTTTTTATTTAATATTTTGAAAACTATATTTCAGTATAATTGGCTTCCTTTATAATCCTATGTATTTTATTTTTGTTTTGTTTTATTCTGTTTCTTTTCAATTTATTTACTTTTAGTTTACAACATGAAGTTCCACAAGTTTTTGAGTTCCAAATTTTCTCCCCTTTCCTCTCTTCCCCGCTTTCCCCCTCCCCCACGGGGACATGCAATCCAATATAGGTTCTGCATATACCTTCACATTAAACATTAGTCAAGTTGTGAAGAATTATAACCAATAGAATGAACTATGAGAAAGAAGAAACAAAACAAAATGAAAAAGAGAGAGCAAGTAGTTTGCTTCAATCTGCATTCAAACTCTAATTCTATCTCCGAACGAGGATAGGTCTTTTGGAGTTGTCTTAGAAACTTGTATCACTGAAAAGAGCCCCTTCTACCAAAGTTAGTCATCACAGATACAATGTGTCTGTATTTGTGTACAAAGTTCTCTTGGTTCTGCTCACTTCACTCAGCATCAGTTTATATAAGTCTCTCCAGATTATTATGAAGTCGATCTGCTCCTCATTTCTTATAGCACAATAGTATTCCATTACATTCATGTACCATAACTTGTTTAGCCATTCCCCAATTGATGGGCATCCCCTTGTTTTCTACTTCTTTGCCGCTACAAAAAGAGCTGCTATTAATATTTTTGTACATACAGGTCCTTTTCCTACCTGTATGATCTCTTTGGGATATAGCCCTAGAAATGATATTGCTGGGTCAAAGGGTTTGTACATTTTTATAGCCCTTTGGGCATAGCTCCAAATTGCTCTCCAGAATGGTTGTACTTTATGCATTTTAAAACATTTTTCTGAGAGGGTCCTTAGTTTTTACTAGGCCACCAAAAGGGGTCATCTTAATAGAAGTTAAGAACCCCCAATTTAGATGCTTAGGTGGATCTTTAATCCCATTAATATGGGTATTTCTTCCATGGCTGCTTGGAACTCATCCACATGTCATTGGGATTCTGGTCATGTAAATTCTCCAAATGAATTCCACCCAATAAGCTAGAGGCTTTCTTTCCTCTGATTCTCTATCTAGTTCAACCCTGACTTTGCTCATCTTTATTCTTCACCATTGCTATGTGACTGGTCTGCACATCTCCTTTTATGATCAGTCATATCTTTGGTGATAATTGTTTTTCATCACTTTTCATACATAAATCGTTGTTAGTGACAGTTCAAAACCAGTTGATGACCACCATGTCCTCTGGGTCACATTACAATACAGGGTATCTCTCAGTACAGTTTTAAGCTTTAATAGCTTAACTATTATTGATCTTTCTACAATGACCAGTCCATTTTCTTTTTTACTCAGGATTTCTCTGATAATCTCCTTTATTCCAGAGGTACCTCAAAGTGCTTTATTTGTCACAGGCTACAGCCTGCTCACACATGCTGCTCACACCATGCCTTTCTATACTGCTATGTAGGATATTCATTTTAGTTCATTAGAGGTTGTTGTGTGTCATGACTTATATCCATATGACAAATGGTAGAGTATTGGTGTTTATAAAAAATAAACAGATCACTGGGACAGCTAGGTGGTGAAGTAGATAGAACACTAGCCCTGGAGTCAGGAGGACCTGAGTTCAAATCTGCCCTCAGACACATACTAGCTATGTGACCGTGGGCAAGTCATTCAACCCTGATTGCCTCCAAAAAAAAAAGATAGACGATCTTTTGGTATCATCTAATGGTAGCCATTTCCAGGATGGGGAACAATAGGGATGCAGGAAGAAAAAAAAAGGAAAAAAATTTACATGGTAACTTTATTTATTTATGTGAAAGGAATAGCAAGTTTACACAAAAGATTTGCAGTTTCAGAGGCAGAGCCAAGATGGTGGAATAAATGCAGGGACTTACCAATGTGAAACTATTTGCAGATCCTATACTTGATTGTATGCCACCGTGGTGGGGGGGAAGAGGGAGAGGAAAAATTTGAAACTCAAGGGACTGTGGAACTGTATCTTGTAAACTAAAAGTAAATAAATAAATCAACTAAAAAATAAATAAATGCAGGCACTTACCTGAACTCTCCCCTAAACTCTTCCAAATGCCTTCTTAAAAATTACTCTAAACAAATTATAGAGCAGCAAAACCCACAAAAAGATGGAGAGAAACAAATTTATAGCCCAAGACAACTTAAAAGGTGGACAGGAAAGGTCTGTTGCACCAGGGTGAGAAAGGAGTGCAACCTAGCCCTGGCTGTGTCAGCACAGTCCTGGCCACAGAAAAGTCAGGAGCAGGTCTTGGGAGTGATTGAATTAGCAGTAGTAGCAGCAGCAATGGCTGCTTCTAGAGCTCTCAGTCCACAGATGGTAAGGAGATTGAACAACTGGTAAGAACAAGATTATAGAGGTCTCTTTGCTAGCACTAAGGTAGGACTCTGTTGCTTTGTCCATACTCCAGGCACAGTCCTAGGTGGCAGTCCCAGGGTGAAAAGGAGTACTAGTACAGCAGAGATTGAGGACACAGTGGAGGGTAGAACCTCCTCAGTTCCAGGGCAGAAAAGAGTGTTTGCAATTGCTCACAGACCAGAGCACAGGCCAGGAGAAGAGTAGACACCTCTCCTTAGATCATACCACCTTGGAAGGACTAAAAATTTACATGTCCCTAGAAGTATCTCTGAAAAATGGCTGCACAAGGGGAAGCTAGGTGGTGCAATGAATAAAGCACCAGCCCTAGAGTCAGGAAGACCTGAGTTCAAATCCGGCTTCAGACACTTAACACTTACTAGCCACGTGACCTTGGGCAAGTTACTTAACCCCAAATGTCCTGCATTTCCCTCAAAAAAAAGCTGCATAAAACCTCTAAAGGTAGGGACAGTAGGCCCTCCACACTGGAAGCAGAGTCCTACTTTAACAAAGAGTTAAAGGTCAAGTAATAGGTTGGGAAAATGATCAAATAATAGGGGGGGGAGGGGAACTCTGACTATAGAAATTTACTTTGGTGACAAGGAAGACCCAAACATACAGTCAGAAGAAGACAGTAAAGTCAAAGATCCTACATCAAAAGTCTCCAAGAAAAATATAAATTGGTCTCAGGCCATTGAAGAGCTCAAAAAAGATTTTGAAAATTGAGCAGGAGAGGAAAAGAAATAAGAGTGATGCAAGAAAATCATGAAAAATTATTCAACAGCTTGCACTCACACACACACACACACACACACACATACACACACATACACACACACAAACCTGAAGAAAAAAACACCTTAAAAACAGACTAGGTCAAATGGTAAAGGGAGTTCAAAAAGCCAATGAGGAAAAGAATATCTTAAAAAGCAGAATTGGTCAAATGGAAAATGAAGTCCAAAAGCTCAGTGAAGAAAATAGTCCCTTAAAAATTAGAATGGAACAAATGGAAGTTAATGACTTCATGAGAAATCAAGAAGCAATAAAACAAAACCAAGAGAATGGGGGAAAAAGAAGGATATGTCAAATATCTCATTGGAAAAACAACTGACCTAGAAAATATATTCAGGGGAGATAATTTTAAAATTATCAGACTGCCTAAAACCCTAAAACCATGATCAAAAAAAGAACCTAGACATCCTCTTTCAAGAAATTATCAAGAAAAACTTTCCTGATATTCTAGAACCAGAGGGTAAAATAGAAATGGAAAGAATCCACTGATCACCTCCTGAAAGAGATCCCCAAATGAAAACTGCCAGGAATATTATAGTGAAGTTCCAAAATTCCCAGGTCAAGGAGAAAATATTGCAATCAGCCAGAAAGAAATAATTCAAGTACAGTGGAGCCACAGTCAGGATAACACAAGATTTAGCAGCTTCTACATTAAAGGATCAAAGGGTGTGGAACATGATATTCTGAAGGGTAAGGGAGCTAGGACTGCAAGCAAGAATCACCTACCCAGCAAAACTGAGTATAATCCTTCAGGAAGAAAAATGGATATTCAATGAAATAGAGGACTTTCAAGCATTCTTGATGCTTAACGGAAAATTTGACTTTCAAATATAAGCCTCAAGGGAAACATAAAACAGTAAACAGGAAAGGGAAATCATAAGGGACTTAATATGGAAAGATAGTATTTATAATTCATGAGATGTTTCTCATTATTAGAGTAGTTAGAAGGAATATATATAGGGTACAGGGGTCAGTTGAATATGAAGAGATAATATATAAAAAATAAAATTAAGGGATGAGAGAGTAATGCACTGGGAGAAAGGGGAAAGGAGAGGTAAAATGAGATAAATTATCTCACATAAAAGAGGCAAGAAAAAGCTTTTGCAGCATAGAGGAAAAGGAAGGTAAGGGAAAGTGAGTGAACTTTACTCTAATCAGAATTGGCTCAATGATAGAATAGCATACATATTCAATAGGGTATAGAAATCTCTTACCCTACAGGAAAGTAGGAGGGGAAAGGGATAAGAGAAGGGTGTGTGTGTGTGTGTGTGTGTGTGTGTGTGTGTGTGTGTGTGTGTGTGATAAAAGGGAGGATAGATTGGAGGAGGGGTTAGTCAAAAACATTTTTGAGGAGGGACAGGGTGAAAGGAGAGAGAGAATAGAATAAATGGGGAGAACATAGGATAGAAGGAAATACAGTTAGCAATAGTAACTAAAAAAAATTTTAAGCAAGTTTCTCTAATAAAGGCCTCATTTCTAAAACATTCTCAAACATTTCTCAAACAGAACTGAGTCAAATTTATGAAGATAAATGATCAAAAGATATGATTAGTTTTCAGATGCAGTAATCAAAGCTATCTATAGCCATATGAAAAAATACTCTAACTCACTTTTGATTGGAGAAGTGTAAATTAAAACAAGTCTGAGGTATTACCTCATACCTATTAGATTGGCTAATAGGACAGAAAAGGTAAATGAGAAATGGTTGAAGGGATATGGCAAAAATGAGATATTAATGTATTGTTGGTGGAGTTGTAAACTGATTCAGCTATTCTGTAGAACAATTTGGAACTATGCCCAAAGGGTTATAAAAAGGGTTTTTACCCTTTGACATAGCAATACCACTACTAGGTCTGTATCCCAAAAGAGATTAAAAAAAAGGAAAAGGACCTATATGCAAAAAAAAAATATATATATACACACACACACACACACACACACACACACACACACACATATATTTATAACAGCTCTTTTCTTGGAGCAAAGAATTAGACATTGAGAGGATGCCTATCTATTGGGGAATGGCTATGCAAGTTGTACTATAAGAAATGATGAGCATGATGCTTTCAAAAAAACCTTGAAAGACTTGCATGGGCTGATACAAGGTAAAATGTACAGTGTACAAAGTAACAGCAATATTGTAAGATGATCAGCTGTGAATGACTTAGCTATTCTCTGCAATACAACAATCCAAGACAACTCTGAAGGACTTATGATGAAAAATGCTATCCATCTCCAGGGAAAGAACTGATGGTGTCTGAATACCAATTGAAGCATACCTTTTGAAACTTTGTTTTTCTTGAATTATTTTTTGTCTGTTTTCTTTTACAACATGACTGTTATGGATATATTTTGCATGACTACACATGTATAACTTATATTGAAATACTTGCCTTCTCAATGCGGAAGGGGGGAATGAGGAAGAGAGAGAATTTGGAACTGAAGAGTTTTAAAAGCAAATGTCAAAATAGTTTTTACATGTAATTGGGGATAAGTAAAATACTAAATCTACAAAAAGAAAAGAAAAAAAAGATATGTAGTTTCATGTGCAATCATCTTTTTTATTATGCTATTATGAAAATGCTTGATTTATTCCATAAATTAAAAATAAAAGAAATATATTTTTTGAAAAAGATAGAACTTTGCTTCTGAGAGAAATTTGGAGTCAATAAAAGGATTTTTGCAATTTCTTTTTGTTTTGGGGAGACAATTAGGGTTAAATGACTTAGTCACTCAGCTAGTAAGTGTCTGAGGCTGGATTTGAACTCAGGTCCTCCTGAGTCCAGGTCCAGTGCTCTATCTATTGAACCACCTGGTTGCAAGAAATCTGTAATCTCTTGAAAGCAACATGGTCTTCCTTCCTCTTTCTGTTTAATTTTGGATCTGATTCATTGTCCATCAGTCCCAGATAGTTATATTAATGGACAAAAGCTACAGGCTGTTCATCCAAATAGTTAATCTGGGAATTAGACATTCTTTATGTTACTAAGCTTTTTCTATGGGGCTAGTTAAGTGAAAGTCTTTTACATGGTCACAGAATGGACATGGGCTCTGAGGTATTTCAGAATTTAATACTACAAACAGGAGAGCCTGGAGGACTTCCTCTTTGGGGGGCATTTCCTCTCCAACCTGATCCTTGTGGCTACAGCTTCTCCATCCTTGTCAAAGGCATGTAGTGCCTCCCTATGTTATACCTTGTCTTATACCCACCAGAAAATGGTTGAATGGGGTTATCTCTGCTATTTTATCTGGAGGGAATCTTGCATGATTTTGATATAGGGACGGGAGATATTTTGTTGGAAAGAAGCCATTAAGGCAGTGTTTGGTTTTACTGAATCATATGCTTAAAAAACAGACAACTAAAAGAAGCCCTTTGTGATCTTGTATCCTCTAGATCAGACGGGTCATATGGGTTGCCTCTGAAGTTCTAAGAAGAACTAGATTAAAATGTGATTGGGAAATGTTTAGCAAAATGCATAAAAATGCACCATAATGTAAATTTGTGGTTTTCCAAATTAGCATGTTGCCAGCCGACATTCTTTCTATTTGAGCTTGAACACCACTTGCTTCTCTACACCTTTAAGTTTACTGAGTGATAGTAAAGATGTGCTTTTTGTGGCCAAAGCCCATTTCCTACCCATGCCCTCATTGAGCATGCTCTAAATGTAGAGATGATTCTCTTTAACATTGTATGTTACTAGGAAAAGAGGCATATTTTGTAGTTCAGTCATTTCAGCTGTGTTCGACTCTTCATGATCCCATGGGGGGTTTTCTTAGCAAAGATATTGGAATGGATTGCCATTTCTTTATCCAGCTGATTTTTTCTAGATGGGGAAAACAGAGGAGCTAAGGGACTTGCCCCAGGGTCACTCAGCTGATAAGTGTTTGAGGTCAGATTTGAACTCAAAGAGATGAGACTTCCTGACTCCAGGTCCAACACTCCATCCACTAAGCCACCTAACTGCACTGCCCCACCTCCCAAGAAAAGAGGCATATAGGCTTTGTAGTTACCATCATCATCATCTCAATTGCTTTTTTTTTTTAGTATTAATAAACCCTGGATTATTTTCTCACACTCTAAATCTTTTCCTCCTTCAAATACTTTTTGAATGAATCCTTTAGTGATAGCATGATTGTCTCCCCTCTAGCACAGATGGCTTCCATATATACTTGGTCTAATCTAGCTAGAATCACAAGTTGAATTGAATAGAATTTAATTAAGTGCACTTGGGTTCAAAATATCACCTGCATAAATACAGTACAAGAGAAACTAGACTGGACAACATTTTGCATGGGAAAAAAAAATCAGGAGTCAGTGCAAAGCTCCATAGGAATCAACAATGTGACATGGTTTAAAAAGTGAATTTAACCTTATAATTCATGGAGAGGCATAGAGTTCAGAATCAGTCTTACTGTGTTTTACTCTTGTTTGGTCTCCTCTGGAGTTTTGTTTCCATGTCTGGGCATCATATTTTAGGAAGACCATTAACATGTTAGATCATGTCTAGTGAAAGACAATCTGGATGGGGTTCTAGTGAAAGGGGTCATTTGAAGACTGATTAAAGAAAGTGGCTATGTTAAATCTAGAGTAGAGGCAAGTTAGAGTAGATAGGATCTTTATCATATAAATACCTGCTAAAATGACTGGAGATTTTTATCCTGGAAAGAGAAAGATTGAGGGGAAACATGATGACCATGTTCAATTTCTTGAAGTTTGTGGAACAGGGATTAGATTGGGAGGACCAATGGGTGGAAGCAAGAAGTGAAGCAGGTTTTGGTTCAATGGAGGAAGAACTTTCTAACAATTGGAGGAGTTAAAAGGGAAACGGGCTGTTTCAGGAGGTAAAGAGTTCCTCTAAATGAGAGATGGACAATCAGAGATTGACTAGTTATTTACTGGGGATATTGTAGAAGTGATTTGTGTCTCAGATGAGGTAGCTAGTCAATAGAGTAGATTGAATGTTTGCCTCGGAGGCAAAAAGGTTTGATTGTACATATATGACCTACATCAGATTGCTTGCTGTCTTGGGGAGGTGGGAGAGAAGGGAAGGAGAAAAATTCGGAACCCAAAATTTTACAAAAATGGATGTTGAGACAGAGAGGTTGGGGTTCAAATCCTGTCTCAGGTACTTCTAAGTTTTGTGACCCTGGTCAGGTTATTTCAGCTCTTCCTGCTTCAGTTCCTTCATCTGTAAAGGGATCACAATAACAGCACCTGCCCCAGAGGGTTGTTTGGGAATCAGATGACTTAATACAGGTTGTCCCAAAGGTCTTAGTGCAGTTTAAAGAGGTCTTAAAATAGCACTAAGACTTTTGTGACAACTTTTACCTATAAAGTGCTATACAGTGATCCAGAGCTTAGCACCCTGTCTAGCACAGAGTAGGCACTTAATAAATGCTTATTGATTGATTGAGATAATGGATAATATTTATATAGCACTTTGAGGTTTTCAAAGCACTTTATACATACATATATATATATATGTATATATATATATATATAATTTTATTTGATCCTCAGAACAACTCTTTGAAATAGCTGCTATGATTATTGTCCCTTTATAGATGAGTAAACTGGGGCTGAAAGAGGTTAAATGACTTATCCAAGGTTACACAGCAAATGAGACAGAACTCAAACTCAGGTTGTCCTGATTCCAGGTCTAGCACTCTATATGCTCTTTCTTTTATTGGAATTGGATTAGATCTATATTTTCCAACACAAAGTACCTTATGGACCTATAAAAATATAAATTCTCTACCATAGAAAACACTAAACCTTACAGGAACCAAAAATCAAGGAAATTAAGAGGGAAGAATGATGGGGGGGAGAGAACGAGGGACACAACTTCAAGGAAGATTGTTTTCCTTGGTTTTGAGAAACAAAGATCTTTGGTAGTCAAAGTTATGCAGCCCTATGAAATGTGGCTATGGCTTGGCAGCTGGGAAGCAAGGAGATATTCACTGAGGCCCCTTAGACCTCTGAGATCCTGGGATTCCCTGAAGTCTGTGAATTCTGGGAGCCTAGGATTGGATAACTTTTTGAGCTCTGAGAATTTCCTAGGCCTGATTTAATTCCTTGTTCTCAAGGAAGAAGTTCATCTGGGGTTCTCTTGGATTCCCTAGAGGCAGAAAGAGGGGGATTTGTTGGGCTGGGAGAGCTGGACTGGATCTCTGAGAATTCTGTCTCTCTTTCTTTCTCTCTGTCTTTCTCATACACACACACTCCTGGGTCTCTGAAACCCTCTCCCTTCCCTCTTTCTTACATACACACACACACACACACACACACACACACACACACACACACACACACACACACACACTTCTCTCTGTATCTTTCTGCCCCTTTGCCTCTGTCTTTCTCTGTCTCTAACTTTCTTTGTCTCTGTCTCTAATACACACAAATTCTGTCTCCCTGTCTCTGTCTTTGTTTCTGTGCCTGTTTCTCTCTCTGTCTCTCTCTCTCTTTCTCTCTCTGTCTCTGTCTCTCTGTCTCTGTCTCTCTCTCTCTCTCTCTCTCACACACACACACACACACACACACACACCTCTCCCATCATCATTTTCATTTCATTCCATAGTACCTAACTCCCTATTCCTGGCTCTTTTCTCAAGAGATGAAAACACTTTAAGGGATCCCCTTCCAGTCTGGATGAGCAACTGAAAAATGTGAATATAACTATATAGTTTTACCACCCACCCCACTTCTCCCCTTTAAAAGTCAGTGCAGAGCCCCACCCATCATTCCCTACCTCTTCCCACCTCTTGCTGGTGATTCAGCCCCCACCTATATACACATTATGCCTGGGCTGGGGCCAGAGTGACCTCGCCCTCTGTATTATAACCAGAGGAGCTCAGATGATCTAGGAGGAATAAGTCTGGGTCTGAACTCTTGAGCACTTGGGTTTTTCTGCCTCTGTGTGTGTGACTTGGGAAAATTTTTTTTACCTTGTCTGGGTCTCCTGCTCCTCCTCTCCAAAAAGCAGGCTTAGAACAGGTGTTTTTAAATTGAGGTCCATGAACTTGTTCTTTAAGATATTTAAGTATTTAAATATCACTAGGTCACTTTGTAATCCTGTGTATTTCACTTTATGTGTTTAAAAATACTGGCCTGAGGAGGGGTCTGGAGGCTTCAACAGCCCGTCAAAGGGGTCTGAGATACACAAAAAAAAGGTTAAGAAGTCCTGGGATAGAGGATCTCTAAGTTTCCTTTTCAGCTCAAGATGCTAGGATCCTAGAATCAGGAAAAGGCTAGAGTTGGCAATCCCAGAGAGAGCAGAGAAGGCAGAGAGGGGGAGGAAAGAGGGGAAAGTGCTTACTTCCTAAGGCCACTGAATTGGTTTGTAAAGAGGGAAGACCTGAAAGGACAGTCAACTAATGGGATATGGAACAGGAGAGGGAAATAGGAGGGAAGTAGAAGGGGAGAAAAGAGCATTCCCAAAAGCAAGCAAACAAACAACCCCAAAACCAAACCGACCAAGTCTCACTATCCCCAATTCCCCTAGAAGCTCACTGGCACTCACATATTTCCCACATTTAACAGAGAGGATAAAAGGTACAGCAGCCACATATCCCAGATTTTCCAGGACAGTCCCTTGTTTCAAGGCTACAAAAACACTAGAGGCCGAGGTGGCTCCTGGGTCAGGTCTCTGACGCAGAGGGATCAGGGATTGTCTGGTTTTAGGGACAGATTGCAAATCTCCTAACTCCCAGCCTCGCAGACAAGCACCCTCTGAAAGCCCCTAGCAGGATTCTGAGTCAGCATAGTCTGTGCCTCTACATGTAGAAAGCTGCCTTTCCAAAGGTAGAACGTGGCCACCGTCATGTAGGACTGAAAAGCGCTGTCTGGACGAAACCTGGGGAGTTGGCCACAGAGTGTTTGATGATCATCTGCCTGTAATCACTAGGAGAGGACGTGGGGTACGTGATTCTCCATTGAATACTTCTATGAGACGTTCCAGCTCTGACATTTCATATTATAAGGTCCCTACTAGCTCTGCCATTCCACATTCTGATATGTTCTAAGGTCTTTTCCAGCCCTGACTTTCTATTATTTGTGAGTAGGTTCTCAATGTTTGTTGACTGAAAGTATTAAAAGAATTGATGAAAGGAATTCCTATCTTTTCACTTACCCCAGCTCCATTTTCCCTTTTAGTTCTTGCTGGAATAGTCTCTTAACTGGTCCCCTCCTTCCACTGGGGAGAGTTGGTGGGTCAATAAGTGTTTATTAAAAGCTTACTATTTGCCCAGCCACTTTGCTACAAAGGATGGCAAAAGACAGTCCCTACTTTTGAAAATCTCTCACAGTCTAACGGAAGGGTGCTCTGCAGTGGTCAGAGAAACTCGATTCAAACCCTGTCTCCACATCATATTACTTCTGTGACCCTGGGCAAGTCACTTATCCTCTGTCTGCCTCGGTGTCCTCATCTGAACACCTACCTCCCAGGATTGTTGTGAGAATAAAATGAGTTAACAGTTGTAAAATGCTTAGCCCATAGGAAGCATTTTATAAATGTTTATTATTATTAATTATTACTATTAATTTCTTCATCTGTAAACTGGAGCAATTGGTCTAGAGATTGATCCCTGAGATCTCGTCAGCTCTGGGTCTACATGATTTTCCCTCTGTTACAGCACTTAAGCTGCTCCATCATTCTTCTCTGTGTAAGAGCCTAAGCTAGCTTGTCAAGGAAGTATAACAATGAACGAGAAACAGTCCCTGTCAGAAGGAATTTATAATCTAGTAATACATGTGTTTAACACTAAACAATTTACAATTACTTTCATATCCATTATCCCTCTGATCTTCACAACCTTGCAAAATAATTGGGGCCAGGTGGCATTACATCTATTTCACATACAGGAAAATGAGTTGGAGAAATTAAATCACTTACCCACAGCTGCAAAGGTAGTAAGCATTTATAAACTGTTCAGGAAGATGAGCACCTTTGGTGTGAGGGCTTGCTGGGCCCTCTTCAGGGTTGCTCATTTATCTTTGGTATACACCTGTCACCCAATAGCATGGATATTGGATACACCCCAGTAAAACCATCTCAGCAGATGGGCTAAACCAGGCTAAGGGTAATCAACAAGCCTCAGATCCATTAGTGAGTTAGGGGAATGTCTGCCCCAAGCATGTGAAGATTTCTCTTGGTGGAATGGGCAAATGAGAACAATTTGTTCTGTAGCCTGGGCCGTCAAGAGCTATCTTGACTTTTTCCTGCCACTGGAAGAAAGTGAGGCTGCCAGCTTTGTGCAACTCTGCTTCACTTACATCCAATTCATGCCTGAGTCAAGACATCAGCCCATGATGTTATCGGTCCTCTTTGAAAATGAAGGATGAACAACAATTGGCAAAGGTGGGACTGAAATCTCCAATGTTCCTGACCCAATGGACAGGAGAGGAGCCAGACCCTGTGATCTCATTGGCATAGAGAATTCCTAGTTGAAGAAACTCCCCCTTTTAGCGCAGGCCAACACTTTCTCTTCAATTTAGTCTTGCCTGAGGGCACTGAGAGTTAAGTGACTTGTCCAGGATCACACTACTGGAATACATGTTAGAGGCCTGTGTCTTCTTGGTTCAAAACATGACTTACTACTCACTCCAAGGCACCATGGATGAACTATCAGAGGCCTGATTGAACACTAGTTCTAAAAGGGATGGATCTTTGAGGACATCTATTCCAACACCCTCACTTAGCTGATTAAACCAAGGAAAAGCTTCCTAACAATTAGAACTATTCCAAAGTGGATGAGCTTCTTCAGCAGGTAGTGAATTCCCCCTCTTTGGAGATACTCAAGCAAAAGGTGTATGGCCCTTTGTTAGTGTGTTGTAGGGGAATGAGGGGCAAAAGGACTGGAGTAGATGAAGTCCCTTCTAACCCTGAAATTCTATGATTGTGATGTTTTAAAAAATGAAATAGTGAAATAAACACTCACTTTCTATACCTGTAAAATTGGGATAAAAGTACTTGAATAATCTACTTTTAGGGTGGTTTAATATGGTTTAAAGTGCAATCAAACCTTGAAATTATTACTAATCCCTCTGGTCCTCAGTATTCTCACCTGTAAAAAGGATATTATAATACTTGTACTTCCTACCTCCCAGGATGACTAAGAGGAAAAGATTTCATAAAGTTCTATGTAAATGTGAGGGGTTAATGTTATTTATTTCAGACACTACTTGTTGAGATTTAGGGTGCTCCAAAATTGTTTGCATTACATCACATCCTCCCTCCACTTAACAAAGTGCATTTTATTTCACTAGTACCCTTCTTTCCCAACCAGAAAGACAAAAGGAGCACCCCAAGAGTCTGTTTCCTAACTCTGCCTTTTCTTCTGACTGTATTACATGATCAGGAGAGCTCTTGTTCACATTCATTTTCTCATAAGCCCAGCTGACTCACGGTAACTTGCATCAGAAAAAAAAAAACATCATCACCATCACTATTCACTCTTATCCTATCCTTGTCCAGCCCTTATTTAAGTTGTTCACTATGCCTGCATTAGACTCCTCCCACTACTTGCTGAAGACCTCCTTCCTTAAAGACCCAGATATAAGTAACATTTTATACTTATAAGTAATATTATTAATCCAGTCAATCCAATCATTAATTATTACTCTTGGAAGTCTCAGGATGATAGATTTAGAATCTCAGAGGCTATTTACCACAACCCTCTCATTTTACAGATGGGGAAACTGAGCCCAAGTGACTAGCCCAAGATCACATTGGTTCTAAGAATCAGAGCTGAGATTTGAATGCAACTTCTCTGATTCTAGGTCTTCTTCTATTTTCCCTTTACTCTTTCACACTTGGTAATCTCATCATCTCCCATGGGTTCATACCGTCTCTATGAACGTAATTCCCTATATATATATCTACATGTATATGTATATCTATATCTATCTATCTATCTATCTATCTATCTATCTATCTATCTATAGCCCTAACATCTCTTCTGAGCTCCAGTAATCTGTCACCAACCACCTTTTGGACATACCAAACAGGATATCACATAGGCTTCTCAAACTCAACAGAACCCATTATCCTCATCCATCCCTAAACCCTTCCTTCTTCCATATTTCCCCATTTTTTTTTCAAACTTCCTCATTGTTGTCGAGGATACCACCATCCTTTTAGTCACCTGAACTCACAACCCTGGTGTCATCCTTGACTCCTGTCAACATCCAATCTGTTGCCAATCTTGTCTTTTCTACCCTGGCAACACCTCCCATGTACATAGTCTTCTCTCCTCTGATATTGCTACCAAACTACTATGGACTCCCATCACCTTACTCCTAGACCAGCAGTTCTCTTTTCAGATTAGTTTCCATCAGTAGCACAACTAGTATATCAGCCATCTGGAGTCAATCATTTTTAATACCTTCCTCCTCTATAGGATGAAATTATTTTCAGCAGTTATCATGAAATGAAATAAAAAATAGTCATGGTCAGAAAAGAAATTCAGTGAAAAATGTTCCTTTAATGAACTTCACATAAATTTCAGTAAAAAATTAAAAATCAAATGAATGCTACAGTACAAATTAGGAATATGTAATATATTAATGCTTTTAAAATTATATTAATGTATTTTTTTAAAGGGGAAAAATTTATACCTAATATTGGACCATCATAGTAATGGTTTTCAAACCTGAGCTTCTGTAATTTGTCAGACTGTCAAAATTGATCCTCTACTCATATTTATGTCCAATAAACAATATGACCAGATTTCTCCAACTATCTTTGCTCTAACTGATAGCAGAACACATTTTATTAGTTTTAATTTCAACAAGTTCCATATGGAGCAACTGATATACAAACAGGAAAAATCGGCTAAGTTTGGATATAAGGATAAGGATAGTAAGGATAATAATAAGGATAAATTTGGCAGAGATTCATTAAAACCCCATTCCCCAAGTAAATTTTAAGAAAACCAAAACATCTACAAAAGATGCAATTTAGGCAAGTACTAAGTCATACCACTGGTGCATCATTTTATTTTTTGACCTGATCTTTAATTTTACAACAATTAACAATTTTAAAAGAACAAATTCTAAATTTAACAGTATTATTTGAAATCAGTAAAAAATGTTTCATGTATGTTTAAAATTCACACTTAACAAAAAATAAAAATTATACCTTGCAGTGTTTCACTGTTTTAAATTTTAAATAGAAATAAAAATTTCAGTTGGTCACGTATAATAATAGTAATTTAAGTAATTTCTTCATCTTTACAATTATTGTGTCATCACTGTTTACTTCAAATTCACTGTTAAATGCAAAGTTTAGAGACACAAGCTTCCCCAAGACTGAGCTCAAGTTATTCCAAATCATTCTAAGTTTACTCTCGAAACAAACTTGTATAGCTCAGTCTGAGTATAACTGACTCTGCATGTCAGAGGTCACGTAGCAATTGTTTAGAACTTAGACCAACAAAAGATTTTTTCAAGGAGGAGTATTTTTTCATTGATGCTGTTTAGAATTGCCTCAGCATGATCATAAAAAAGCAGACTCACTTTTAGTTGTTTTAAAATTCTTTATAGACAATTCAGTGAATAGAGTGCTGGGCCTAGAAGCAGGAAAACTCATTTTCCTGAATTCAAATCTGACCTCAGACACTTACTAGTTATGTGACCTTGGGCAATTTATTTCACTCTGCCTCAGTTTCCTCATCTGTAAAATGAGCTGGAGAAGGAAATGGCAAATCACTCCTGTATCTCTGCCAAGAAAACCCTTAATGGGGTCATGAAGAGCCAGATATAACTGAAAAAAAACACCAAACTCAACAATGACAACAAAACAGATAATGCATCCCCTTAATGCTAATACCTAGAGGTGTTGTTTCCAGCACCCAGCCTTTGCTACACAAGAGCTTTCTATTTATAATGTATATATCTTTCATGTACACACTTATCTATATCTGTATCCCCAGTTAGAGTGTGAGCTCCTTGAGGGCAAGGGACTATGCTGTTGCCTATCCCCAGGACAAAGCACAGTGACTGATAACACATTTAAAAAAATACTTGCTATCAGCATCATCATCATCAGCATCATCATCAGACATTGTTGGAGTCTCAAGACAGGCAACTATGACTGATAGGGAGAAAATCACAGGAGAAAAAATTTGGCTCAATGTAAAGAGGAATTCTTAATAATGTAAGCAGGCTAACAAAAAGATGCAGAGATAAGGAAAGTCTTCCTGTGGGAGCTCAAACTTGAGTTGGTTCTTAAAAGAGATACAGAATTCTACCCGGCAGAGAAGAGACGGGAGTGTATTGTAGGCACTGAAGATGCCAGTGCAAAGGTCTGGAAATGGGAGAAAGATGGAGTGCCAGCTGTGGGGAATAACAAAAATCACCAATTTACTGAGGAATAACATACAAGGAAATTGGAAAGATGGGTTGGGTCCTGGTTTTCACTAGAGGCTAATAGGAAATGAATGACTAGACCTGCACTTAAGGAAAATAACCTTTTCTTTTCTTTTTTAATCCTCAGGGTCTGGCCTGGTACCTGAATATAGGTGGCAGTTGATAAATGAATGCTGAAGCAAATTGGATTGAACCCTTGTAAATCCTCTTACTGGCAGGCAGGAGAATGGAAAAGGCAGAGCAGATGCTAGGCTGTTGCATCCAATTATGACAACAAGCAGAGGTAGAAGGTAAACCTGGCTCAGGGTAGCAGATCTCTGGAGCCTGGGAGGCAAGCTGAGTAAGGGATCAAGAATGTAGAGGTGCTGATTGCCTCAGGCGGGGTTTCAGAGATCTTCAGAAGCTTATAATTTAGTAAAGGAAAAAAACCAAACAAACACAAACCCTGGGGCCCAGAACTAACTACCTGGGGATCCATTCTAAGAAGTCTTTGCCTCTGGAAACATGTGTCAACATGGTCTAAGGTTCAGGGGCCTTACACAAAGTGGGAGCTTTAAAAAACACCACCTGTTAAATGCTGAAATGAATGACATAAAAAGAAGGGGGTAGAAGATCAGATCCTTGTGGTGGAGGAGTTTCCAACCCAGTTGAGATAATAGAACAATTAACCATCTTATCTCTACCACCTACCCCGAGGAAATGATCTCCCAACTTATCCTAACTTTACAGGTTAATCTTTTATCACTCTACTTTGTACCAATTATCATTTGTAAAGACAACATCATGGGATTTGGAGCTGAGAAGTGACATCCTGGATCACCTGTAAGTGTCCCCCATTTTACAGGTGAGGGAACTGAGACCCAAGCAGACAGGTCATGACAGCATTAAGTGAACTGGGATTCAAATCTATATCCTCTGGCTTTATTCCCAACCACCCAATTTAATTCAACCAACATTTATTAAGTTCCTACTATGTACCAGGCACTGTGCTAATCGATGGGAATCCAAAGAGGCAAAAGATAGTCCCTACCCTCAAGGAGCTTACAATCTAATCAATAAAAAAAAAAA
>CM053594.1:80904123-80949833 GCA_028646575.1 Pseudocheirus occidentalis
CTTCCCTTCCCCCTCCTTCCCTTCTCATTAGCTATTATAAGTTCATTTACAATTTCTACAAAGATGACTCCAATATTCTCATACTGGATCAGAGATATCATATCCTGACCTCATCAACTGTCTGTTCAATGTCTCTACCTGGATGTAATATATGGCATTTCTTGAACTCAGTATGTCCCAAAAAAGAACTGATTAATTTCACCTTAACTTCATACCTCTTTCCACCTCCTCTATTTTAATTAAGCATCCATTCAGCAAGGCTCTGTTGTTGATTCACGTCTGACTCTTCATGACCCTCATCTTTGCCAAGAAAACCCCAAATGGGGTCACGAAGAGTCATATATGACTGAAAATACTTAGGACAAAGCTTTCTTAGTTGTAGTCTTTTAGAGTCACAAAGATTCTGGATGGAAGTGTTTAATATCAGGAGGAAAAAAAAAGTCCTACTCTTCTTCATGGTTCTGTTTGTTCTTCGTTCTCTAAGAGGACCGTGACATTAGGAAGGCACTACCATGACTTGCGAGTGACTTGGATTTAAGTGAGGCAGGGATGTGCAAAGTCACCAGCCTCACTCTCTTCCTGGGAGCCATCAGAGTCCAATAGCAAGATACAGATCAGAACAACTAGAGGTGGCCTCCACTCTTATTTATAGTCTTATATTAAACCGTAAGCACTGTAAGTATTAGGACTATAATTTAGTTATCTTTGTGTCATTCTTAGAGCCAAGTACATCATAAGCCAAACAATAAATATTTTTTAATGTGTTATTTTACTGGGCCCTCAAAACATCTCTGTGAGGTAAGTAGGCCTGGGATTAATCTCTCCATTTTGAAGATAAAGGAACTGAGTCTTAAAGAAGTCAAGTGCCTTAGAATCACAGAATGTCAGATTTGGAAGGGACCTTTGAAGATAGAAAGCTAGAGCCAGAGATGTACTGGTAAGATTTTAAACTGACCCTCTGAAAGGTATGATAGACTTGAAAGTTTATCTGCATTATTAACATTTCCCCATAATTTTCTTAAGTCTAGATAGTCAACCAAAGAATAAATCAAATTGTAGCATTTGTTGATTTCTGATTCATAAATAACACTGAAAATTTAACAATCCAATAGGACACCAGCCCTGGAGTCAGGAGGACCTGACTGACCGGTCAAACCCGGCCTCAGACACTTAACACAAAACTAGCCATGTGACCTTGGGCAAGTCATTTAACCCCAATTGCCCTACCTTCCCCCCTCCAAAAAAGAAAAAAAAGATAACAATCAGCTCTAGAGGTGGCATGAGCTACCTCCAGCACACCCCTGGCAGAACACAGAATGTTGGAACTTAAAACACAAAAGATTAGAATATAGAATGTTGGTACTAAAAGAAACTTTAGACCACAGAAAAGATAGTGGAAAGCACACTAACCCTGGAGTCAGTGGACCATCATTCAAGTCCTAGTCTCAGATGTTTACTGTTTGTATAACCTCGGGCAACTCACTTAACTTGCCAGGGCCTCATTTCCTCATCTGCATTATGAAGGGAGAGAGGTGGACTAGATGACCCCTGAGGTCCCTTCTAGCTCTATGATATGACAATAGAAGACTGGAACGTAGAATGTCCAAGCTGGACATGACCTTGAGGTTTCTCGTCCAACACCTCACTTTACAGATGGACCCTCAAATAGATGAAGTGACTTGCCCACAGTCACCCAGAAAATGACCACCTGGTTTCCTAAAGCCCAGAGCTCTTTGCACTAGACCACAGTTGCCAGGCAGAGTTCCCAAGGGCAACCTATTTTCCCCTGGCCTCACATGATTCTTTCAGAGCTCCTTTCCCCATATTTCTGATTATGTCACACCAGCAGGGGCTCCTAGTCCTTTTGCGTCAGATTTCCACCCTATCGCTGCCCAGCCCAGCCTCTTGTCCAAGAGTTGCTGATTCAGCAGGGGAGCTATTTTTCTAAGGGAATCCTACGGTGAATCCTTTTGTATAGGGAAGGATGCTTTTGTGATGTGAATCATCATTCCCCAGTGTGCCTGAGTACTCATTCCAGCTTTTTAGGTTTTCCTTAAAGTGGGACACCCTTGAATAGTTCTCCTCTGACCTGTTTTCATTAACTTAAACCTTGGTTTATACCTCAGAAAATTAGCAAACAAAAATCTACCAAAGTCAAGTCAAATCAAATCAACAGGCATTTATTAAGCTCCTGCTGTGTGCCAGACACTGTACTGAGCACTGAAGGTACAAAGAAAGACTTTAAGTAGTTCCTGTCATCAAGGAGATCACAGTTGAATGGGGGAGAAAACATGCAAACACAGCAAAGAACATATACATTCAATTAATAAGCATGTATTAAGAACTCACTATATACCTGGCTCTATGCTAAGAGCTGGACTTGCAAATGCAAACATAAAGCAAGAAAGTCACCAAGTTCCTCATCCATAAAATTGTTCAAGCAAGGTCTCGTTGGACATTTGTCAGGGCTGTTGTGGAGGGAAGTCATGTTTGCTGTAGGAGTTCATTCCTTCATTCAACAAGTAATTATTAAACACCAACCAGGTTCAGACTTTATCCAATGACCTACCAATTATTACACTACTGGAAAAATTCAACCATAAAAGCACCAGCATCCTTGCCATAAATGAAAGAAGAAAAGAAAGTTGCAGTTAAATGGAAGGTGGGCTTACCGATTCTCCATGGAGAGGGACATAAAGGGGTCAGCTTCATCTCACACTCATACACACCCAGAGTCAATAAGAAATGATTTCATGGGATGCTGGTTGTCCCATCTTGCAATGCTTATTACCAATGTGACCAATCAATCATGACTAGATAAAAGGGGTCATTCTGGGCTTTGTGTTTTATGTAGCCTTAATCACTGAATGGGCATTGCCTTAGTCAAACTGAGACCTGGGAAAGACCTTAGCTTGAAAGGGCCAAGGTCCCCCACTGCATCCTGGGCCATCTCCACTTGTCCTGATACATATCTGGCCTCTGGACCTAGATAGTTCCGGAGGAGAAAATGAGGCTGGTGACTTTGCACATCCCTGCCTCACTTAAATCCAATTCACTTGCATGTCACAGCAATCACCTCCCTGATGTTACAGTCCTCTTTGAGAACAAAGGATAATCAACAACAACCAACATGAACAAAAAGTACACCCTGAAAATAACTTCAGCTTACGCAACAAAATCAGTGACTGGGGATGAATAGGCATGGTAGGGAAATTCTATGAAAAATACATGAGACCCTCCTAACTAAGTCAACATATACCTCAATGGGGGCAGCTAGGTGGCGCAGTGAGCAGAGCACCGGCCCTGGAGTCAAGAGGACCTGAGTTCAAATCCGGCCTCAGACACTTAACACAAAAAGCTAGCCGTGTGACCTTGGGCAAGTCACTTAACCCCAACTGCCCTCCAAAAAAGCAAAAAGAAAAAAAAAACCATATACCTCAATGCTTGAGGAGTTTAGTGAAAAAATAGAGTTAAGGGACTATGCCCCGCCCCAAGAAAATGGAAAACTATGGTTCCAAAGACTACTCAAATAACTACTCAGAAGCCTCAAGAATATATTTGACTTTCTTTCCTGCCCCCCCCCCAAAATGTGAGTCCAAAAATTCTAGGTATAGGGAGCACTAAATACTACCCTTCCTTTCATCCCCATTCTGCCCCCCGACTCCACCCCACCCCTGTCTCCCAATGCAATTGAATATATATCTTAAACAAGGAACAAGCAGGTACCTATGTGAGAGTTATTTCTTTTTTCTTTTTTTAAGAGTTGAAAAATGTTTAATTTGGACTTTTAGTTAAAAAACATGGGTGAAATTTAAAATCATAGTATTGTAGAGTCAGAGCTAGCTATATAAAGGTCATCTAGTCCAGCCTCCTCATCCTACAAAAGAATAAATCAAGGTCCAGAAAGATAAGTGACTTGCCCAGGGTCATAAAGGCAATAAGTATCCAGTGGTGATTTTGAACCTAGGTCTTTGACTCCAGATCTTTTCTCTATGCTACTCCTGAGCCTTGGTTTTGTATTCCATGTAAGAAAGGGGTTGGACAAGAAAGCCCTTAAAGTCTCTGATCACTAAATCTATGATTCTATGTTAACAGTGACTTTAAATTTAATATTTTATGTTTTTGTGAGAGTTCTTTCTGAACCATGTACCTCTCTACAATAAGAAAACATACTTGTTAGTACAAAAAATAAAAATACTACATATAGAATATAGGATAAAGATGTAAGAGGCATATTAAAACTACTGTATTTTTTAAAAAAACCAGGAAATGAAACAAGGACAAAACATTAATGTGAACTATCACCATTTCCTATAGAAATTTAAATGATGTGAAATAACTCAAGTCAGGATCCCAGTGAGCCCAGAAGTTCAATTCAATTCAGTTTTATAGTCATTTATTAAGCATCTTGTAAGTACAAGACACTGCTGTTGAAACTGGGGATTAAAAGACAAAATTGAAATAGTCCTTGGCCTGAAGGAGATTATATGCTATTAGAGAAGTATAACATTTGCACATGTGATATACACAATAGAATTAAGGAAGAAGACACCATTAACAAATCCAGGGATAAGGAAAGGGTTCCCGTAGTGGATACACCCAAGATGAGTCTTGAAAGAAGTTATGGATCCTAGGAAGCGGTAGTGAGGAGGAAATTTGTTTATTCCAGGCAAATGGAGTAGATATGTGAAAACAACACAGAAGAAGAGGGACACAACAAATAAGCTGGTCTAGCTGGAATGTTTAAAGCATGTAAAGGGTAATAATGTGAAATAACTTGGTAAAAGTAGGCAGGAGCTAGGCTCTGATGGGCTTTAAATGGCAAGCTGGGAAGCTTGCATTTTTCCTAGAGACAATGGAAAACTACTAATGCTTCTTGAGCAAGAAATGGCGAAGTTAGATCTGTGCTTTAAGAAGATTATTTTGGCATCTATGTAGAAGATGGATGTTAATGGAGGACAAGGTGGGCGTTGAGTCATTATCCAGAGGTAGGGTCTGGAAATGGGAGTGTGGAGCAGAGTGTCCCTATTCCCTCTAGCTTCATGTGTTCTTTGCCATTCAGTCATGTCTAACTCTTCATGACTCCATGGACCATAGCACACCAGTGCTGTTCATGGAGTTTTCTTGGCAAAGACACTGGAGTGCTTTGCCATTTCCTTGTCCACTGGATTAAGGCAAACAGGGGTTAAGTGTCTTGCCCAGGGTGACACAGATAAGTGTCTGACACCAAGTCTTCCTAACTCCAAGCCTAACCCTTTATCTGCTGAGCCACCTAGCTGCCTCCTAGGCAAATAGAAATTAAGTGACTTGCCCAAGGTCACACAGCTAGCAAGTGTCTGAAGCTGGATCTTCCTGATTCCAAGTCTGATGATCTATCCAATATGCCCCCTAACTACCATACCTAATACCTAATTACATTGCCTCTCCACCCTTCTCCCTCAAATTTTCTGCTGTTCGACACAGATATCTTAGCAACTGGATGCCTTAATTAAGCATCTTCTCCCTCTTTCCCTTATAATCCCCCCTTTATTACTACACATACTGCAGACCACAAAAGTACAGTTATTGGGGCTGCTTAACAAGAGAAAAAATATAGAAATTCCAAAATAATTGCCAATATAAGACAATTAGTAGCATGAAGAAACAAAAACCCTAGTCTCAGAATAGATGGCATTTAGTGTCCAAACTATTCTATCTAAGTGACATTTTTTCTGGGTCTGACATTTCCCATGATTCCTTTTAGCCATTAAACATTTGACTCAGAGGCAGCCATCAGTTGAAAATGAAAGGTTTTAGCCTTAAAACAAAAGCAATTACAGCGGTTTGGGATTCATCAGCCTGGTCTGTTGGATTGGATGCATTGGTCCATTCTGTAATCCCAGGCTCACTTCCAACTAATCAGGAAGTATCCTGATTGCATACGATCCTCTATCCCATGCCTACCTGTAATGAACCAGTTCCCTCTCCTATTCAACCAAGGGGAAAATAAGGAAATATAAGCAATTCTATAGAGTGTTTCGAACAAGGAACAAAAACAGATAATGCCACCACTTGGGAAACAGCCAGTGACAAGCCCTCCTATCACCATGCCCACCACTGCTTACCTCATCAGGTTATTGCAATGACCAAATGAAATAAAGGGTTGGAAAGCCCATTGTAAGCTGTAAATTAATGTAAAAGATCAAGACTATTATTCTCTGAATTAGGAGGGTCCCTTTGTTTAAACATTTTAATGAAGCCCCAGAATCAGATTCCTGTTTCTGTAATGCTTGGCCTCCTCTCCCCTCTGCCAGGTCCAACAAATAACTCAGACCTCATTAGTATCTTTCTCCTTCCTACCTTGGCAGACAGGAGTAAGCCTAAACAGTGGGTAGGCTGTGTTCAATGGGACAGTGTTTCAGGTCCAACCCATACATGCTCCCCCTGTACTAATCTGATTTCAGATTCCCATGACTTTGGGAAGACCTTTACTTGGTTTGCTTTCTACCCTCTGAAAAAAAAAAAGGAGCTGGAGGAGGAGGAAGGGTATAAACAGTCTCTGTTCATCATGGTTTTTTCTGTTGCAAATATGAATGGCATTTTCCTAAGATGTTTTAAAAATTCTGATATTCCTTGATCTTGTCATTAAAAAAAGTGATAAATTTGGAATCTAAGGATATGGTTTCAAATCCCAGTGATTCCAGTTTATGATATGTGTAACCTTGAGCAAGACACTGCATATTTATGGACCTCAGTTTCCCTAAATGTAAAATGAGAGGGTGGGACTTGAGGACTCCCGAAGTTACAGTTCTAAATGTAGGATCCTATGAAGAGAGGTAATGGAGTCAGGGTAGGCCTTGCCTTTATGAAAAATAATATAAATAAGTATGTATGTGTGTGTATGATATATATCGTATACATATACATATACATATATAATTTATAGGTCATTAGAAAAGTTTTAGTACAGTTTTAAGCTTAACTTTTGGGATACCCTGTATATCATGCATACATATCTATGTATATGTATATATGTATGTGTGTATCACATATAAAATGCATATGTCTGAGCTTGAAATTAAAAACTCCCGGTATGGCATTTGGAAAATCCCTCGATGAAGAATTCATAATCTGTAAGCAGAAGTCTTAGAGCATTGCCCAAGGACCTAAAAGGTTAAGGGTCTCTGTGACAGTATGGTAGATACAGTGGAAAGATCGCTGGTTCTAGAGTCATTATTGTTCTTGTTGTTCAGTTGCATCCATCATGTCTGACTTTTTTGAGCCCTATTTGGGGTTTTTGTGGCAAAGATACCGGAATGGTTTGCCATTTCCTTCTCCAGTTCATTTTATGGATGAGGAAATTGATGCAAAGTTAAGTGACTTGACCATGGTCACACAGTTAACAAGTGTCTGAGGCTGGATTTTTGATCTTCCTAACTCCAGTCCCAATGCTCTATCTAGTCCAGTGGCAGGGAACCTGCAGCCTCAAGGCTACATGTGGCCCTCTAGGTCCTTAAGCACAGCCCTTTGATTAAATCCAAACTTCATAGAACAAAACATTTTATTAAGTGGAATCTAGTGTCTAGCGTCTAGCCACTGTGCCAACCTGCTGCCCTAAGTGTCAGAGTATGTGGGTTCAAATCCCATCTCTGATAATTAACTACCTGAGACATTGGCCAAGTCATTTAAGTTCCTTGAGACTCAGTTTTCTTGTTTGAAAAATGCAGGTGAGAGGCTAGACTAGATGGGTCCTGATATCTTTCTAGCTCTAAAACCATGATCCTATAACTTGTCCTTAGTCAAGTGTGTAGAATATTTTAGAGGCATGACCTGAACTCTGGTCTTCTTGTGGATAGAGGCTGGACCTCTATCCACAATGCCATGCTGCATTGCAATATGATATAATTCTACAGTTTTATTGCTGTGGGTTTTTCCTCTGCTAACGTAGATTAAAACTAGATGGAAACTCTTTTGAATTCACTAGTTGGTTTTTGAGATTTGTTATTGAAAGAAAAAAAAATTAATCAGCTTCCAGATACCCTATTGATCAATTTTTGTGAACTTCACCAGGATGACCCTTGAATAGGTTTGAATAAATACAGTTTGTCACCAGACTTATAATCAATCAGTCATCAGTCAACAAGTATTTATTAAGTACTTACTATTTGCTAAGCAGGCAGTTAGGTGGCTCAGTGGATGGAGTGCCCAGCCTGGAGTCAGGAAGACCTGAGTTCAAATCCAGCTTCAGATACTTACTAGTTGTGTGACCCTGGGCTAGTCACTTCACCCTGTTTGCCTCAGTTTCCTTATTTGTAAAATGAACCGGAGAAGGAAATGACAAATCACTCCAGTATCTTTGCCAAGGAAACTCCAAATGGGGTCACAGAAAGTCAGACAGGAAATGAATGACTCAACAACAAATCTGTGCTAAGCACTGGGCATGCAAAGAGAAGCAAACACCATCCCTGCCTCTGGGAGCTGGCATTTTAATAGAGAACACAACATACAAACAGCTTTGTACTTACTTGTATCTGTAGGGTCACTACAGATAAATGGGAGGCAATCCTTGAGGCTTGGGCACCAACAGCCAGCAGGAGAACTAGGAAAGGCCTTTTGTAGAAGGTGGGATTTAAGAGATGGTCTGAATGTTGAAGGAGGCCAGAGAAGCCAGGAGGCAGAGATGAGGAGGGGGAGCATTCCAAGCATTGAGCAGAAAAGACAAGAGGGGAACAGCTCCAAAAGACTCATGATGGAAGATGCCATCCACATTGAGAGAAAGAGATAGGGGGTCTGAACGCAGATGAAAGAGGACTATCTGCTCTTTCTTTTTGTTTTGGTTTGTTTAGCTTTTTCTTTCTTCTGGTTCCTCCCATTCATTCTAATTTTTCTATATAACATGACTAATGTGGAAATCTGCTTAATGGGAAAGTATATGTAGAACCTGTATCGAATTACATGACATCTTGGAGAAGGAGGAAAGGAGGGAGGCAGAGAAAATTTAAAACTTATGAAAGTAAATGTTGAAAAATAAAAATGAATTTAAAAAAAAAGAGAAGAAAAAGGAGAGGAGAGGAGGGGAGGGGAAAAGAGGGGAAGGAAAGGAAAGAAAAGAAAGGCTGAGATAGAACATCTTTAGAAAGACCCCAGGTGCGACAAATAGACCCGTGTAATTGACTCATGGAGTATATGTCAAGGAGTAAATTATGAGAAGATTGGAAAAATAGGAAGGGACCAGACTATAAAAGCTTCTAAAAGCCTAACCACCTATTTTATATTTGATCCTAGGTGTAATAGGGAGCCATCAGAGTTTATCGAGTAGGGAGTGATACAAGTGGTATGTCTCATGTTTTAGGAATATCATTTTGGCATCTGAATGGAGGATGAACTGGTGTGGGAGAAATTTGAGGTAGGGAGACCCCCTGGAAGGCTATTGCAGTAGTTCAGGTGATGAGAACCTGTACCAAGGTGGCTACTGTGTCAGAGGAGAAAAGGGGACATTATAAGAGAGATATTGCCAAAGGAAAACCAATAGGCTTTGACAACAGACTGGATATGGCAGGTGAGTGTGAGGAAGGAGTCCAGTATAATGCCTAAATTTCCATCCTGGGTAACCCCCTCCCCTATTAGTAGAAAATAGGAAGGATGGGAAGCATAGAATTTTCTTTTGTAGTTATAAGAGTTGCCACTGATGTGGCCTTTAAGAATCCAGGCTCAGGCATAAGAGAAGACTAACAGTAGCTAATATTTGATATATAATATTTACATGAGAAATATTGTGGTTTAACAATGGATAGAGGGCTGGTCAAGTCATGAAGACCTTTTCAAATTCTACCTCTGGCATATCCTGGTTGGTAACCCTAGGCAAGTCAGTTAAATTCTTTCTGCTCTCAATTTCCTCATCTGTAAGATGGGCACAATAATATCACTTAACTCACAGGGATGTTATAAGGTTCTAATCAAATAAGATAACATGTATAAAGTGCTCTATAAATATTGGCTATTATTATCATAATTTGAGAGGCATTGCAGAATAGCAGCGGATAAAAAGTCAGCTTCTGGGTCAGGAAGACCTTGTTTCAAGTTCTTGCTGTGACATTGGGATAAGCTACTTAACTTCTCAAAGCCCCAGGCAACTCTCTCCTAAGGCAGAGCAGTCTGCAGAACCAGTTGCAATCTGCTTTGTAGAGTCAGTTTCCTCTCTCACACCCATAGGTCCCTGAACACCATTGAAATCTCATTTTTATAGAACACTTCATTGTTTACAAAGTTATGAACTTTCTTCGTAAAAGAGTTGGATGTGATGTAGGAAATGCAAACATCATAATTCCCATTTAATATAGGTGAGGAAACAAGTTCAGAGAAACTGATTAGTCAACTATCCCCCAGCTCATTAATCAGCAGGACTTAAAACATAAGTCAGTCAATAAACATTTATTCAGTACCTACTGTGTTCCAGGACTATAAGTATCGAGGATACAAAGATAGTAAGAATACAGTCTCTACCCTCCATGAGGAAGACAATATTCAAACAGCCAAATACAAACAAGCTATAAACTGGATCAGTTGAGAGGAGTGGGGATGGGTCTTCTTCATCCAACCCGACTTGTCTTCCCACTGCATCCTAATTGCCAGCTGAGGGAGTATGATTTGAGGCAATCAGAGATCTTGACTCCAAAATATCTCCTGCACAAGCTTGCCATAATGTCACAATGAGATTTCCATACCTAGAGTGCTAAGGCACTGTTTTCTTTAGAAAGACCCTCTTAACTACATATTAGCAGAGCATCTTGTAGGAATGAATGAGGGTAGGGGTTAAGTAAGATTGGATGGACAGGAAGAAAAGTGAGCATGAGGAAAAAAATAAAAAGATTCAAATGAGATTACTATGGTGGGAGAATCCTGAAAATCTTAGAAGCCACCAAATGTTGAGAAGGCATAGATACAACTTAGAATCACCCCTCCCTGACCCTTACAATCATAAAACCTCACAGAGACACCGAAGTACAATAAAAAAAAAAATAGTGTAATTTGAAGAAAAATGAACCAGTGGTACCTGAAGGGCAGAATTCTGTGAACTTCCCAGAGATCACAGAACAAAAAACTTCAGAAATTCTTTTTTTTTTAAATAAAATTTGTAAAAGAAGAAACCAGGGAATTTACCTTTAAAAAATAGCTCTAATGGAGGAAGTAGAGTGTTCACTGAAAAATCAAACCTAAACTTTATTATTTATTATGTATGACCATGACCAAGTCATTTAACCTTTTAAAAATTCAATTTCCTAAATTACAAAGTATGTATAATTCTCCTTGCATTGCCTACTTTATTGGATTGTTGTAAAGAAATACTATCCAAAAGGGAATTATAATTTTAGTGCCAGTTCTGCCATAAACTCATTAGGTGATGCTGGGTAATCACTTCCTTTCCCTTCGACCTGGTTTCCCCATCTGTAAAATGACCATGTTGAACTAGATGATTTTGAACTAAGATGATTTTAAGTCCTTTTCAGTTTCAATATCCTATAACTATGAAGTCAGAGAATATTTCTGAAAACCCTTTAAAAGTTTGAAAGTGACATGTATTTGTAAAATACTGATGTTACTATTTATTAATACCATTATCAATAATGAATCCTCTACTTCAGCCATCCCAGGTGGCTTCAAAGCATTATTACTCATAAAGGCCTTCAAGACATTCTCTCATAAACTGGGCTGTATACATCTAGCTTAAGGCTGGTGTCAATTTAAATGCTCCCTGAAAGTCATTTAAGCTTTAAGGCTAATTCAATGATTGCACCAAATTAGGTCTTTTGCTTTGTAGGAGAAAAACAGGACTGGTTCTCTTTTACCCCCAATTTCTCTTCTCTCTAATCAAATCAAAATCCCATCCCATCCCATTCCCTCAAAGCCCAGCCCAACGCAGCCCATCCCCAAAGGCAGGATGATTTAACAACACTAGAACTAAGCTCAACCCTAGGCTGGAAGGTTATATAAGGCATTCTGGACCAGTAACTCAGCTATTAAAATCTGATCAGTTTTGTTGCTAGGACCAGGATTACCTTGATACCTCAATTACTCAGTAACTAGATTCCTAAGGAATTCTTCTGTGACCAATTCCCTGATTTAGAGATAATGGATTTTCCTACCTTTAGGCTGTTTTTCCACAACAAGATCCTTCTATGCTGCTACACTCCCTTCTACATAGTAAGTCTGACATGCCAGTCAGCATAGACACCTTGAATCTTGGACTTTTTTCTTTGACATTCCCATTCCTACTCCTTTTCTAGGATACTCCCAGTGTGAAGTGAGCTCCTATCTAATCTGATCCCTTAGCAGTTTTTTAATGCTAATTATTATGTTGTATTGTATTACTTATCTCATCTCTTCCTTTAAGACTTTGAGATCCTTGAGGGCTGGCAAGGACTCTCATTTTTTTCATTTTTGCATCCTCAGACTAGAACAGGGCCTTGTATACAGAGAAGGGGTTTAATAAATGTTTTAATTGGATTTAGTTCTCTTCCTCAGTAGCTATCCCAAAGTCTCTAAAACAAGAGCCAAATTTGGTGATAAAAGGTGGTATTTCTCTATAAATGTGAGGACATGAATAATGCTTCATTTGTATCTGCCTGGATACCCACCATTGCAGTCTGTGCTTAGTAGACAATAAAGATTTGTTAAATAAATATGTTGCAGTTGGGCCCTTTAATATGGTCCACTATCATTATTTCTACCTCCTTCCTTTGTTCTGATAAGAGAACTTGTGCCTTAACTTTCCAGGGGCCCAAGCTTCCTGGCCTGCTCCATGCCATACCTCTATGTGTCTGTCCTCTTCTTTCCAATTCCCCTTCTGTGATGTCTTCTCCCTTTAGAACTGACAAAAATTGTCTAAGGGTCTATTGATTGGGTACTACTGCCAATTATACAATCAATGATGCAGAGACAGGGACTGCACAGTATTATGCACAGAGCACAGGCTATACTAATCATATACAAAAAGGATCAATGAGTCCTAAGCATCAATTCGCTTTATATTTTGTTTACATAATCCAGGTATGTAAAATGGAAAAAATGGCTTTTTGGAGTGCAATTGGGGGTAAAGTGACTTACCCAAGGTCACCCAGCTAGTAAGTGTTAAATGTCTGAGGTCATATTTGAACTCAAGTCTTCCTGACTCCAGGGCCCGTGCTCTAATCACTGCGTCACCTAGCCACAAATGCAATTTCAAAGAGAAATAAGGGGAGATAATAAATTATAGAGCAAAGAATAGCTGGCAAAAGGGGAAGAGCTCTACCAGGAAAAACAGGAAACTAACAGGTTAACATCAGAACTCTACTTGGTATCTCAAATTTGATTTTGCAGACAGGTAAAGAAAAAACTAGCCAGTTACATGGCTTGTTTATCCCAAGTAAATGGCAGTAAGAAAACTAAGCCAGAAGTTTTCTTATTATAAAATGGAAGGTCTTGAGGACAAAGACTATCTTGCTTGCTTTTTGTGTGTCCCGAGTGCTTTAGCACAGAGCCTGGCACTTGGTATACCCTTAATAAATGTTCCATCAAAATATACTAACCTTGAGGTCAGGATACACAAAAACAACTTAAGTATTATGGGTCTTCCAGAACACACCACTTAAAAACAAAAACAAATAACAACAACAAAACTTGAATTCCATAATGCAAAGAATAATACAAGAAATCTGCCCAGAACTTTAGTACATAAGAAACAAAGCACCAATCAAAAGAGTTCATAGATTACTTCTGGGGAAAAAAACAACAACAAACCTGTCTTGCAAACTCCAAGCCACAGTGTCTAAATGTAATGATTTCATGAATAAACAATCCTTTGAATAAAGGAGACAGATCTCTAAGTATAAAGGAAAGGAAATTCAAATAATATAAAATATATTCAAAAGACAAATAATTCAAAATATATTCAAATAATACAAAACTATTCTTCACTCAGCTGAAACTATAGGAGAAAATGGAATCACTCACTCCAAAAAGCAAAGGAGGAAAAGATCAAGGTGACCTATGATGAAAATCTGAGTCTAACCATCAAGTAAAAAAAAAAAGTCGGACATTCATTTTTCTTTAAAAATATTCAAAGCATTGCTTGAAAGAAAACTAAACTGAAAGAAAATATTTGCTTTTCAAATACCTCAGGCAATAGGTATACAAGAAAGGTAAACAAATATCAAGAAACATAAGGAAAAAATTAAGACAACAACAAAATGACAACAGTAATATCATTAAGAAATTTATTTCTAAATCCATACAAGGAGACAAGCGTAACAGCAGAAGTCGGATAGGAAAGTGGAGAAACAGGCCTGAAACATCACAGACAATACCTCACAGAACTCTTCTTACACGCAAATAAATTTTTGTGTGTGGGTTTAAACTACAGAATAGGAGACCGCATAAAAGAAAGGAAGGCAGGAAAGAAGACAGAGTGGAATACAATGTACCCTTATCAAGTCAAAGACTTACAATGAAAGGAAAAGAAAAAGAATTCTTGTCTCTCGGGGGAAGTGGACAGCCTACAGGAAAATGGGGAAGGAGGCAGATGGAAGCATCGAAAAGGGGGAAAAGAACTGGGGAATTCTTGTCTCAGTTGTGCAAGGGAGTGCCACTGATGAACACTCCCATGGGAGAATACAGATATTCTATAAAGTTAGAGGATACGTAAAGAATAGAGATAGTCTATAAAATGAGATTGGAATCTTAGAATAGATATAACTGCAGAAAACAGATATTTTAAAAGACCACTCAGGAGAAAGTGAGTCAGAACTCCTTGGAGCAACTTATACCCAAAAGAATGGACACAGGAAGGAGATTTCCGTGGAAATTGGGGGAGGGGTAGTATTGACCATGGAGTGGCAAAGGTTGGTAATGAAACTGCATAATCAGAGATGTAAGAAAATTCCTAGCTAGGGCAATATCCTTTCCCTGGCCTGCAGGAATTGGCCAGGTGGCAAGATCTATAAGACAATCATTTCAGCTGTGCTTGGAATCATAGGTTTAAAACTGGAAGGGAGTGCAGAGGGTACCAATTTAACTATTTTACAACTTATTTTTTACAGAAGAGGAAACTGAGGTTCGGCGAGATGAAGGGATTTGCACAAAGTCACACATGACAGAGGTGCTATTTGAATCCAGGTCCTCTGATTTTCAGAGTCACATAGGTCACCCATCTAGCCCAGTGATGACCTGGGCACAAATCCCCAAAACAACGTACCTCACAAACGGTCACCCAGCCTTTGCTTGAAAGCCTCCATGAGTTGTTGGCCTTTCTACTTTTATATAATTTTAAATAGGAAGAGTTTTATTTGGATTTGTTTGTTTGTTCTCTTTTACATTGATCAGAAACACTTGTAGATTAATTGATTGATTTTCCTCAATTGAGAACGACCTCCAGGTCTACTGACCCAGAAGGGATCAATAAAGTTCCACATCACCCTTAGCAAAACTGTGTCAGTCACTAACACAGAGTTATTGGCAAGACAAAATTCATTGCATGGCCTCAGGGTCAGGCTCCAGAATCCCTGGACCCAGGATAGACTAGAGCCAAGTAGCAAATTTCGGTAAGATTTAAAGAAAAGCTTCCTAACCATAGTGAGTTTCTCATTATTAGGGGTCTTCAAATAGAGCTTGGATGACTACTGGTCAGGGATGCTGTGAAAGAGATTTTTGTTCAGGTACAGGCTAGACAACTGGCCTCTTAATGATGACTCTGGAAATTCTGCAAGAAAGATCAGTCACTGCCACTGATTTCTGCTGCTGGAAACCCCACATCCCATATATTATACAGAGGGGTTTGAATAATGTTTAAATTACATTGGGGGGAAAAATTAAGGGTAACAGGCTGGAAAAGAACATAATAAATCTTCCCAGGTGAAAGATCTGATTCCTGATTCATTCTGGCTGCCCATCCTTCCTATCCAAGCTATGCCTATGGAGAAATTCAAGAGTCACATGCTCCCTTGTCCTCTCTTCCTCCTCCTTTTAAATATCCTTTGAGCACAATATTCATTTTCAAATCCCCAACCAAGGGGTTCATAAAGCATCCTGCTGCCACAGAATGTTTCTCTACTCACAATTAAAACAAAAAATAATGTAGTCCCCTGGCATCAAGATGATGCTTTCTGGTGAAACAAGGCATCTGTAATGTTCCTGAAGAAAGGAGACTGGCAGAGAAAAATGGGGGTGGTTATGGCCCCAGGGAAGAAGAGGGAAAGGAGAAAAAAGAGACATTTCCACATCTGCAAAGTCCCTTACAGTTTCTAAAATAATTCCCTCACAATGATGTTGCAGGGGAATAAGGCAGGTATTTTTTCTCCCAAATGATAGATGAGGAAATAAAGTTTTCTATATCTTTGATCACAGTAGCCTCTATGTGGTAAAAAGTATGGAGACAGAATCACAGTCTGGGTTGGAAAGGACCTCAAATGCCATCTGGTAGAATCAGTACTAGACTAAGAATTCTTTTGACAACATTCCCAACAAGGGGTTAACCAAGTTTTTGTTTGAAAACCTCTAGTGAAGGGAAAAGCTGACCATTGACATTTTAATAGCTTTAGGTGATAATAATAATAACTAGTATTTACACAGAACTTTAAAATCTGCAAAGTATTCTCTTTATATATTACCTCATTCAATCCTCACAACTCTTTGAGGTAGGTGCTGCTAATATTCCCATTTTACAGATGATGAAACTGAGACTAAAAGCAGTTAAATTACTTACTCAGGGTCATATCCCTGAAGTATTTGAGACAAGATTCAAACTCAGTTCTTCCTGACTCCAAGTCCATCACTCTATGCCTCAATCACCTGTCCAATTAGGATGTGTTTTTGTTTACCTTACATTATACTGAAGTTTGCCTCTTTGCAATTTCCACCTATTTTTACTAGAGATGGAAACTGCAGAGTCATATTTCAGCTGAATGGTATGTGTGTGTCAGGGTGTGAATCTTTAAAATTAGATTTGCACGGAAAATGTAATTACTAATGGAAGGAGAGACACAAAGACAGACAGAGAGACAGAGACACAGAGAAAGAGACAGAGACGGACAGACAGAGACAGAGAGGTGAGAGGGAGGCTACTGTAATTTGGAAGGCCCTGAACTTTCGTCTTCTCTGAATTCATTGATAGACTGATGCACTGGTGAGGGTCTAAATGAGGAGTGGTATAGTGGCAACAACACTGGCATACCCAGGATGGCTGTTAGCACAAGTTCTTAGATCTGCTTTCCTAGGAAAGATAGCTATTTAAGGGATCAATAATCTTTTTTAATCACATTCACTAGTTCAGGGGAAAAGTCAGCACTCTGCATTTCAGAGAAAATACAAGCAGAGAAATAAAGACCAACAGACAGGACTTCTAACTGTCTGAGAAATTAGCACAGATCAAGAGACACATCCAATTGTCTGACCAATGCAATATGCTAACCCCAAATTATATATATCCTTTTAGAGCCAGAGGGCATCACAACCCTTAAGACTCAGTGCCTAGTTACAAATTAACAAAAGGTATGAAAGCCTTCCTATAAGAAAGCCTCCCCTAAGCAAGCTTCCCTTAATGGGCTCCACATGAGGCCTATTAATGGGTAGGGAAGCTCTTATATCCCATTAACATTAAAGGTGGGGAACCTGTGGCCTTGAGGCCATATGTGGCTTTCTAGGTCCCCAGTATGGCCCTTTGATTGAGTCCAAGTTTTACAGAACAAATCCTTTTATTAAGGGAATTTGTTCTAGGAAAACTGGACTCAGTCAAAAGGCTGTCCCAAAGACCTAGAGGGCCACATATGGCCTGAGGCTGCAGGTTCCACACCCTTGGTCTAGGGTCATAGTCTGTGCTGCACTACAGCCCTGAGGTGCACATAGAATGGAAGGAATGAGTGATGGTGAGCTGGGGTCCAGACTCAGCTTAGAGATGCCTATTGCTAAGCTCATTCATTATTTCTTCCCTGTGCCCAGACTGTTCTATGGTGTTGGGATAACAGTTTCCCAGGCATAGGGGATTGGGTGTGGAGAGGAAGGGGGGTAGTAAGGACCCTGGCCTGATTGGAGCCAGGAACCTGTACTGGAAAGGGGCTGAATTGACTGCTTGGGCCACTCAGAGCAAAGGAACAAGGTCAAAGTGAGGGGAATCACATATTATATTATTGCATATTATAGCCCCCAAACACTAAAATGAGGGTTTTAATTATTTTAATTATTTTGTGCCAAGGAGAAGGGTCTGGGATAAAGAATGAAAACCAATTAGCCTGTAGCCTGATTGTAATCAGAACCATATATATATATATATATATATATATATTTCAAGTAACTTCAAATTCTGTATCCATGGACGATTAAAGTAGGGTGTCTACAAGTGCCTAGTGTTTGTAACAGTTTTATTATTTTGTCATTTGTTTTTCTACTTTTACTTCTACTTCCTGGTTGGGAATATTTCCCTGTGGCCAGCATCCACTCAGCAGCCATTTATTAAGGACTTATTGTGTGCTATAGTAATTTCAGTAGGAGATACAACGGCTCCTCAATGCTTACCAAATATAATCTAAACCCCTTACCCTTTTTCAAGGCCACCCACAATAAAGTGCTACATCCTACAGCCAACTTTCTCACAGCTACCCTCCCCACACTTCATCTTTCAGATAAATTGAATACATGAAACTATCCCCTTAATACATCTCAATTTTTCCTATCCCTGCACCTTTACAAATAACATTCCATAAGGAATGTCCTTTCTTCTAAACCTGCTGACATCCTAGCCATTCTTAAGGCAAGGCCCAGTTCAAATAATACCCTGGGGGCAAGTCTCCAGAACCTCCCCTGAATCTTGTTTGTGTTTCTCTTAGGGTATTTGCTATGTGTTCCTTTTACTTACAGATCTTTGTGTATGAACATTATGTCTTCTACCAGAAGCCCTTCTGGGGCAAAGAGGCAATTTTATTCTTCTTTGTATCCTAAGCGCAATGATATGTTGTTTAGGTTTTTCAGTCGTGTCCTACTCTTTGTGACTCCTTTTGGGGTTTTCTTGGCAAAGACAATGGAGCACTTTGCTATTTCCTTCTCCAGATCACTCTACAGATGAGGAAACTGGGGACCTAAGTGACATGCCCAGGGGCACAGATTTAAATTCAGGAAGATGAGGCTCCCTGACTCCAGGCCCAGTACTCTATCCATTGGGTCACCTAGCTGTCCCAGGATGACAATTTTTAATGAATGTTGGCTGAATTTCCTTGACATTAATGATAAGAGCGACATCTCCTGCCTTTAAGAAACTTATAATCTCTGAGGGCTTCTAGGGTAAAGAAGCAGAAAAGGAGTTATATGCCCTAGGGTCCCTCATCAATTTTGGAGGCTCTGTGTTCACATAGACCCAATGGTTCAATCTTGGAGGGCTTAATGCCAAAGGTCAAGATTTTCTCTCTATCTCTGCCCCCTTCCTGGAGTCAAACTCCAGGGCAATCCTCAAAAGCCATACTTAAATATGGCTCATGTATCAGGTCTTTCCAAAAGCAGGCATTAGGGACCCCTTCCACAAAAATACTCAATGTACAACGTGGGTATAAGGTATGAAACGTCATTTTTGTTTCTTTCATCACAAAAAGTGCATAAGATGGAAAATATTGAGGGGAACACATGAACAAATACAGAAGACACAATACGTTCAAATAGCCTTATTGGAACAACTCATAAAGTCTGGCTCCCCTTGTCAGGCAAGACATGGCTTCCTTTAGTCCTCCAGCTGTGAGACCTTCCTGTTGCTGGTCTTCTCCAAGAGCATGCCATTGAGGAAGTCACCTTCTTCTGGCATCTTTTACTAATCTTTGGAACTCAGGCACTCTCAAACTCAGGATTGACAGAGAGACACCTTCCAAGGCTGGAAGTATCCATTTCTTAGGATTGTGTTCTCAGGAACCTGTGTTCAGAGAAAGAAAACAGAAAGACAGATAAAGACACTAGCAACTGAGAAGTCTAAGAACTTCCAGCCTCAGGCTATGTGAAGAAACGTCTTATATGATTATATGCTTCTTTTCTAAGTAGCCATTGTCTACTGAGGACACTTTGTCTTGAAATACAAGGGAGAACGGGTGCTTGAGAAGCATCCAAAATGATTGGGTGGCACCATTTCTCTTAAAAGCCTGTCTAGTTCACAGCAGAGAGAATCCTCTGAAAAAACTCCATTCTCCTGGGTCTTGTATAATCAACCAAGAAAAAAAAAGTTCCATTCCCTGGGTCAAAATTAGAAGGGTCTGTGTGTCATCCTCCAAACAAGGACATATCTCTTAGCAAGGGATCAATTATACACATCCAACTCCATGGGAAGTACTCCAGTATAACAAAGGTCTACACCCTGTAATATCATCCAATGGATGAAGCATCTTATCCTTTTGGGGAGTGGGAGATCCACCAAATCCATAAGGGGTTCCCCTATCTCCCCTGCTCCAAAGATAAGTATAAATACATGATAAAGGTGAAGGCCAAGAATAGTCTAACATGCACCATAGATTTGGGGAAAACAGAGAATAGATAAGATGGATAAGAACCCATGTCCTAAAATACTACAGGGACAGTCAGCTAAAGAGGGATAAGAAATTCTCAGTAATAAAATTCTGAAGACACAAAATGGAACAACTCCAGTGAAGAGGAAAATGGAAATCTGTCTAAAGAAACTGGAGTAGATACACAGTGATGCATCAACTAACCTAGATTTTTAAGTCATGCACAAAAGATGGAAGCAAGGATGTATGACAGAAGATAGATACGGGAGGATGACACCGTCCAGTAAGCATAGTGTCAGAAATGCTAAAGGTCAAAATTAGCTAAGATGGGCAATAAATGCTAAGCACAAAAAAAGAGCCATTTTAATTATGTTTGGAAATAAAGGAAAATCAAAAGAGGAATAAGACTGCTGCTTAGGATGGATGGAAAGAAATGGATGATAGAGGAAAAGCAAAATTCTTTCATTTATTGTTTTTTATCTTTTCTTTGGTGATCTTTCGAATGGAAGAGGGAACAAAAATGGTAGGTTGTGAATTGAGTCAAGAATTGAATTGAACCCCAAGATAAGGAAGGAGATAATAAGAAAGCACCTAGCTACCTTCAGTGTGTTTAAGTTCCTAAGCTTGGGCAAAAAGCACACCCTAGAATACTAAAGGAACCTGCAGGTCTGTTTGCTGAGCTCCTTTCCACGATCTCTGAAAAACTGTGGAGAACAGGAGAGGAGCTGCAGGGTTTGGAGATGAAGAGATATGATATGTCTTACTTTTAAAAGAAAGAGTAGAGTTTTCGTACTATGGGCTAATAAACTTGACCTTTATTTGTTTTGTTTTGTTTACCCGGAAAATCATAGAACACACGAATAAAGGGTTGGTTTATGAACATTTAGAAAGAGAAGCTATGATCACTAGGTCAGCGTGGCTCTATCAAGAACAGATTAAGTGATACCCAAGTTCATGCCAAACTAACTTCAACTGCTTTTTCACTAGTACAATTAGATGGGTAGATGTAGAGAAGGTTATAGTTAGATAATATCCAGATCTCAGCAAAGACTTAGACAGAGTTTGTCGTGCCATCCTTACAGAAAAGATGGAGAGGTATAGGTTAGACATTAGATAGATTCAGAGCTGGTTGAAAGATTAAACCCCCAAAAAGTAATTCATGAAGCAATGTAAACTTGGAGGGAAATCTCTGGTGGAAGATTCAAGGCATCTCTCTTTGGCCCAGTGTTATTTCGTATTTTTACCAGTAACTTCAAGGAAAGCAGAGTGCTTCCTTCCATCACTGGAAATATCTTTTTATTCAATTTTATATATTTTAGATTTACTTATCTGTGTACATGTTGCTGTCCCACTTCTTCTCTCCCCCCTCTTCACGCCAGTAAAAGAGTTTTCTTGAAGACAGAGGTGATTTCATTTTCACTTTTATATTCCCAGGACCTAATACAGTACCTCACATATAACAGATACCAAATAGGTATATATTGAGTGAGATTAAATAGAATAGAATAGAAGGCATATTTTTCAAATTTGTGGGTGATGTAAAGCCAGATAGACTGGAGAACAGAATTAGGCAAACTCTGAGAACAATGAAGAACCATGAGCCAAGTCTGATCAGATAAATTTTCTTGGGGATAAATGTAAAACTCTACACCTGGATTTTATTTTATTTACTTAAAATAATATTTTATCTTTTTCCAATTACATGTAAAGACAATTTTTAACATTCATTTAAAAATTTTGTTGAGTTCCAAATTTTTCTTCCTCTCCTCCTTCCCTAAAACATTAAGCAATTTGCTATAGGTTTTATACATTTGTATAAATATATATTCATATATATTTATACACACACTCACATATATATGCAGTCATGTAAAACATTTCTGTATTAGTCATGTTGTAAAAGAATAAACAGACCAAAGAAAAAAAACATGAGAAAAATTAAGGGAAAACAATATACTTCAATCTGTGTTCAGACTCCATAGTTCTTTCGCTGAATGTAGATAACATGTTCCATGATGAGTCCTTTGAAATTTTCTTGGATCATTGTATAGTTAACCATCACACAATGTTATTGTTACTATGTACAATGTTCTCCTGGTTCTGCTCACTTCACTCGGCATCAGTTCTTATAAGTCTTTCCATGTTTTTTCTGAAATCTACCTGCTCACCATTTCTTATAGAGCAGTAGTATTACATTAAATTCATATACCACAACATGATCAGTTATTCCCCAATTGATGGGCATCCCCTCAATTTCCATTTCTTGGCCACCACAAAAAGAGCTGCTGTAAATATTTTTGTACCTGTAGGTTCTTTTTCCTTTTCTTTGATTTCTTTGGGGATACAGCACTAGAAGTGGTATTGCTGGATCAAAACGTATACACTACACTTGGATTTTTAAAAATCAGCTTTATAGCTTCATCATGGGGATTTGTGTCTTGACAACAGGTTCTTCTGGAAAAACAAAACAAACCTGTGTGTTTTAGAGATCCAAAAGTTCAGTAAGACTTTATGGTACAAAATAATAATAAATAATTGCCAATTTTATGTTAGTCTGCATTAGGAAATCGACAGCCCAAATTGGTAGGGATGAGAGTCACATTTTAGAAAAGCCACTGGAAAACCAAAGAATATTCAGAGGAAGGCAGGACAGTGGTGAAGGGACTGGAAACCTTGTCCCATGAGGTTTAACTAAAGGAATTGATCTTCATCTGACCCAGAAAGAGACTGTGTGACAATAGTGCAAAGAGAGATGGTTTTGGAGTCAGTTGGCCTGGTTGTGAATTCTAGCTCTGCTTCTTCTCTGTGTAACCTTAAGCAAGTCAAGGCCTTTAAGAATGCCTCAAAGGACTGAGGGGTACCCTTAAAGGATATGGTGCATTTAAACATACTATGGAGATAGTGAAAACTTTTATTTCAAAGTAAAATTATAATATCTACTTGTAATTATTTGTATTTAAAGTGCAGCAGAGAAAAGAAATTAGAGTTTCTTTATTTTAAAAATTTAAATTTTTTGCTTCAATTGACACATTTGGACCTTCAAATGTTGATCTCTCCAAGTCTCAATGTCCTCTTTCATATCAGAAGATAGAACTACATGCTGTCTAAAGTGCCTTCTTAGGGGCACAGTGGCATAGTACCAGCCCTGGATTCAGGAGGACTTGAATTCAAATCTTGCCACTCTTACTAGCTGTGTGACCTTTGGAAAATCACTTAACCCCAATTCATCTTCCCCCCCTCCCTGAAAACTAAAATGCTTTCTGTCTTTAAATACACAATGTTATGATTCATTGAATTAGCGATGCTTTACCCAGAAAAAAAGATTTTGGGAAGACATATCTTTGATAACATCAAACTATCTTGAGGAAGAAGGTTTAGACTTGTGTTTGAGAGCAGAACTAGGAGTAGTAGGTAGGAGGTGGAAAGTCAGATATACTATTATTATTAGTAGTAGTATTAGTATTTATTTTTATGTTTATTATTAATATTTATTCTATATTATCATTATTACTATAATGCATACCTTCCTACTCACTAGTGTTACTCCCAGGAGGAACCAGCTACTTTGGGAGGGATTGGGTTTTCCTCTAATGAGATCTCCTAAAGAGATGAGTTGTAGATGATTCATGAGAAGGTTAGATGACCATTTTTTGAAGATGTTGTAGAGAGAATTCAGATATAGTTGGGATGACTAGTAGCTTTTGAGGTCATTTCCATAAAGGGAAGAGCTCAACTGAGGATTAAAAATCTATTTATTTGAAACACAAGGAAGTCATAGTAGATCCTAGAAGACTCTCTCAGCCCTCACATTAGAATATTTTATACTCAAAGGTCTTTTCCAGATCTAATACCATGTGATTATTAACGTAGATTTATTGAGCAACTTCCTCTGCAACCATTTATATAAATAATATGTAGGAGCTATCAGGATACCAAATTCAATTCCACAAGCATTTTTATGGGACTTGAGTTACAAACCATGTTTTTCCACATGCTGGGTACTTAAATGCTTGTGAAATTGAATTAAAATATAAAGAACTGAATGCCCATTATTCCATTCAAGCTTCACATGCCCATTTTGCTCTCCCCCAAGCTGTGCCAGCAATCTATCTGAATATGTAAAGTATATTACTTTGTCAGTGAAGTAACTCCAGGTGTAGAGATTCCTTACAAAAATATAAATCATTACCACCATTATAATAGTCATAGTAGCTAGTATGTATATAGCATGTACCGCATGTAAAACAGTGCTAAGTATTTACAAATATTATCTCATCTGTATCCTTACAACAAACCTAGAAGATGAGTGCTAATGTTGCATGCATCTTACAGTTGAGGAAACTGAGGGTAAGTGACTTGCCCAGGGTCACACAGCTCTTTGTCTTCTGGGCAGTTCTTGCACACATTCTCCCATAAATTCACCCTAGGGATTCCACTCCATGTGCCAGAGGGCCTTTGTTTGCCTGGTATCCTGTCTTGCACATTGTGTTGTGGCTGCTGAGTTTTCAGTCATGTTTGACAATTCATGAATCCATTTGGGTTTTTCTTGGCAAAGGTACTGGAGAAGGCTGCCATTTCCTTCTCTAGCTCATTGACAGGTGAGGAAACTGAGGTAAACAGGGTTATTAAGTGACTTGCCCAGGATCATAGAGGTAGTATACATCTGAAGCTGTATTAGAACTCAGGTCTTCATGACTCCAGTTCTGGTGCTTTATTTATTGCAACACCCAGCTGCCCCTTTGTACATTGTAAGCACTGTAAATAGTAGAAAGAATACTGGACTTGGTGTCAGGGGACCTTGGCTTAAAAGCGGTTAATACTTCCCTAGAAGATGGCAAGGATGAGGGTGGTGAAGCCTTTCCCCATACATCTCTCAGCCTAGTGAAAAATATCATTTCCTGACTTCGTTAAGGTCTTTGGTACAAACTCCAAGTCACAGAGACCAAGGAGCCAATGGGGAGTTGATGAATCTGGAATGCCCTTTAGTGAGGGGCCAGAGCCTAAATCCTACCAGAGGTGGCCAGTGCCTGAAGCCCAGCTTGAGGACACCTCCAGATCAGGTTGCACTTACCAACAGGGTTCCTGCTTTGAAAATCATTTAACCTCTCTGAACCTTGATTAGTTGATTTGTGAACCAGGGAGGGCAATATGTACACAATCCACTTGCAAGAGTTGTTTGGGGAAAGTACTTTGTAAACCTTAAAGTGCTGCTGAAATTGCATTGTTGTTTGCTGAATTGAATTGTTCAAGGTTATGGCAATACTAAAAAACAGGGAGGTCGTGCAGTAGGGAGAGTTGCGCTCCCATCCCCCAAGATCTGAATTTACAGTCATCTTCAAGACAATTACTAACTGTGTGATCTTGGGCAAATCACCCAACCTCAATTTCCTCATTTGTAAAAAGTGGATAACAATAGCTGAGGACTAAATAATTATAAAGTGCTTAACAGAATGTGTCTAGCACACTGTAAGTGTATATAAATGTTATAGTAAATAGTTGTTTATTATAATGTAACACTATAGTATGATAGTTGTTGCTGTATTTGTTATCTAGCTAAACTGAGATTCAACCCAGGTCTTGTACTTCCAAGTCCTTTGTTGTGTTACCCCCCAAAATGAAGGGTGAACATAAAAGGACATACAAAAAAATATTTACAGCTATTTTTGAGGTGGCAGAGAACGAGAATCTGGGAAATTCCTCATGAGTTGGGGAATGGCTGAACAAACTATGGTATACAGAAGCATAAAACATCATCATTATTGCCCGAGAGTTTACAGTCTAGTTGGAGAGACAAGACTGAGAGTTTAAGGGATTTGCCTAGGGTCACACAGCCAATATGTGTGACAGGCAGAATTTGAGCCCAGGATTTCCTAGCTTTGAGACCAGTTCTTTTTTCTATCTCTGTCTCTGCTGCTGTCTTCCTGTGTCTGTATGTCTCTCTCTGTCTCTGTCTCTCTATTACTCTGTCTCTCCATTACTTTCTCTCTCTCTCTCTGTGTCTCTCTCTCTCTGTCTCTCTCTCTCTCTCTCTGTCTCTCTCTCTCTCTTTCTCTCTCTCTCTTTCTTCCCCTTTCCTTCTCTCTCTCTGTGTCTCTGTCTTTCTGTCTCTCTCCATATCTCTGTCTCTCCATCTCTCTCTGTCTTTCTGTCTTTCTCTCTCCATATCTCTGTCTCTCTCTTTCTCTCTGTCTGTCTGTCTGTCTCTGTCTCTCTCAGACCCAAATGATACAGACATTCAGTGCTATGGGAGTGCTGTGGAAGGGAAAGACAGAGTTAATTAAGTGGAGGCCCTAGTGAATTGGATTCCATTTAAATGTGATTTGGCTGCATAATCAAGATCCTAAATTACAGAACAATACACCTTGTATATTATGAGACAAATTGCTAAGAAGAGCAGTGCATGGGTGTTAGACCAGCCTTTTCTTGTCTGTTTTCCATGAAATGCAGGGATGGGTGGGTAGTGAAAGGAATTTGATAAACTTGCTTGGATCTGGAACCTTTCCCAGAGTCCTACTGGCCACACCTCCTTCACCAGATCTACTTCATCCAGAATCTTTTCCTTCCCATTGTGCTTCTCTAGACTACACTCTTCTCCAGCATTTCCACCCTGAAGTGTTATTTTCTAGCAATTGTCAGTCATTACATACATTTAACATCCAAACATGGAGGAGTTTGAGGGATTTCAGGCACTCTTATAAAGGCTGCCCTGGCTCCCTCTGTTGCCTCAGCTCCTTTCCTACCCCACACACCTTTAATACCTCCCAGTCCTGATTTTACTGATCTCTGGAATTCCTTAATCAGGCCTTCATCTACAGAATAATTGAAACCTGCCATTGGAAGAATCTTTATAATGTAGGATTTTAGGCCAGAGAGCATAGAATACTGGAGTGGGGGAAATCTCTAGAACAAAGAATGTTAAAACATAAAAAGCCAGATTTGGACTAACCTTAATCCAACCTCTCATCCCACAAAAGGATCCCTCCCACAATTTTTAAAAGCAAACACATCTGAGTGAGGCAAACACGGTGCAGTGGAAAGAAAGTTAAAATTGGAATCAAGTGACCACAACTCAACTTTGAGCTCTGACAATTACTACCAAGTAATCATGGGCAAGACACATCATTTCTCTGGATTTATAAAATGAAGGGGTTTGATGAGAGGCCTTCTACAGACCCCTTCTAGTTCTAAATCTAGAACTCCACTCTTGGATCCCAGCCCCATCCCCACTGCCAAGGAAGCTTTTTGCCTTATCTAACTAGGAATCAGCCCACCAAGCCACTTCCTTAAGTCTCTCCATTGCCCTTATGGGTAACCTTTCTCTCCTTCTCCCTCCCACTATCTTTGCCAGGAGAACATAAATTCTTTGAAGGCAGAGACTGTCTTGTTTGTTTTCATGTTTCCCTGGCAGCAAAATCCCTGGAACATAGTAAACATTTTCTGTCCGTCCATCCATCCATCCATCCACCCATCCATCCATCCATCCATCCATCCATCCATCCATCCATCCATCCATCTATCTATCTATCTATCTATCAATCTATCTATCTATCTATCTATCTATCTATCTATCTATCTATCTATCTATCTATCTATCTATCTATCTATCTATCTATATCTATGAACCTAAATTTAATCATTCACATTATTGTGTGAATTATTTTAGCAGAATCTTCCTGAAAGCAAGTTTTGAAAAGGGGAGTGAGAGCAAGATCCCAAACATGGGCACAGAAAGGTAGCAGGAGGGAAAATTGGTGGAAAGAAAGTTAAGATAAAATGTATTGAAAATAATGGGAGACTTCTTCATAATTGTCCTAAGAGCTAGTGTTGACATGGAGGGAAATAGAGGGAGAGTTCTGTTCCTGTTCTTTTAGTAAATTTACTTAGGTGCCCTTGTTTGGGGGAAATCAGGGCAAAGTCACAAGAAGGACTTCTGATTTGATTCAGTTAAATTAAGTCCAATAGGAATTTAATTTATGAAGAATCATATATTTGCAAGGCTATACTAGACCTAAAGGGGATTAGAGGGATGTTTTTAAAAGATAAGGCCTCTTCTTTGTGGAGCTACTTTATAAAGTAGAACAGGGTTGGTTGACTGTTGGTTGTCCCTCCCGCTCAAAGAGGACCAAAACGATATTACTATGTTGTGGTCAATGTACAATGTGTTTGACTATGGCCAATCAGACCCACTTGAAACTCGGAAGGCCCTACCACAGATCAGGCACAAACAGTCCATATGGACATTTGGAATGGAGATGGCTGATTGCACATCTCGTGTTTCTTTTGAGCTGCTATAATTCTGATTTGCTCATTGAGCAAGTGTCTTCCTTGATGCAGGCACACCATTCTGGGAAGCTTCTGTGCCAGTGACTCCCATGTCTCATAGTTGATTCCAAAGTTATTCAGTTCTTCAGAGACCTTGAGAGTAAGAGACCTTCAGACCTGTGAGTGACTGTCTGTACAAATTCTCTGTTTTTCAGGCAAAAGTACATTTGGCATTTGAAAAATGTGGTCAGCCCATCAGAGCTGCACTCTCAGCCACAGAGGTTCAAGACAAAAGGATATAAGATAGGAAGAAAAACCATAGAATCTCGTAGTTGGAAATGACCTCAAGAATTTGTCTAGTCCAAACAACAAGTAATCACCTAATTTGCGCTCAAAGACCTCCAGTGAGAGACATCCTGCTCCCTTTAGAGAAAGAGTGCAGTGGTAGATAGAGGCTTAGACCAGGAGAAAAGGAGACAGGGTTCAAATCCCACCTTCGACACTAACTAGTTATGGGACCAGGGGTAAGTCACGGAACCTTTCTAAACCTCAGATTCCTCATCTGAAACTGGAGACAATAACACAGTAATAGCTAACAGTCATATAGTATTCACTATGGGCCAGGCACCGGGCTAAGCTCTTTATAACATACTTGTATTAATGACAATATATTTGCAAAAGCTATCTCATATGTTATGAGATTTAAATGAGACTGTATTTTAAAACTATTACATAAATGCCAGAATAGTATTTATTGTTGTTATTAATTACTACCTCTCAATTCTGTCTGTTCTGATTTTGGATGGTGCTAATTGTTAAGATGGATTTTTTTTCCTTATAGTAAACCTAAATTTCTGCCCATCACTCCTACATTTCTCTTCAGAGGCTCAGGAGAAAAAGTCAAATCTCTTTTCTACATGACATTCCTTGAGATACTTAAAGACAGCTATTCTGCTCCTACTAAGTCTACTCTTTTCTAGGTTGAACAACCCTCATTTCTTCATCTTATTCTTATTGAGAGAAAGGGAATAAGTTTTGGTTTAGTCAGGCAGAATCCAGGGTAAATTTTTTTAAACAATGATAATCAGTACATCTTTTGGGTTCTCAGAGCCAGGAGGATGCTGGATGCTGATGCTGATGCTCATGCTGATGATTCTCATTCTCATCTTGTTTAATGGATTTTATTACAGAAGGGACTCTTCTTACCTTTCTTTGCATCCCAGCACTTAGAACAGCAACAGCACCTAGAACATTATAATTACTTAAATGCTTGTTTACTGAGTCACACTAATGAACACTTATGTACTTTTGGGGAAACTCTGAATTGATCCAACCATTTGGAAAGAAATTTTGAACTATTCTACCTTTATTCCTTCCCCCTATCCCCTCACGAAACCAAACTAAAGGAACATACCCCTTTGAACCAGTGATACCCACACCAGGTATAGACCCCAAAGAGATTTTAAAAAAAGAGGAAAGGGACCGATAGGTACAAAAATATCTACAAAAATAGATGAATTGGAAACAAAATTGAGTGTCCATTAATTGGAGAATGGCTGAACAAGTAATAATATGCAAATATAATGGAAAATTATTGTATTCTGAGAATCTATAAATTAATCAACATTTATTAAGCAGATACTACTTACTATGTGTCAGGCACTACACCAATTCCTGAGAGAGGGAAGTGGTGATGAATGAGGTATCAATCTCCTGAAAAAGTGCATATGTAGGAAGGCTGGACTTGGCAAGGAAAACGGCAGCTTTGTTAACACAGACAAGGAGAAAGAAGGAGCGGGTGATGATGTTAAGGGGTTTTAAAATGAAGAGAAAGAAGAGGGAACTCACAAATGGACCTCGTGTTCTCAGTAAAGACAGAGGCTGAGAGAAGGGGGAAAGGGAGAAATGTGGAGGGAAGACAAGTTTTGGAATAACTTTTTTAGGGAGTGAGATAGAAAGTCTACTAGGGAGGAATAAAAAGGACTACACTGCTGCAGTGAGAGGCCAGTTGAAGTTGGAGAACACAAATTTATAATATATCCAGTCAGTTTTTCAAAGTATGCTTAGTAGCAAGTGAATAGAAGCAGAGAGAAAAGTAATAATCAAGGGCTGAGGTCTGGCAAAAGTTGAATAGCTTTACAACAAGGGAGTGAAAGATTCTGAGTAGAGGTCAGGAGGCATCTAGGTGGCACAGTGAATAGAACGTCAGCCCTGGAGTCTGTAGGACCTGAGTTCAAATCCAGCCTCAGACACTTGACACAATTACTAGCTGTGTGACTTTGGGCAAGTCACTTAACACCAATTGCCTTGCCTTCCTCCTCCAAAAAAATAAAACAAAAGAAATTGAGTAGAGGTCAGTATGGAATTGAATTAATTGATTTTAGAGTCAAGACTAGAAAGAGAAAACTGTAAATCAGAGCAGGAGTAAAGGCCTGAGAAACTAGTGAGGAGTAGCTAGATTGCAGGTCATGATGAAGGTGAAGAATAAGTTTAAGAAGAAAGAGGCACGGGGAGGGAGAAATGGAATGATAGGAGATTATGGTCAGAAAAATAGAGTTCTTAATTGCAAGTAATGATGAGATCATTCCTATGTGTGACTAAGCTGAAGGGAAGGAATTAGGTAATGGGATTTAAAGAGAATCTGAAGGTTAGAGAATCTGATGAAACATCAATGTGGAATGTTGAAATCCTCTAGGACAAAGATAGAAGTTGGGGTGAAGATGGGGAAATGACAAAAGACATAGTTTTAGAGAAACCTGGGAAGACCTACATAAAGTGATGAGGAGTGAAATGAGCAAAACCAAGAGAACAATGTATACAAAGACCATAATGCAGTAAAGGAAAACAGATGAAAAACTTAAGAATTCTAATCAATGGGGGCAGCAACCTGGCACAGTTGATACACCATGGCCCTGGAGTTAGAAGACCCTGAATTCAAATCCAGCCTCAGGCACTTAATAGCTATGTGACCCTGGGCAAGTCATTTAACCCCGATTGCCTCAAAAACAAAACAAAACAAAACAAAAAACCTTTGATCAATGAAATAACTAGCCATGACTCCAGAAGATGGATGATAAATCAGTCAATTAATCAACAAGCAACTATGAGCCAAATATCATGCTAAGCCCTGGGGATATAAAGAAAGGATAAAAACAATTTCTACCCTCAAAAAGCTTACATTCTAATGAGGAAAACATCAAACACAAATCAGAACTTAGAAGATATAAGTACAGAATGGATGGAAGGCAATGTCAGAGGGGATGGCACTAGCATCTTCAGAGGCACAAAAGGGAAGAGAGGCGGGGTGGGGGGGTGAGTAAAGCAATGAAGAGGGAACAGGACAGGCTTTCTTCTTGGGGTGGTGTCCATTTGAGTATTGGCAGAACACAAGGCAGCGTTCAGTCGGCTTCTCTCTGTCTCTCTTAGCCCTTCCTAGGGTCACAGACTGTTTAAGCTAGAAAGAAACTGAGACATATTTTGCAGAGGGGAAAATTAATGCCCAAAGAGGGGAAGAGACTTGTCTGAGGATCAAAGCCAGGATTTTTTACTTGAGCCCTCAGATTCCATATATAATTATGCCTTCTACCTCCTGGCAGAGAGATGACAGACTAGAATAGAATGAAACACAATCAAACGCAGCCAATATGTAGATTTATTTCGGTTAGCTCTACTTATTTGTTACAAGGAATAATTTTTATTTATTATTCTTTTTTTTGCTAGAAAAGTTATGAAGAAAGGGGAAGGATAATGATAGTGATTCCAAAAAAGGAAGAAAAGGAAGAGAATATCGTCAAGAAGTATTCAGAAGAGGAAAAGAAGGAGGCTCACAAGGGGACACAGATCAGCAGGGCAATGTCGGAACCTACCATGTCAAATTTATTATATGCTTTTTCATGCAAAGCATGTCATACTTATTCTCATTTCATCTTTGACAACAATCCTGTGAGGTAAGTACTATTATTGTCTTTGGTTTTCAGATGGGGTTACTGAGTATTAAAGAGCATAAATGACTTGCTTAGGGTCATAAAGCTAGTGAGTATTCAAGACACAGAGTGCCCTCTGCCCAGGCTGCCGCCTTGCCACCTCATCTTTTCTAGATAAAACTGAAAACAGCTTCCAAATTAAAGACGGCAACATATCAAAATACTTTATTAATCCTTGAACATGCCTAGATGACACTTAATCATGTAATTCTAGTGAAAAATACGTTAAACAGCCTCTCCATTTCATGGACTCTTTTCCCCAGGATACCAAAATGATATTTTGACTCAATTAGCATAAAATTCTTAATGTACATCAAGGAATGCAATCAATTGAAAGCTTTGGGTTTGAATGCAAAGGTCAAATAGAGGCAATGGACAAAGGCAACCTTTACCATACTTAGTGTCCTCCAAGTAAGACAAAATTGAGCAAAATCTATTAAGGAGAAAGTTGTGATGTATCAAGGTATGTCAAGGGACTGACTGGCAACCTGAAACCAAAACTCAATAGGAAGTACAAGCTTAAAGCATGTAATGACTTTGAAATACCAGTCTTAGTGAATGCTTTTGTAATTGCAGGAAGGATTATGACACAGTTGGAAATTATCTAACAAAAACTACTGTTGTTATTCGTCCTCCTTCTTGAAGAGGACCATAACATCAGGAAGGTGAAGCCACGACTTGCAAGTGAATTGGATTTCAGTGCAAGAGCATTGTGCAAAGTCACCAGCCTTACTTTTTCCTCCTGAGCCATCTGGGTCCAGTGGCAAGATATAGATTAGGAGGACTCAAGACTCAACAACAACAACAAAAAAAACCTGTACTATAATAATAAAACACAGGGCCTATCATCCTACAGCAGTTATAGAGATTTTTACACTTCATCAAAAAGAAGAAAGATGACTGAAAGATATTCTCAGGGCACATGATAAACAGGTTAAAAACTTAGAGAAATGCTTTCAAAATAAGTGGTCATCACTTTACAATCTGTAGTAAAGACTGACAGTGAACACATGCCATTGGATTTGTTGAATGGAACAAAAAGTGGCTTATCTTTGAAACGGCTGAAATAGGTAACCCAGTCTCCAAGTCTGTCCCTAGGGGACTCTCTCCTTCTTGGTGGAGATCAACGGGCCTAAACTTGTGTGATAGAGGGGTGAAGCTGGTGAGAGTTGGAGAGGGGAAAGCTCTACAATCTTCATTAAGCCTATTTCAACCTTTAAGTCTTTGGGGGCATTTCTGGGTTTCTGTTTTGAGAGAGAAGACAGGCAAGGTCAACTCCATTTCAGGGAAAGACTCAGGTAAGACATGAGAGGAGCTCAAAGTCTCCATCATGTTCACATAGTGGTCAGAAAAAGCAATACAAGGACACTCTCAAGGTCTCTTTCAGGAACTTTGGAACTGATTATGTGACATGGTGTAGTGCCTATGCAATATTTACAGTGCCCACAATCATGATAAAAACAGTGACTATAAGTATTGCATGACTTTGATAGCAAAATACACCAAACTCTCCAGATAAAGGATAGAACTGTAGCATTTATTTAGACATCAGAAAACCCAACCCTAAAACTAGTAAGCCAATTCCATCATAGTACCAAAGATATTCAGAATCCTATGGGATTTCTCTACTGATACAATTCAACCTGGATAATGAAGACAAGAAACAATTTAGTAATGTATAATCTTAGATTATCTGGGGAGAGCACTGAGAGGTTGATTTTCCCTAGGTCACACAGCCAAGATGTTTCAGAGGTAGGGACTTGAACCCAAGTTATCCTCACTCTGAGGCAGCTCAGAGGTGGTGTAGTGCATAGAGCACTGATTAAGAACTCCTGAGTTCAATCCTAAATTCAAATCCATTTGCTTGCTGTGTGACCCTGGGCAAGTCACTTAGATGCCGTTTTCTTACTTGTAACAATAGGGATAATAACAGCACATATCCCTAGGGTTGTTGTGGGCATCCAATGAGATAATATTTGTAAAGTGCTTAGCACAGTAGGTATTTCATAAATGCTTATTGTCTTCCCTAAACTATATCATTCTATATATAACTATATAGTTATATATAATATAACTATATAATTCTAAATATTGTTTTTATTTTATATATGAGGAAACCAATGCTCAGTGATGTTAAGGTTATATAGTTAAGTAAATGGCAAAATTGGGAATGCAATAAAGATCTTCCAACACCAACTTCAGCACTCTTTCCATAACCTACTACTTTCTCAGTAACAGGTTGATGCTTCTTCTAATATGACTGAGGTGGGTTGTTTTGTTTAGGGTTCAGGGTTTGTTTTTATTTTTTTGGCTTTTTGACTTTGAAGAGAGGATGGCAGAAAAGATATGAAGTATAACAAAGGAGTTGAAATGGTTACCTACCTATTTCTATATCTGTAAAAAGCATATATTAATACCTGTCATGCTTACCTATTACTGATTTGGGGGGGGGGGGTAACATGATGATTGTATCCAAGTGTGAAAGCACTTTTAAACTGGGAACTGGAAGATGATGCTTTTTTTAAAAGTATAATAATTCTGATCTCCTGACTCTAAGTACAACATGAGGTAGGGGGTGGGAAGGAAGGAAAGAAGGAAAGAGAGAGAAGGAGAAGAAGGAGAAGGGAGAGGAGAGGAGAGAATTTAGGTTCTTTGGAGGCAGGGATTATTTCTGCCTTTGTATGCCCAGGGTTAGCACAATGCTTGGCACTGCAGTAAATGCTAAATAAGTCCTTGTTGACATAACAGAGAGAGGAGCTAGGGAGAAGTGGAGGGGAATGAGAGAGAGAAAATAAGGGGAGAGGGAAAGGAGGTGGGAGAAAGAGGGAAAGGGGAAGCAATGAGGGAATGTGAAGGACCACTAGGGAACTGAAGAAAGGGGAAAGTGGGTGGGGTGGAAGGAAGGCAAAAGACGAAGGAAAGGAATGGAGGGGGAGGAGGAGACAGAAAAGGGAAGGAAGGGATGGAAGTGGGAAGGAGGAAGAAAAGGGCAAGAAGGGATAGGGAGGAAAAGTAAGAGGAAGAGAAAAAGAGGAGGGTAGGAGAAGTAGGAGGAAGAGGGAGAGAGGAGATAAAGAGGAAGGAGTTCGAAGGGGAAGTAGAGAAGAAGGGGAGAAGGGAAGCTGGAGCAACACTAGAGCCAAAGAGTTTGATTTTAAATCCTGGTTCTGTAACTAGGGCAAGTCATTTCTCTTCCCTGGCCTCAATTTCTTCCTCTGTAAAATAAAGGACTTGTTGATATCTAAGGACTTTCCCAGGTCTAAGAGTTTGATTCAAGGAAGGTCAGAGGAAAGGGAGAAGCAGAACAGGCTCCACTTAGTGAGGTACCCCTGCTTTGGACAACAGACACTCCAAGAAGAAGACACCCCAACTTCTGCTCCCTCTTCCTCCTTCCCTCCTTCACCATCCTGCTTTCCCTTCCCTCCAGTGCCTCCCTCTATAACATGCCAGCCCTGGCCAAAGACAAAGGCCCACTGACATGGCCCTGATCCACTGGTGGCAGAGCTCAGTTCCAGGAACAACCCAAAGGCAGCAATGGTGCCTATTGTTCTCCCCAGGCTGAGGTTTTCTTCTAAAGCCTGGCTCCCCTCCACACTCTGCCCCACCCCCTCCCAGCCCCAGCCCCAGCCCCAGCCCCAGCCCTTCCTCGCCTATGTGGGTTTCCAAACTGCTCATGGCCCAGCTTGGCCTGATCTGGCCTATGGGACTCAGGGCAGGTTCAGCCCCTCTGGGAAGAAAGGCAGCCTCCCCGGCCTGGGTGTCAGAGAGGGGAGTCACTTATTAATAATAAAAACAAGGCTTAGGGAGCAGTGGGGTGGCCGTAGCCCAGGGCCCTCGTGACTTGCTCTCACCCACTGGTGCTACCCAGTCCAAAGAGGAATAGAATGTTTATTGTGCTAGGTTAAAAATACCAGTGGGGAAGTCAGACTTCCCTTGAGCTGAGGCAGCCTGAGGGTGGCTTGATTTCCAGAGGAAGGCAGAGCCAGGGCCCTGGAAGCTGGGGATGGGAGGATATGTTGGGGGGAGGAGGGGGTCCTGCCTTTAAAACCAAGCCACCAAGGGGAGGAGAGGTCAAAACTCAGGGAAAGTTCCCAGGGTCTCTGGAGAATTAGACTGGTGACTGGTTCAGGGACAGGGGTCAGGTCTGCAGCTCTGGCCAAAACCTAGCACATTACCCATGGGAGCTGAGTTACAGAAAAAGCGGTGGAGTCAGGACTCAGGAGTTTGGAATCCCAGCTCTGATGTTTACTGGCTGGGTGACAATGGGCAGATCATTTAACTTCTGCAAGGCTCAGTTTTGTGATCTCTAAAATGAGAAAAATAATGCTTGAACTGTTTCCTCTCTCTCATGTGACTGCTGTGAAGAAAGTGCATTGTAAATCTCAAAGGGATACATAAGTGGTATACATGGATATACAGAGACAGATAAATAATGTCTTATATATATATGTGTAGTTATTCTTATGCATTATATTATTTAACACAATAATATGTATATTACATACATTATGTGTGTAGCTACTGTTATGTATTATGTAAAAATAAAGCATCTATTAGAGTGAATCAATAATGTGTATATTATATGCATTATGTGTGTGTAGTCATAGTTATGTATTGTGTCATATATAAAACATACTAGAATGTATTAATAATGTGTATGTTATATACAATATGTGCATAGTCATAGTTATGTATTGTGTTATATATAAAACATCTATTTTAATGTATTAATAATATGTAAATTATATACATTATATGTGCATAGTCATAGTTATGTATTGTGTTATATATAAAACATCTATTAGAATGTATTAATAATGTATATATTATATACATTATGTGTGTATGCATACACACACACACACACATACACACATAGCAGGCGATATATACATGCTTTTTCCCTCCCTCCAAGTCTTACTTTTCTCACCTAATAACAATAGCTAATGCTTATATAGCACTTACCATGTAATAGACACTGTGCTAAGCATTTAACAGACTTTACTTCATTTGATCCTCACAACAATCCTAGCATGTAGGTGCTAATATTATCCCCATTTTACAGATGGATAAACTGAGGCAAATGGGTTAAGTGACTTGTCCAGGGTCACACAGCTAAGTGTATCTGAGGCCAAATTTGCACTCAGGTCTTCTTAGTTCCAGGCTGGGTGCTCTCTCCACTGGGCCACCTAGCTACCATATGTCAAATCATAGAGACTACCTAATCAAAAAAGGGCTTTTCACCTCTGACAGTCTAGGTCAGGGATGGGGAGCCTGCAGCCTGGAGGCAGTACTTTAAACAGAAATTTTCCTAAGAGGACCCAAATAACTAATGCTGGAGTGTCTAATGGTGTTAATAAATAATACATTAGTAGTGTGGCTGTTCTACATTTCATAATTTAAATGCATAATAACTATTTAACTACTATAAACCCACTGCTATGTCACTTTGTCTTTCAAATCTTTTCTTTTACAACCACCTTCTGAAACAGATGAAGCAAGTGTTATCACCCCGATTTTCTAGAAAAGGGAACCAAGGCTTAGAGAATTTGAGCGACTTGCCCAGGATCACAAAGTTAGTAAATTCTAATTTGCAATTTGAGTCTTCTGACTCAAAGACCAGTGTTCATTCCACAATTCTAATCCCTCATCCTGCCTTTCTCCAAATCTCATGAATTATCCTCCAAGAAGAGAGAAACTCTTGTAGCACAGAGGATAAACAAGGACTCAGCAATATTATAATTTATTACCATCTGGATCACAGGCCCTGAGAATCTCTGGCTACCTAAGTCCTAGGCTGATTCTTCCAAAGGCAGGGCAGTTGATTTGAGGCGACACAAGGGTTAAATGTTACCAGTTGCCCACGTAAGATTGCTAATGAATGCTGCCTCGCCCCTAGTAAATGAATCACCACACTAACAGGGAACATGGCCATAAAAACATTGAGATGGTCACATGATATTTCCTAGACCTTCAAGCTTCAAAGGACATTACAGATCAGCAAATGCATCCCAATCATTTTACGGATTTGTAAAATTAGACCCAAAGAGGTTAAGAGATTTGTCCATGATTACACACTGAGTTGGCTTTGGAGCCAGGATTGGAAGAAGCCAGTTTTCCTGACCCCTGGTGTAGCACTTCCTTCTGGTTGCTATCACCAGCTCCAGCTCCAGCTCAACTCCCTCCATGATAACAAAACTACAAGGAAGATTCAACAACTCCACTAAGATTAATTTTAATTTCAACTTGCCAAGATATTTTTTTATATCCCAGTTCTGTCAAAGAACATTTTAGCTATCCTTCCCCTCCTACTTTCAAGTTATCTGCAAATTTAATGAGCATCTCATCTATGCCGACACCCAAGCTCCGGACAAAAAGGTTGTGTCAGGCCAAGCTGAGGACAGAGCTCTGTGACAATCCTAGCCCCTCTGTGTAGCCATCAATCAATTTAAAAGAGTATTTGTGTCTAGTTATTCAAAATGTTACAAATCGACCCAACTGTGTTATCATCTACCTTGCATTTTTCCATCTAGCCCAAAAAGTATGCCAGGGGCTTTGTCAAAAGTTCCCAGATATACTACGTCCAAGAAATTTTTTTTTCTGATTTACTTCTCTGATAGCTAGATCAAAAAAGGAAAGGAAAAGAGTCTGCCATGATTTGTCTTTATTGAATCCATATTAGCTGATATGGTCAACTAGGTGGTGCAGTGGATAAAGTACCAGATCCAGAGTCAAAAAGACATGTGTTCAAATCTGACCTCAAAAGCACACATAAAATAGATATATTTATTTATTTTATTCTGAACTTAAGAAATAAAACAAACACTTCCATAACATAGTAGAACAGGGGGAGAACAAAAGATGATTCCTCATAAAGCCACAAATCTATTATGCACAACTTGCTATTCCTTTTAAATATATGTCATCATGTAACTTTCTTTTCCACCCTTTTTTTCTTCCCTGCCTTGCCCTGGAGAAAGATACCATTAGACACAAATATGTGTGTACATATATACATATGTGTGTGTCTATACACACACATATGTAATATCATATACACACGTGCAAATATGTACATATGTGTAAAACATACCCACAAATATAGGTATATATACATACACATATGTGTGTGTGCGTGTGTGTGTGTGTGTGTGTGTATAATTCCATACATACTTCCATTTATCAGTTCTTTCTTTGGGTTCAGATGGCATCTTCCTTCACAGGTCTTTTGTAGTAATTTGGGTATTTATAATAGTCAAAACAATTTCGTCATTCAAAGTTGTTCTTAAAACAGTACTGCTGTTACTGTATACAACATTCTCTTGGTTCTGCTCATTTTGCTCTTCATTATTTTGTACAAGTGTTTCCATGTTTTTCTAAGGTCATTGAACTCATCATTTCTTATAGTACTGTAGTATTCCATCACAGTCATATACCACAACTTGTTTAGCCATTCCCCAGTTGACAAGCATCCCTAAAATTTCCAGTTCTTTGACACTACAAAGAGAGATGCCATAAATATTTTGGAACATATACAAGGACACCCCAAATAGTGTTACAAAGAGTTGGACCAGAGACTCCAGGCTGCAGGTTGCCCACCCCTGAGTTGGAAACTACTGAAAAACAACTGAACTAAACTGACTGGACCATCAATAGTGGTGCTACAAATATTTTGATATGTATGGGAACTTTCTTTTTATCAATGACTTCCTTAGGATATATGACTAATAGTGGGATCTCTTGGTCAATTGGCATGGATAACTGTAGTGCTAATGCAATATTTGCAGTGCCCACAATTATGTTAAAGACTGTGACTATAAGTATCCCATGATGATTGATCGCAAAATTTACCAAACTCTCCAGATAGAGGATAGTACTGAAGCACTTATTTAGACACCAGAAAACCGAATCCCAAAACCAGTAAGCCAGGTTCCATCATAGTACCAAAAATATTCAGAAGCCATAAAAACACTGAGAGCCATAGCATTCTTCAGCCTTCCCACAAACCAATACGGAATCAATATTTACTCACAAACCTCTCTGTCTCCTTGCCTGAGCTCGTCTCTCCCCCATTATCTGGCTAGCTCTGACCATCTTCCTATGGGCTCTGCTCCATCCTTCAGCAAACTCTTCCCACCACAGGCTCCACGTGACTACATTCAGCCTATTAGGGGGCAGAGTTTACTTTCAAAGCAGGAGAGGTCTTCACACTCCCTCCTAAGTCTATTAAGGGGCAGGGAAGATCTTCAAATTCCCACTCCCATTGCAACAACTTAGCCACTTTATTGGCATAATTCCAAAACACTTTCCAAAATGACTGCTAATTCACAACTCTGCCAGCTAAGCATTGGTGTTCCCATCTTTCCACAGCCCCTCCATCATAGACTATGAACACTTTTTGTCATCTTTCTCAGTCTGTTGAGTGTGAGGTGAAACCTCAGGCTTGTTTTGATTTGTATTTGAGTTGGAGCATTCATCTGCTTGTTAATAGTTCCCAATTCTTCTTTTGAGAACTGTTTGTTCATGTCCTTTGGTCATTTGTCTGTTTGAGGAACTGCTTCTGGCTGCTTTGACTTCTTTAGTCTTTCTACTGCAGAATCATCCCAGTCATGGTAAACCATGACTTCTCTGAGTAACCCTCTCTTACAGAAATCCCCTTAATTTGGGGAGCCAGAAACTAATTAGACTTGGGAACTCCTGGAATAGACACCAAAGTCACCTGCAATGCATTTGTTTCTACTATTGCAAATGGGGGTTGGGGTGGGGCAGAGAAGGAAGAAGGAGAGAATGACTCTCCATGTACTAGAATTTCAAAGGAGAGAAAGCACTAATAAAGATTCCCCAAAGAGAAGATCCCCCAAACAGGAAAGTCTAAAAGGTGAAGCTACCCTATTATAGACAACCGGAAAGGAAGTTTATAGGTTCATCATCATTCAAAGCTGAGAAGGAGGCTTCTAGCCCAATCCCCTAGATGTAGAAACAATATGTATTAGGATTTCAGTAACACAGGCTAGTGATGTGGACAGTTAGGTGGTTCAGTGGGTAAAGCGTTTGGCCTAGAGTCAGGTAGACTGATCTTTGTGAGTTCAAATCTAGCTTCAAATGTGTGACCCTAGGCAAGTCATTTAACCCTATTTGCCTCAGTCTCCTCAACTGTAAAATAAACTGGAGAAGAAAATGGCAAACCACTCCAGTATCTTTACCAAGAAAATCCCAAATGGGGTCACAAAGAGTTGGACACAAACAAAAAACTACTAAACAATGACATCGGTTAGTTTTCTTTTCTTCTAAAAGCCAGAATTCATGGTATGTGAATATAAGGAAACCTTATTAAGCCAAAAGAAATGACCAAATAGTTGGCTTCAGAAGAACCCAGGAAGACTTCTACAAACTGATGCAGAGCAAATGAGTAGAAATAGGGGAACGACTTATACAATGACAAAAGGATTATAACAAAAACTTTGAAAGGCTTTAGAACTCCCTATCACCTCCAGACTCAAATATAAGATGTTCTGTGGTTCAGATCCCTCCATAACCTGCCCCTTCCTATCTTTATAGTCTTTTTATGCCTTACGCTCCACCACCACATCCTAGCCTCTCCACATACTCTGCAATTCAGTAACAGTGGATTCCTTGTTATTCTTCAAACAAAATATTCCATCACCCAACTCTAGTATTTTTACTGGCTATCCTCCCTACCTGAAACTCTCTCCCTCTACATCTCTGCCTCCTGGCTTTCCTGGTTTCTACCAAGCCCCTACAAAATAATCCTACCTTCTACAGGAAGGCTTTCATGATCCCCTTTAATGCTACCACCCTTCCTCTCTGTATATGTTTTGTTTATATGTAATTTTTTGCATTTTGTATCCCCCATTGGACTGTGAACTCGAGAGTAGGAGGTGCTTTTTACCTTTTTTGTATCATTAAAACTTAGCACAGTGTCTAGAACATAGTGTTTAATAAATATTAATATTAACATCTGGCAAATATTAATATTATAATATTGATTGGTACAATGATAAACTATGACAGAGGACTAAAAATAAAATATATAGACCAGAGAGGTGATGGATTTAAAATGCAGAATAAGAAATAAATTTTTTTGATATGACCAACATGGAAATTTGTTTTGTTGGACTATACATATTTGCTATAAAGGTTATGTTTTTCTTTTAAAATGTTCAGTTTTCCATTGGGGGGGCAGGTGGTAGTAGAAGGAAAAGAAAATATATGCTTAAAAATTATGCAATAAAATACAAATAAAAGACAGAGTCCATATTACTGAGACTTGATTGGTCCGTAGGACATAAGCCACTAGTGAGGTCTCCCAACTATCTAGAGCATAAAAAAGCTAGTGTATAAAAAGTAAGCTTCTCTAAAATTGGATGGATGTCCCACTGACATGCCAATCAGCACATCCTTTTGATCCAACACATCCTTCTGACCAGTCATATTTCATATAGAAATGAAGAGGACATACAGGAAGAAATACAGTGAGCTACACCTTCCCCTATAAACTCCTCCAAACAACTAGAAAATGTTCCAAATTGAATCATTATGAAGAATTCCAAGAAAAAGTCATAGTGAATCATTTTTCCAGCCAACGTCATCAAAGGAAGACAGACAGAGAGATCTGTGAAAAGACTCTGGCCAGGAGCCATCTCACAAAGAGCACCGCAGTTCACACAGAAGTTGTGCTTGAGGACAAGAATTCTGAAACCTAAACTGGATCATTGAGACTTCCTGCAGGTTGGTAGAATGTGTACTGAGTGACAGCTTTGTCACTCACTACCCAGTTATTAGTCATTATTAGTCACAGATCCAAAGTGGACTGAGCAAAGGACTTGCACCAAAAGGTGGCAGGAAAAGGTAAGGAGCAGTCTTGGGCCCTCAGCAATTTATGGAGAGAAGAGCAAGCTCAGAAGCAAGCAATGGCTATGTGACATGGGCTCCAGTAGTGGGGTAGGGTCCCAGTTCCAGCTTCTAGCCCAGTCTGAAACTCTCAGAAGAAAAATTAAGTTAGGAATTCCAGACCAAAGGGAAATTTATTCTTCCATTTCTAGCCCTAGGACCAGATCTTCCCTCCAAAAGTGTACAGAGTTCAATCTCAATATCAAGTCTGAAGGTAGTTGGAAGAGCAAACAAAAAAAGAATCCTGCCATAAAAACTATTGTGGTTACAGAGATGCTCAAGGCACAAACTCAGAATAAAAGAATGTCTACGCAAAATCAAAAAGTAAATCCTCAAAACAAAAATAACAACAAAAAACACAGCTTAGACACAAATTCAACTAGAATTGCTAGAAGAGATGAAGGACATTTGTCACGATTTTTTTTATTTAAAAGTATTCTGCTATCATCTAAAGTTGTTGAATTGAGCTTATTAAACTTCCATGATTTTTTTATTTGCTCGAAAAGAATTCTACTGTCACTTAAGGCTGCTGAATTAATTTTATTGAAGTGTCATAAATTTTTCAAGAGTTTTTAAAAAGATATTTTTTGATTTAATAAATGAAATGGGAGTACTAAAGGAAAAAATCAAAATGGGAGCTATGGAAGAAGGAATAGGTAAGGGAATTAATAACTTGGCAAAAGAGGTACAAAATCTTGCCTAAACAACAAATTGCCTCAAAATTAGAATGAATTAAATTGAAGTCAATGACTTCATGAGACAATAAGAAATATCACAACAAGTCAAAAGACTAAAAGAAAATAGAAGAAAATGTAAGGTATCCTATACCATAAACAACTTGCCTGGAAAATAGATTGAGGAGGAAAAAAGTCAATAATCATTGGGCTACCTGAAAGCCACAACCAAATGAAAAAGAACAAGAACCTAGACATGATCATATTTCAAGAAATGTTACACGAAAACTTAGATATAATTAGGAACAGAGCAAAATGGACATAGAAAGAATATACCTGTCCCTTCCTGAAATAAAGAAAAAAACTCCAAGATAAAAACTCCCAAGAACAGTTTTTAGATCAATAACAGCAACAACAAAAATATGGCAAGAACCATAAATAAAAAAAATTAAAATACCAAGAAGTCACAATTAGTATTAGACATGATTAACAGCCACCTCCATAAAAGAGAGGGAAGCCTGGTGTGAAGCATTTGAGAAAATAAAGACTATGGGCTTACAGACAAGAATAACTTGCTTAGAAAAACGAGCATTATCCTATAGGAGAGGAAACTGATATTTAATGAACTAGAGAACTTTGAAGCATTCATGATGAAAAGACCAAAGGCGTCTAGAAATTTTGAAGTTCAAACACAAGAGTGAAGAAAAACATAAAAAGGTAAACATGAATGAACAATTACAAGGGAATAAACAAGAATAAAGTCCTTGCATTCTGATGTGCAGATATAACATATGAATCCCCTGTGAACCCTCTCCTCATCAAGGGTCATAGAGGGAATCTAATTAGACAAGGGCCGGGATCTTGGGAATGGTTCTGTTATGTCTTGATGATCTTAAGAGAAGAATGAAAAAAGAGGGGAAGGAAAATACACTGGGGAAGGATGGGGAAGCTAAAAAAGGTAAGGGAAAATGATCTCACAATCAGAGTGGACAAGTAGATGGCTATACAAATAAGGAGTAGAGGTGGGAGAAGAGGCTGACATGTGAATACCATTCTCATCTTAACTGGACAACGGAGGGAAGAACACACACACACGCAGAATTGGATACATAAATATATATATATATATACACATATATGCATATGTATGTATCACTCAACAGGGAAACTGGGAGAGAAAGGAGAGAAGAGAGGTGGGGGGATTTAGAAGGAGAATAGATTAAAAGAGGGAAGAGAAGAAGCAAAACAAACTCTAAGGATGTACAAAAGTATTTATAGGTATTTTTGAAGTGGTAGAGAACGGGACTTTAATGGTATATCCATCAATTGAGGAATGTCTGAATGAATTATGATCTATAAATGTGATAGAATACTATCATCCTATAAAAACTGATGAAAGA
>CM053594.1:80950333-80969827 GCA_028646575.1 Pseudocheirus occidentalis
AAGGAAGGAAGGGAGGGAGGGAGGAAGGAAGGAAGGAAGGGAGGTAGGGGAGGGAGGAAGGGAGGAAGGAGGAAGGGAGGAAGGAAGGAATGAAGGAGGGAGGGAGGAAGGAGAGAGAAGGAAAGTAGAAAGAAAAGAAAGGAGAGAAAGAAGGAAGGAGGGAGAGGGAGGGAGGGAAGGACAGAAGGAAGTGGAGAAGGAAGAAGGGAAGAAAGGAGGGGAGGAAGGAAACACGTATTTATTAAACTCCTATTGTGTACCAGGTGCTGGTGCTAAGCACTTTACAAATATTATGTCATTCAATATCCATAGCAACCCTAGAAGGTAGGTGCAATTACTTTTCCCATTTTACAGAGGAGGAAACTAAGACAGACGGAGCTTAAGTGACTTGCTCTTCCCAGCTGCTGCTACTATCTCTTGGACTGCTAAAGTTCATTCTCAAATCTCTGAGACATTCTCAGAAAGGGAAACAGAAAATCACAAGGTGACCTAGAGTTTAAGGGGTAAGAAATCCCCTTTAGGGCTACCTGAAGTCCCTTCCCAACTCCCACTCTACCCCCACTATACTCTAGAAAGGGATGCCCAATGATTTCTGCAAATCTATGCCATTTTTCTTGTTCGTAGTTCTCCTTCCAGTTTCCTCCTTGAATGACCTTGGAATGACTCCTGAACTGCATTATCCTTACCAACTTTCTTTAAACCAGTTTTACCTTCTACTGTTTGTCTCTGCTTTATGAAAAAATGTTTCTCATAATCCTTCTTCATGACATTATAAGTTTGTATTACAATCTATTTTATATCATAAAGTTTATATTATAAGTCAGTGTAGCCTTTGGAAGACATCTTCTCTCTTCAACAAATAAATCCCATGCTTGCTTACTAGGACTTTTTCTAGGCTCTCTTGGTCTACCTGATTTGACAATTAATTTATATTAATTAAAGTTTTGAATAAATTGTTTATTGTTGGTTTCTATTATTTCTCTTTATTTTTTTTCAGTAGTTTGCTGAAGTATTTAGGGATTATTGGTTTTTTTCAATTAAATATCACATGTCTTTCTTATTGTTATTCTTTCTTCTTGTGTTTTTACTATTTCTGATCCAAGCTGTGATGAATCTGACGGAACACACACTACCAAGCAAGTAGCTATCAAGAATAACTGCCACATCAAAAATAAGTCCGCATCTTAACATGCAACCAATTTCGTTCTTTGTCATTTGGTACTTAGCAGGTCCAGTATCTACCAATTCTTCTTCCAGAAAAAGTGTTTGTAACATAGAAGTGAGAGGCTTCTATAAAATCTACGCATCTTTGGCCCCTTTCATTCCTTCTCGTGCTTTTCCGTGTATTTCTTCCTATCTTTTCACAGAACTCATGCAGTATCAGAGTGTTTACTAATTTAACTGGGAAGGTCCTATCAAATTCTTTGTAAAATCTCTCTATCACGTTAACCTTAGCGACCAGCACTGCCACAGGAGCTGCCATTATTTTCAACATAGTCACTTTTGCAAATATTGATCACTAGCACTGCAACATGAGATGACCAAATGTCTCATGATATACTTCTTGTTGCCTTTTCTTGTTCAGTCGTTTCCATTATGACCAACTCTTCATGATCCCATTTGGGGTTTTCTTGGTAAGGATACTAGAGTGCTTTGCTATTTCTTTCTCCAGTTCATTTTATAGTTGAGGAAACTGAGGCATGGTCACACAACTAGTAAGTGTCTGAGGCTGGATTTGAACTCATAATGAAGAATCTTCCTCTCTCCAGGCCCATGGCATTATCCACTACACCACCTAGCTGCCCTTTGTTGCCTTTGTATATATGATAAATAATACTCCTCCACTTCTTTTTCTTTTTGCCTTTCCAAGGAATACCTATGAATCATCCTTCCATTTAGCTACAACTTCCTTTTTCTTCCAGTTTTATTTATGGCAAAAATGTGAAGATTAATATGATTCAGCTCCTACAGGAAGATGTCCACTCATTAATCATTGGAAAAGGATCTCCCATTTAGAGTATCAATAGTTAAAGTTTTTAATGGCCTAAAAATTGTGTGATTCTCAGCATTCCCCGCTTCCTTCCCCACCATCACTACAGGATCAGAAGGGGAATACCAGGACCTAGCAACATTTTGCTATGTTTCAATGGGCCCTGGTCGACAACTTCATCACCAGGTAGCCTGCTTTTTGGTGAAGTACCTCTCTTAATTATCTTGTTTAACCTTCAGAAAACACACTTGATAGACTTCTGGGGTCGTGTCTAAAGCTTTCTCATCATGGTATCACACCTCCTCGGCACCCCTGCCCCTGGGCTGCTTCCATCCCTCTAGCTGGATAGGGTTGGGGTGGACTCCAAGAGCTCCTCTCCAATTCTCTAGCATTTAAGAAGAGCATCCAAGGAATTATTCTGATGATTTACTGCTCAGCTGCTTTCCTGGACTTCACCCTCTCCAGAAACTCATCGTTCTGCAAGGGCATCAACTCTGAGACTCACAGATCATTATCCACCCCCACCCCCCACCCCCTGTATGCCTTCTTCATCCCCACTCCCCTTGCAGGGTAACTTCCTCCTCCAATCCCCACCCCTACTTTTCAGCTTCTTTTTATGCACTGCCTCCTTCATTGGATTATGAACTCCTCAAAGGAGGGGATGGTCTCATGCCTTTCTTTGAGTCTTTGATGCTTAGCACAATGCCTGGCACATAGTAGGGGCTTAAGGCATGTTTATTAACTCTGACTTTGGTAGAACCTGGCAGAGTTCAAGTCCCATTGGCGTAATCTTTTAGAGCCCAGGGTCATCTCTACACTCTGAAGAAGCTTTAGAGTATGGCTTTGTGAAGGATATCTCATACCCTTTTCTCTACTCTAGTTTAGGCCGTCCTAATCTCTTGGTCTGGACAATAGGCAGTGGCCTACTAGAGCCTTCAGAAGGCCTCCTTCCATCGAGTCTCTCCTCTCTCCAATTCGTCCTCTACTCAGACAGCCAATTTGTTCCAAAATCCCAGCTCTGACCTTCTCATTCTCTTTGCTCAGGAAGTCTAGTATTTCCCTTTGATGTCTAAGATAAAATATGGGTTCCTCCATTTAGTTACTTTTTAAATCCAGTCACAAACCAATTCTAGCTTTTTGTGCATCATTGTCCTTCCCTGGTGCACTTGCTTTGCCCCATGCATAGCATTCCACCCCCATGCCTTTGTAGAGGCTTCCCACTATGTCTGCAATGTACTCCTTCCTTACCTCCCCTCTACTAGAATCCCCAAGTGCCTCAAAAGCTCACCTCAGTACTGCCTCTAACAGAAAGGTGTCCTGATCCTCCCCGGCAAGGGCTAATGCCCTGCCCTTGGGATTTATTTTACATCTACCTTCTAAATATTTCGTATTTACCCCCTCCAGGCCCAGGGACAAAAACTCTAATTTTTGCTCTTGCATGCTCAGTGCTAGAATGCCTGACACAGAGTAGGCATTTACTCAGTGCCTGTTGAATACTCATAAGAATATTGGCTTTAGGACAAGGAGGCTGATAATCCGGCCTGTTGCTCACTGTTCTCCTTCTGCCACAAGAGGGCAAACAATACCCACGTGTGGAGGTTTGAAACCATAGCCTCTTAGCCTGTCAGACCTAGGAGATCACCTCCTCCAGGCCCTTCACGTTGTTGAGGAGCAGAACTGAGTGCGGGATGGGGAGCAATTTGTTCAAAGGCAAACAGCTAGTTAATGGCAAAGTCAGGTCTTCTTACCCCAAAGCCACTGTTCTTCTAGCTGGGTAGCTCATTACTCTAACCCCTGGAATATTTAGGAACTGATCAGTAAACAGCAGAATAATAAACAAGCAAATGTTGGGGGTGAGAAGAGGAGGGAATTTGGAGTTTCAGAGGGGAACACCTCAAATAGCATCACTATATAACTTCCTCCTTGGAGGAGTAATGGTTTTGCTTGATCCAAGGACCATTCTGAGACCTCCCTGATGCATTGTTCAAGTTATATCAAGTGAACTGGCATTTATTAAGTACCTACTGTACTGAATGCTGGGGACCCTTACTGGAACTAAACAGCCAAGCACTCAATCTCTGCTTCAGAGGGCAGCTCTGATGAGCTGGCCACATTGCTCACATGCAGAACGTACACTTGCCAAAAAGTCTATTTTATGGAGAACTCACACAGGGCAAGTATTCACATGGTGGTCAGAAGAAGTGATTCAAGGACACTCTCAAGGTCTCGCTTTGGAATTGATTGTGTGACATGGGAGACACTGGCCCAGGACCACTCAGCCTGGTGTGCCCACATGAGAGAAGGTGCTGTGCTCTATGAGCAAAGCAGAATTGAAACAGCTCAAAGGAAACGCAGGATGTGCAAATTTAGAGAATCCACCCCAAATGTTCACACAGACAATTTATGCCTGACCTGTGGTAGAGCATTCTGAGCTTGTATTGGTCTGATCAGCCACAATCACACACATCGAAACTTGACTTTACCATAGTGATATCATTTGGGTCCTCTTCCAGAACGAGGGACAACAACCTAGGAGCTATGTACTTAAGTGCTGTGGGTACAAAGAAAAGCAAAAAAGTCCTTCCTCTCACTGAAGCTCAGTCTACTGGGGGAGACAATACAGAAAGAATGAAGTATAAACAAGCTATGGTCTGAATAAATTAGAGATAATGGGGAAGGGTTCACATTAAAGGGGACTGGGAAAGGCTTCTTTGCAGAAGTTAAAATTTTAGGTGGCACCTGAAAAAAATCAGGGAAGCTGGGAGATGGAGATGAGGAAGGAACAAAGCCAGGACTACCCAATCAGAGAAAAAGGAGGGAGGGAGAGGTAAGGTTTAAAAAAATTAGAAAGGTAGAAAAGCGCCAGGCTATGAAGGGCTTTAAAAGTCAAATGGAGGATTTTATATTTGATCCCAGGAAGTAATAGGGAGCCACTAGAATATATTGAATTGGGTGGGAGGGAAGATGACATGGTCAGACATGTGCTTTAAGGAAGATCGGTTTGAGAGCTGAGTGGTGGCAATGTCAGGGGTGAACAGGGAGATTATGACAGATCAATTCCCAAGACTTGGTCATTGATTTAGGTGTGGAAGGTAAGAGGAAATGAAAAGTCACAGATGACAGTCATCTTTGTCATAAACATTGGACATTTTGAGCAGCAAATGACAAAGAACAAGATGCTGCAGGCTGGGTGACTTAGGATGGTGGTGCCCTTAGGGGTAATAGAGAAGGCAAAGGGAAGAGAAGGTTTAGGGGGAAACATGATGAGATTAAAATAGTCTTTCCATCCCCAGCACCTGCTGTGCCCTGCCTGCAGTAGGAGTTTAATAAATGTTCATCGATTAAATCACATTATTGAACCTTCAGGATTTTGCTGGAGAAGATTGCCAGGTTTACTGGTCTATAGAATCTCAGAATTTTAGAGCTAGCCCAGACCTTAGGGATCAATTCAAGAATCCCCCAATAATGTCCTCACCAGTGGCTCATTCAGTGTACTTAAGCTAATGTCTTTTCCAGTTCTTAAAAATCTATTATTCCATTCCCTGAGATACTTTATTTATGGCATCATTATCATTATCATCATCATCATCATGGTAGCTAGCAATTACATCATGCTTTAAAGCTGGCAAAGTGCTTCACATATACTATCTCACTTGATTCTCATAATAACTCTGATTTTACAGATGAGAAAATTGAGGCAAGGAGAGGCTAAGTGACTTACTGGGGTCATACAGTTAATTACGTGTCTGATGGTCCAGCAGTCCATGCACTGTACTGCCTAACTGCAGTCACTTGTCTCTATCTCTGTCTTTTTGTTTTTCTCTGTTGTAGTCTCCCTATTCCTTCTTTCTCTCTCCTGTCCTCTTTCCCTCCTTCACTCTCTCCTTCTTTCTCTTTCTTCCATCCTCATCTTCTTCTTCTCTTTGTGTACCTTGAGGCAAATTGATTCCCTTCCTTCTCTGGTTCCTAATTCCACCTATACAAGCTGAAGGTCCTCTTATTCCCCGTTTCCCTTCCTCTCTCTACATCTCAAAACCCTGGACCTTATCATTGGACACTTGACATTATCAGATTCCCCTTTTTCTATATCATCTACTCCATGTAGTTCCACTCCCCTCTCTCCCATATCCCACACAATCCCTCTGCTCATTTCAAGATGAGGTTATCAGCCTTGTCCCGAGGCCCTGAACTGAGCCCAGGTAAGGAAGTTGACAGTACAACAAATACAACATAGATAATGTTCATTTGTGGTTTTCTAAGTCGATATGCTGCCACAGGGTTTTGTTGCTATGTGAGTTTAACACAAATGGACTAGGTGATCTCCAAGGCACTCCCCAGGTACTTATCAGTTGAGGTTTGGCTAAAAACATTACACTATATGAATGTAGGTGGCACTCCAGGTCTGGAGTCATGAAAACCTAAGTTCAAATTTGACCTCAGACATTTCCCAGCTGTATGAAACTGGACAAGTCACTTAACTCTGTTTGCCTCAGTTTCCTCATCTATAAAATAAGTTAGAGAAGGAAATGGCATACCACAACAGTATTTTTGTCAAGAAAACCCCAAATGGGGTCATGAAGAGTCAGACATAACTGAAATGACTGAACAACAAAAATATGAATATAATGAAAAACTATTGTGACAACAATGGTAATTCTACTGATCATAATAAAGAGACAATTTCAATGAAACCTGGAAAGATTGATATGAATTGATGCAGAATGAAGTAAGCAGAACCAAGTGAACAATTTATATTATAGCAAATAAACTTCAAAAAGAAATAAGCTTGAAAGACTTAAGAACTCTGATCAAAGAAATGGGCAGCCATGGTTTGAAAGGAGTGGTGAGGCAGCTCCCTACTGCCCAACAGAAAGGTAACAGACAGACTTTGGTTGCTAAATGAAACTTTTTTTTTTTTGGACAAGGCGTATATGAGAATTTCTTTGACTTGACTACGTATATTTGTTACACGAGTTTTCTTTTTCTGAGTAGAGTAGAAAGGTGAAAAGGTGAGTAGAAAGAAGAAAAAATGTATTTCTGTTCATTGAAAAAGTAAAATTCTATTTTAAAAAAAGGCCCACTCATTTCTAAAATTTTAAGCTCTATTTTCTAGTAGTCTATATCCCAAGGTCCCTATCAACTCTATCATTCTGTGTTCTGTGTTGTGGCAGAATCTGAGTTTTAAGGAACTTTCCAGTTCTGACATTTTATGTCCCATGTTCTAAATTCTACTTCTAAGATCCCTTTTCCAGTTCTGACATTCCATATGATTCTACAGATTGAATAGGATGGAAATGAGGGGTGACTGCCTGGGGGGATGACACCTGATCACGTGATGACTGTTGGCTCAGACAAGGCTGATATTTCTCCTGCCATGGTCTCAGCAGTAACACACAAATGACTCTTCCTACAGTTGACCTTTTCCTCCAGCTTTATTTACCATCTCTGCTTATGTACACAAGGACACCCAGGGTCTGTTTGGGGAGCTCTGGCCTGCACCTGCATTGGATTTTGTTTGGTTTATTTACATCCCACTGAAAGAAAGAAAAAATATATATTATAATAATTCAAGTAGGTAGTTAAGCCGTTGGTTTCTGGGGGATATGTAAACAAAGAAACCATAAAAGCTTTCACATCTATGATTATTTCTTATGATCCTTTCAACAGCCCTGTGAGGTAGGTAGTGCCAAGGATTATTTTTCCCATTTTACAGATGAGGAAATTGATCCTCAGAAAGGTGAAGTGCCCTGTTTTGTACCATGTCACCATCCAGCTTCTAGTAGCATTACCATTTTCAATAAGAGGGCTCAGAGATAAGTGCATAGACTTAAGTCCTAGACCTATCCCAGTACCTCAAGTTCTTTGAACCTCATTTTCCTCATCTGTAAAGTGGGTACAATCATACTTGCACTATTGACCTCCCAGGGTTATCATGAGGATAAAAGGAGAGAAACAAGAGTTATTAACAGTTTTTGTTCCTGCCATTCTCTTTAGTCATAAAGATAACCATTATCAGAGCTCTCAAAACATTATGTAAATGTCAGCTATGACCATCCAAAATTATAGATGAAGAACAGGATAATAAGGCATGATTTTTAAAGACTCCCCTCCAAATGAGCTTGGAAGCAGCTAGGGGGCACAGTGGATAGAGCACCAGGCCTGGAGTCAGAAAGACTCATTTTTCTGAGATCAAATCTGGTCTCTCATACTTCCTAGCTGTGTGACCCTGGGCTAGTCACTTAACCCTGTTTACCTAAGTTTCCTTATCTGTAAAATGAGCTGGAGAAAGAAATGGTGAATCACTCTTGTATCTTTGTCAAGAAAACCCCAAACAGGGTCACAAATATTAGGATGTCACTGAAAATGACTGAATTCTAACTGGGCTATGGAATATTACGTTAGAACTTACCCCTATCCCCATAATTACACCTTGGTTATGCTTTCTTGTCTAGGGTCAGTCTTATGCAAAGGAATAATAGATGGTAACTGCCATATTTTAATTGGTTAAAAGCCTTTTGTCAAAATTATATCCCCCACAGGCCTGTTATCAATGCCTAAAATTTCACCATTGGCATTTTATTACTTTGAGTTAAAGATTCCCATTTTTCTTAGGCCCAGCAGTATGCTGGTAAATATTTAACAACCTCTCTCTGTAAAAAAAAATCTTATACACAACATGTTTTTATGTTTAATCTGAATTATTGACATTTTCCCCATTATTTTCTCAAGTCTATATAATCAACAAAACAATAAGTCAACCCTTTATTTGTAATGTTTGCTAATCTCTACTTCTACAATGTAAGTGCTCACACTGAAAATTTAGCAATCATCTCCTGAGAGTTGCTTTGAGCTTCCCCTAGCACAGCCATGCTGAGGCCCCACTTTAAAAGTGACTACCTTTGAGAGGAGTTATGTGGTAAGCAACTCACACTTTAGTATAAATGAGTAAGAACCTTCCCTCTGAGAAAGGAACTCAATGTACTAGGTACCTAACAAAAAGTAGGGAGAAGGCAGGAAGGACAATTGGCCAACTTTATAATCAGTGATTTCATTAGACAAAGGAGCAAGTCAAGGTTAAGAGGTTAAGTGTTTTGTACCAAGTCCTGTAGTAATTTAGGGACACAGTAAACCAGAACTGTAGTCCTCAATTCTGAAGCAGTTTTTTTTTTTAAGCATGGGACACAAACATTTCTGTGATGCTCTTAGATCTAGGCCTGAAATAGTTCTTTATTGACTAGCCTTGGGTGGGTCTAAAGTCAAGAAGACTCATCTCCTTGAATTCAAATCTGGTCTCAGACACTTATTAGATGTGTGACCCTGGGCAAGTCGCTGATTCCCATTTGCCTCAATTTCTTCATCTGTAAACTGTAAGAAGGAAATGGCAAACGACTACAGTATCATTGCCAAAACAACAACAACAACAACAACAACAACCCAAATGGGGGTCATGAAGAGTCAGACATGACTAAAATATGACTGAATGTGCCCAGCCTTTGGCAAGTCATCCATCTGAAGAGTACAGTAATTTGAGGGTCAAGGACAAAGATCATAGAATAACTTGGTCAAAACAACCCAAGACACACGAAGAGGCCCCAGGAAATGTTCGCTGTCCTTCTCTTGAAATGGAAATGAGACAGACAATTCACTTCAATACAAACCCTTGGAAAGTCACCTTGGGGCCAAGGAAATGACCTGGATTCAGCCAATTCATGAGACTAGGCAGTTGGTTATCATAGCAGAGGGAAGACACAGCCGGACCTGGAGTTGGGATGCTCTGGTTTGATTTCTAACCTAGAAATTGACCTCCTTATGTGATCCTTGGGCAAATTACTTGACTTCCCTGAAACTCAGTGTCCTCATCTGTAAAATGGAGCCAATAATAATACCTACATTACCTCCCTCATAGGGTGACTGTGAGCAAAGTGCTTTGTAAATGTAAAAACCCTGTATAAATGTGCCATTGGTGTTGTTAATAATAATAATAATAAGCATTTTATCTAGTAAAATCCTTTAGAAGTGTTATCTCACAGCAACCCTACAAGGTAAGTGCTATAATTATCCACATTTTACAGATGAGGAAACTGAGGCCGAGAAAGATTAAGGTACTTGCCCGCTATTACAGAACTAGCAAGCACCTGAGGCAGGATTTGAACTCAGGTCTTCCTGACTCTAGGTTCAGCATACTATCCACTGCACCACTTAGGTGCCTCTTAAATCATTCATTTAAATTTTTATTCATAGAGGGAGGGAAGGAGAAAAATTTAGAACTCAAAATCTTTTAAAAAAAATGAATGCTAAAATTTTTTCTGGATATGTAATTAAGAAAGAAACAAAATACTACTTAAACAAAAAAACAAAAATTAATTATTATTCATAGAATTACAGAATCTTAGCATTAGGAGGAATTTCAGGACTACTTACGTAAAGATATACCTATAAAAATACCATCTCTATCATGGCCCAGACCAATAACAATCTGTGGGCAATGAGAGGTAACCCACTACCTCCAGAATCAGACCATCCATTTTCAGATAGCTCTTATTTTTAGAAAACTTTTCCTGACATTGAATTTTAAAAAATTGCTATCTCCATCTGTTTCTTCTTGTTCTGCCTTCTGGAGACATAAGGATAAAAAAAAAATCTAATCTCTCTTCTGCATGATAATCTTGCAGATGCTTCAAGACAGCTATCAATTATTAGGCACCTATTAGGTAGGAAACAAACATTCATTAATCACCTGCTACATGTCAGGCACTATGCTAAATACTTGTGATTCTCTCAACAATCCTGGAAGTTAAGTCCTGTTATCATATCCCCTTTTAACAGATGGGGAAACTGAGGCAGACAGTGGCGATGTGCCCAGGGTCACACAGCCAGTAAGTGTCTGGGCTAATAGTGAACACAGGTCTTCCTCACTCCAGGCCCAGTACTCTAGCTACTACATGATCTAGCTGCCTCTGTGCACCCCCTCTGGGTCCTGGGGAATACAAATGGTTGCTATCCTCAAAGAAATCACCTCTCACTTTCATTTCCGCACTATAGGAACAGCCGAGTGTAGTAACAACAATGACCAAAACACATTTATAGGGCACCATAGAAAGAGCACTAGCCTGGGAGTCAGTGGCCTGGGCTTGGTTCCTGGCTCTGTATTCATAATAAGAAGAGGCTTGGCTACCAGGTTTGTTCTAGTAAATGTTTAACAACCAGCTCTCAAAAAAAAATAATTAAAGAAAAGTGTATCCATGACACACTTTTACACTTAGTATACATCAGGCCTGTACAAACTGTGGCCCACCTAAGGATTTCCTCTGCATATTTTTAGGATGGCCCCAAATCCTTTGATAGGTTGCAGGTTGTACAGACCTGGTATACATCATTAACATTTTATCCATCACTTTCTTAGGTCTAAACAATCAACCACAAAACAACATAGCAGCCACCAATTGATTGATTGTGTTTGATGATTTCCAAGGCATAAATGCTTGCCCTGAAAATTTGACAATTGGCTCATCATAGCCAGCTTTAACACCTCCCTGACTAAAGCCCTTCAGGTGTGACATTCTATGACTCTGATCTGATGCCTCTGTGACCTTGGGAAAGTCAATTTATATCTGTTTATTTTTCTGTAAAATGGAAATAATAACCATTACTGGGTTGTTGTAAAGATTAAATGGTTATATAACGAAGATAATGGTTATAAACCTGCATGCAACTATAAAATGCCACATGGCTGACTCCTGTCCCAGTTGTTCTCAGGAACAGAAATTTATTCAGAGAATCCTGATCATCCAGGAAAGTCATATCATTTTCCATCACAAAGAGTGGGAGGCAAAGAATTTGGAGCTGCATGTTGGCCATGCCCTGACCTCAGTGGAGGTCTAAAATTATGGGAACTGGAGTCCCAAGAATCTTTGGAAATAGTGGGCTAGAGTCCAGGCAGAGAACTTAAAGGGCAGGGAAGAAGGGGAAAACAAAAGAACTGGATTCTACTGCCACTGCCCAATTGAATACTTACACTGGTGAAGATCCCATGAGATAATATGCATTGTGGGAATTAGGTATTAGGTATTTGGGTCCTATAATGATAAAGCATCATATGAATGTCAGTACTATTATTGGCACCCTCTATCTCCCTTACCAAACCACTTTCTAGGAAGAATTCAGTGTCTTGTTGATAGGAATGCCTCTCCCTTCTGATTTGAAGACTGGAACCCTGAACCAGGAACTCCTCCCAAAGTCACCCGTTAGACAGGGCTCAGAGTTTTCCAACTATATCTTCATTTTCCATCAACTGCTCTTCTTGGTTTCAGTTTCAGAAATAGAATACCCCACTGTGAGACATCCTCTAGGAGACATCCAAAGCCTCCCTTTTGGGTATTGTCAGTCCCAGTTAGTTTGAAAACTCCCAGAGGGTAGGGGCTGTCTTTCCATTTGTATCTCCAGAGCTTAACATAATGACTGGCATGTAGTAGGTTCTTAATAAATGTTCACTATTAACTAGAGGGACAATGTAGGGGAGTGAGTGGTGTGCTAGACTGGAATGAGAAAATTCTTTGTTCAGATCTCATGCTTGCTAGCTGCATGACTCTGACAAGTCACAATTTCTAGGAACCCTGGGCATAGTAATGGTACCCAACTCAAAGTATTATTCTGAGAATAAGAGAGTGTAAATGAAGGACTTGCAAACTTTAATCTATATCTTATCTCCTCTACCATATTCAGAAATTCCTTGAGGGCAAGGAATGAGGCCTGGTATTTAAATTACCTTCATCACTTCTATTTCTCTTGGTAAGCTGAACTGAAAATAAAGGGAAGGGGGAAAGGTTGGATTCAAATTCTATAAGGTATTTGCCCTCCCTCCTTATAGCCAAACTACTCAACCAAGGTAAGGCATATGAAATCTTTAGATAGAACTACACAGCAAGACACAAAACTTTTAGCACTGAATATGGTTTTATTGTCTTCAAAGCAGTTTATATAGATCAACTCTCTTGTGGAAGGAGTACTGGACTTGGAATCAAGAAAGCCTTGGACTCCCAGACAATAATAGACCATAAACAAGCCCTGTGTTCTCTCTGAACCTCAAACTCTTCATCTTTAAAACAGCTGGTATAGTAATACCTAGAGTCATTAATTCACGGTCTTGTAATACAGATCAAACAAGATTATGTATGTAAATCACCATACAAACCTTAATGTGGCATATAAATGTCAATTATTATTGGTATAACCATCCTTACAAAGCCCTTTGTCTTTGTGTTTCTGGCACTTAACACAGTGTGTGGCACAGAGTAGATGTTTAGTAAATGCCTATGGAGTTAAATTTTTTCCAATAAACAGAATTCTATTTTCTCTCCCTTCTACCTTCCCACCCTCCAAAAATTGGAGGAAAGGAAAGAAAAACAAAATCCTTGTAAAAAATATGAATAGTCAAGCAAAACAAATCCCCACAGTGACCAAATCTCAAAAATATATGCCTTGTTCTGCATTCTGAGTCCATCATCTTTCTGTTAGGAGTTGAATAGTATAATTCATCATTGGCTTCTTATAATTAGCAATGTGGGACAGTGGACAAAGCCCCGGGCCTCGTGTCAGGAAGACCCAAGCTCAAATCTGACCTCAGTGTGTGACCCTTGACAAGTCACTTAACTCTATTTGCTTCAGTTTCCTTACCTATAAAACGAGCCAGAGAAAGAAATGGCAAACTATTGCAGTATCTTTTCCAAGAAAACAAATGGGATCACAAAAGAACCAGACATGACTGAAAAACAATTGAACAGAAACAGCAAAAATAGCAATCAAAGTTGGTCATCAAGATTCTTAAGTCTTCTGGAATCGTTTCTCTTTATACTGGTTTTGTCATTGTATGAATTGTTCTTCTGGCTCTGCTTACTTCTTTCTGAATCAGTCTATAAAAGTCTTCTCAGGTTTCTCGGAAACCTTCTCTTTTGTCATTTCTTACTGAACAACAGTCTCTTCCACTACATTCGTAGACCACAATATGTTTAGGCATTCCTCAATTGATGGGCGCCCTCTCTTCACTTCCAATTACTTGTCTCTTACCACCACCCCCCCAAAAAAAGAGCTGCTATAGATATTTTTTGTATATAGGAGTGAAATTAATTGAATCAATCTGGATTGAAATCGCTTGGTCCAGGATCCTACAGCTAATAAGGGGCAGAATCGAAGTTTGGAATGAGTTGCCCTGATTCTAAGCCCTTTCCCCAACCCTTGATAATGACAATGAGATCACATACAGAAAGTTCTTTGCAAACTTTAATGCCCAATATAAAAGTCCCTTGTTATTCCTATCTTTTAAGGAAATCCAACTGCAAAGTTTCTTTGTAGCTGGCCCTGTCAGCCAGAAGACAGGAAGAGAAACACATCTCCAGAACTTTCCTGGCAGGGAGCATGAGGCAATGGTCCAAATGTCTTCCCTGCAGCCCTCGTTACTCTTCCTACTAAGCCCGAGGTGGAGAAGCTGCAGGGTAGGTTTGGTGGGGAGAGCCGTGGGAAGGATGAAAAGAAGAGCAAGTCCCCTCTCTTCTTTGGCATGTGGGAGGAGGGCAGAAACTATGATCTCCCCTATGCTACTCTGGTTTCATGCAGCTTCTAAGGAATTGTTCCCAAAATAAAGGGTGTTGAACACAGGAGATTGATTTGCACATCCTGGAAATGGGGTTTCCCATCAGGCAAAAGCTTCTTCCCTTCAAAAGCTGAACTTTGCCAAGCAGGAGTTGGGCCAGATCCCACTGAAGGATGACTACAAGCTGATTCATTCTTTTGTCTCCAGCCACATGTAGACATCACTCCCAAGGGCTGGGAGTGTAGGATGCCAGAAGAGCCACCAAAGGCAAGCTGGCTTAGGGAAACAGGAATTCCTGAATACTTTCTCCTCTGGTTTGACACGGAAACAGAGTAGGTGGTCCCTAGGGTGGTATTAATTATAACTCTGTCTCTCTTAAACCCAATTCATTCATAAGTCAAGACATCACACTGTGAAAGCATTGGTCCTCTTCAAAAACAAAGGATGAACAGCAACATTAATTATAATGAGGTTCCATGATTCTGTCAGTATGGGTGCTTTAGATCACCATGGGAACCTGAGGCAGAAGAAGACAATGGGAAGAGGGCTAGGTTTGGAGTCAGAGGGTCCCTATGTGGCCTTACGACCTCCCATGTATCATCAATTATGTGGAGGTATTCCCAGGTCATTGATAGTGATGCTAGCTGAGAGTAAATTCTGGCAGGTGTAAAAATTTCAAGGATGGGCCCAGTGACAGACTGTATGTATGTCATTCTATTTCAGAAGACCAGCTCAGTTAAGTTTTTCATATCAGAATATTAGTCACCAGATGAATATCATTTCTCCCTGCCTCAAGAGGTCAAAGGATCTGTATTCAAATCCTGCCTCTGACATTTGCTACATTTTAAACTCATGGATATTTCCTCAGGGCCCCAATTTCTTCATCTGTAAAGTAATAGGATTGGACTAGGTGTTTTTTAAGATCTCTTTCAGCTCTAAATCTATGCTCCTTTCACCGGTGCAGATCTCATCTCCTTCACGCCTAGATGACTTCATGAATTCACTGAATCACTGGACCATAGATCTGAGCTAAAGCAGGAAAGGCCCTCAGAGGCCATTAAGTTCTTCCAACTCCTTTGTTTTAGAGATAATCAAATGAAGGTTCAAAGAAACAAAATGAACGGCACCCAAGGACACATAGGTCATATATATATATATAAAAGGCAAAATTTGAACTGCTCACCTTTGACTCCGGTTGCTACGGAAGGAAAAAAACCCACCAGCTAGTGATCAGACCCTTGGTAGTGACTGTCTTCAAACTTTTCTAGGCTAGTCATTAGATACAGATGCAACACACAGTCTGTCATTGGTCACTTAATCTTTCTGAGTCTTTGTAATCAGAGAGATGGAGATGGAGTTGGGAAGAGAGGCAGAGAGGGGCGTCTAAAAAGTAAGGTTAAGTTGTTGATGCCAGGTTACCAGCTTTCAAGGACCCTAGGCTAAGAGAGGAAGACTGGGGTGGGAAGCCAGAATTCTCCCAAGAGACTCTACAGAGAGCCCTTTAAGAATGTCTTTCTTAGTTGGCAACAAAATCAAGTGGCCCTTTACCAATCACTAATTGAGAAGATTCCTGCTGAGTCCAGCCAAGGAAACAAACCCAAGGTTTGGTCTTTGGCCTTGTTGGCTGAGACAACTGTTTTGGCCTCTTCTATAACTGCCTTCCCCACTGGTGTTTAGTTAATCAGTAAGTCAGGTGTTTGTCCCATGGTCTCTTAGTAATGTAACTTCCAATGGCCTATTTATGGCTGTTTGCACTGTCAGCATTTAATGAAATGTAATAAGTAATCACATGAAGCAAACACACACACACACACACACCTGCCTTTCTGGGCATACAGCATCCATAATCTCTGTGTTGGAGTTGGGGAAGGAGCAGGGCAGAGTCATCTTTAACTTGACCAAGAACTTCAAATCTACTATAAACTACCTGGCCCTTGGAGTGGGGTGGGGATGGGGAGCTAGGGCTGGTTTTTCCATTTGCAACAGTACAGAAGCCCATGATTCCCTAGGAAGTTACTCATGAGCCTCCTTTAATGGAAAGACAGTAATGGTGAACAGGTGCCAGTGGTGTTCCCTATGCTGTGTTTGGGGATATCCACAAAGCTTCTCTCTCTCTCTTTCTCTCTCTCTCTCTCTCTCTCTCTCTCTCTCTCTCTCTCTCTCTCTCTCTCTCTCTCTTTCTCTCTCCCTCAGAGAGGTAGTGATGAATAGTAGAAAAGAACCCTGAAATGGGCCTCACGGCACCTGGTTTGACCTCATTCAACCCTAAATTAGTCACATGGTTCATAACAAGTGAAATTTGTAATGACTCACATTTATATAACACTGTAAGGTCTGGAATGTGCTTTACACCTATTATCTCATTTGAAGCTCCAAACACCCCAGTAAGGCAGGTACCATAGATATTATGATTATCATTTTATAGATGAGAAAACTGAGGAATGTCAATTCAGGCTGGAAGAGATATCTGATGTCATCTAGCCCTTGTGACCTTGTGACTGTCACTTTACAGAGAATGGAGGTGATACAATAAAAGGTCAACGGATTCACCAAAGGTCATGTAAAAAGTTGGTGGAAGAGATTTGAATACAGCTTCTCTAACTGAAAAAAACCTTGTCATTCTTTTCACTGTACAACCCTCAGAGAAGTTAGGTGGTTTGCTCAGAGGCCTACAGAAAAGTTTCACTGGGGTGTTGAACGTAGGCCTCTCCCCACTAAAAGTCCAACAATCTGCCTACAACTCCAGACTGTCTCACTCAGAACAGACCAAAGGTGGACTGGGTTGGCTTGACTCAGCAGCCTGCCTTCTGACTTCATCTCTCTCCAAAGTTACCAGTGATTTTGTAACTGCCAAATCTGGTGGTGTCTTTTTTGTTCTCATTTTTCTTGACCTTCTTCTGCAGCATTTGGCACTCTATGACCATCTTGTCCTTCTGGACTCTCTCTCCTCTTTTGGGTTTTATCACACCGATTTGTCCACCTATTGGATGTTCCTTGGCCTACTTCACTGGATCTTCATCAATGTTCCTTCTACTAACTGTGGGTGCTGGGCTATCTCCATTCAGTCATATTGACTTTTGTCTTGCCATTGGATTCTGATGACTCTGTAGGACAGAGTGAGGTATTGACTTTGTGTGGTTCTGCCCCACTCATATGTAATTCATATGCAAGTCAAGAAATCACTCTTGTGATAGTATAGGTCCTTTTCAGCAATGAAGGACAAATAACACTCACTGTGGGTGTACTTCTAAGGTGCTGCCATAGTCTCTCATTTCTTTTTCCTCTCCTCTTTTGTCTTTATAATCCCACTGTTTGGAAAACAATAGACATGAGGTAAATAATTGTTTATTATTGATGTACATGGTGACAAATTAGCTCCCCATCACTGAAGATATTCAGATAAAAGCTGAAAGCTGGAATGCTTTAAAGAGAAGTCATGATTTGGGTAGCAGTTGGACTAAATGACCTCTGAGGCCTGGAGTTCAAAAGACTCATCTTACCGGGTTCAAATCCAGCCTTGGACACTTACTAGCTGTGTGACTCTGGGCAAGTCATTTATTTAACCCTGTTGGCCTCAGTTTCCTAAGTGTAAAATGAAGAATATGGAAAAATTCCATGGAAAATATGGGAAAAAAGAAATGTAAAATGGAGAAGGAAACGGCAAACCACTCCAGTACCTCTGCCAAGAAAACCCCAAATGGGGTCACAAAGAGTGGGACATGACTGAAAGACAACACAGGGAGTGAGGACAGTGAGGCAATGTATGATCTATAGGTAGGGAATACAGGTCTGTAGGGGAGCTACAGATAGTTTGGAGACAAGATTATACAGTGAGTTCTTGATCTGTTTGTCTCCATTGTAGTACAATAGTACAGAGACAGCATGGTATGATGGATAGAGAACTGGCCTCAGAATCATAAAGACCTGAGTTCATCATACCTCTGTTCCCTCAAGTAGCTTTTTTCCTAACAGGAGAAGACAACACATAAAAGGGAGGTGAAAAGGAGGTGAAGGTAGGAGAAGCTATCCAGACCAAGGACTGGTAGAGAAAATCTTGTGGAGATGAGCCAGTAGAGAAGCCTGGAGAAAAACGAAGACACTTGGACCTGGGCCTCTTTTTTGAATTATATGTTCTGGGAGGAACCAGTCAATCAGAAGGTGAGAGGTCAGGGGCAAAAGGGCACTTCCAAAAGTAGTCCAGGGGCGGAACGAGCTTCCAAGGTAAGGAGCTTTTTATGGTATGATAGAGAAGGTCCTAGTTGTTATTTGTCCTTCATTCTTGAAGAAGACCATGACATCAGAAAGGTTATGCCATGACCTGCAAGTGAATTAGATTTAAGTGAGACAGGGCTGTGCAGAGTCACCAGCCTCTCCTCTAGAGCTATCTGGGTTCAGTGCAAGATATAGATCAGGATGACTGGAGATGGACATGGATGCAGTGGGAGACCTTGGCCTTTTGAAGCCAAGGTCTTTCCCAGGTCTCAGTTTGACTGAGGTAACGCCCATTCAGTGATTAAGGCTAGGTAAAAAGTGAGGCAAAGAATGGCCTCTTTGCCTAGTTTAAAAAAATCAATCTGGGAGGGAAAAATCCTGAGGTTTTCTGGTCAAAACAGAAACAATTGTTATTTACACTCACTCTGAGCCATCACGGTCCAAATAATGACTATGTGAGGTTTGGGCTGGGATATATTGTTGGCCATTCAATGAGAGTCAGAGTGATTTGGGTTTAAGAAATGATCCTTAGGAAAGAAATTTAGCCCACAAACCACAAGACATCTTTTGAGGTTTAAGTGATGAAAATTTATACTCCTTTGGGCAGAGTACCTATAGGTAAGGGTATGATACCCTGTGTGAACAGAGGGAGAGGAAGGAAGGAAGGAAGGAAGGAAGGAAGGAAGGAAGGAAGGAAGGAAGGAAG
>CM053594.1:80969927-80988669 GCA_028646575.1 Pseudocheirus occidentalis
AATGACATGCAAGTGAATTGGATTTAAGTGAGGGAGGGTTGTATAAAATCAGAAGCCTCACTCTCTCCTCTGGACCCATCTGGACCCTTCTGGGTCCAGTGGCAAGATACAGCTCAGCCAATCTGGAACTATGCCCAAAGAACTATAAATAATTGCATACCTTTTGACCCAGTAATACCACTTTTGGGGTTGTATCCAAAAGAGATCATAGAAGCGGGAAAAGGACCCATATGTACAAAAATATTTATTGCAGCTCTCTTTGTGGTAGCAAAAAACTGGAAATTTAGGAGATGCCCATCAATTGGGGAATGTCTGAACAAGTTGTGGTATATGAATGTAATGGAAACTATTGTGCTATAAGAAATGGGAAGGAGATAGACTTCATAATTACCTGGAGAGGCTTATACAAATTGATGCTAAGTGAGAAGAGCAGAACCAGGAAAAATTTGTACACAGTCACAGACACATCGTATGTGTGATGACCAACCTTGATAAACTGGACTCTTTTCAGCAATGCACAGCTATAATACAACTCTACAAGTCTCAGGATGGAAGGACATGTCTACATTCAGAGAAAGATCTAGAGGGACCAGAGTTTGAATGGAGACTGAAGCAATGCATGCTATCATTCTTTTTCATGTTTGGTTTTGTTTCTTTTTTTTCCTGTTGCTCACTCCAATGGTTACAACCCTTCTATACAACCAGACTATTGTACAATGTGAAAGTATCTGTAGATCCTATACACAGTTGCATACCTCCATTGGGGGGGTGAGGGAAGGGAAGGGAGAAAATTTGAAACTCAAGGAATTGTGGAACTGAATCTTGTAAACTAAAAGTAAATAAACAAATCAATGAAAAAAAAAAGATACAGCTCAGCATGACTGGAGATGGCCGTGACAGAGAAAGTCCTGGTAGAGAGGAGTCAGCAGTACAGCCTGGAGAGGGGATTCCTTTACCCAAACCTCTTATGACCATGAACCACTTATCAGTGTTACTGTAGAAGAGATTTCTGTTTAGGTAGAGGTTGGACTCTATAACCTATCAAAATCCACCTCTACTGCTATAAAAACAAGTCAAAGTACATAACCTAGTAACTAGGGATGGGGGAGGGAGGCAGGAACAGAGATTATGATGGTTCCATCCTGGAGTACAAAGTATTTCATCAACTGCCCAAGACTCTGGTTCTAAATCTCCTAAATTATCCTTTTCTATTTCCCAGTGGCACTTGAAGTTATTATTGCTTGTTTGTTTGACGGTATCTATTCATCATATATAGCCTTATGAGGTGCTCCTTATCTGTACTCACCTCTATTGGCCACTCATCAGGCCTAGGCTGGTGAGTGAGGATTGTCATGAGGCATTGGAATTTTGGATTAGCCTCAAGACCCACAAAGGGTAGAGGGAAAGAACACATTCAAAAGCACACTGTCTCTGTCTTCAGTACTTGACACCTTAGCCAGGCAAGTTCCACTCTATTAATGGAAGAATGTCAATTCGCCATCTTCAAAATTTTCTCCCTTTAAAAAAAAAGTAATGCTTTTGTGCTACATCTGGTGTCAAGAAGATAATGATTTGAATTCCACCTCAGACACTTATTAGCTGTGTGATCATGGACTTCACTTAACCTCACTGAAGCTCAGTTTCTTCACCTGTAAAATAAAGATAAGAATACCCATTTTATATGGTTTTTATGAGGCTCTAATGAAATAACAGATGTAGAGAAAGTGCCTTTCATATTTTAAAGCACTATACAAACTTCCGTTGTTGTTATTTTTAATTATTTATTGTTATCATTTATTTTATTTGAATTTATAATATCATATTTGCATTTTGCAATTTAATAAATTCACAATAACAATTTATTATTACTATTACCTTATTATTGTAGAAATGCTATTACATTATTATTATAGAAAAGTTATTCTCTTCTTTTTTGATGGAGTTCAGACAGAAACGGTCCTGGGACAATAGCTAATAAATAACATTTATATGGAGTTTACCATGTACCAGGCACTGTGCTATGCTCCTTACAATCATATCCCACAAAACCCCTGAAAGGTAGGTGCTACTATTGCCCCTTTTACAAATGAGGAAACTGAGGCAAAGATTACATGACTTACTTAAGGTCACACAGCTAATAAGCATGTGAGGCCAAATTTGAACTCAGGTCATCCTGGCTCCAAAGCAGTGCCACCTAGAGCTGCCACTTTCTCTACCTCACTATTATTCTTTTTTGTTTAATGGTTTTGGGTAGCACCATAGATTTTCATGTCTCTCTGTGTGCCGTATGATTAATGAGATGTTTGAGCTCAGCTCCCTCTTTTATTTTGAAAACATGTGGTTCTCCTTGGGAAAGGTAATAATAGATTTAAGGCTGTGCAGAACCAAGATAGATTTCAACTGGCTCCTTGAAAAACTTCATGTTTTATTTCCGTAGTTTGGTTATTAGGCAGCATGCTTCAATTGGAAAATTGAAAAAACAGTTTTCCATATCGACCTATGTACATCCATCTTATGTATTTGAAGTTCATAAATAAACTTAATTAGCATAGAACAGAATTAGTAGAGTCAGTATAAGTATTTTGGAGCAACTTGTTCAGTTATCAAATTATTAATAATTTGCTCATTGTACTTCTATAACTTTTTGCTATACTCTTATGGCTCCTTATTCAATATGTTAGGTTTCTTTTTTCCCTTTTAAGTATTTAAAGGTGTGTACGTGTGTGTGTGTGTGTGTGATAAAAAGCTGTGACTGCTTTGTATATACTACCTGTAATTCACCTATATTTGGATGAGTCACTGGTAAACTCATTTTTCGTGGTAGATACATGATACCTTCATTTAAGAAAGATGGGAACCCAGTTTATGTCTGAAAGAAAACCAAACAAATGCTTTGGAATTCATGCTAGGAATTCATGCTTTACTAGGAATCCCTTGAGCCACTACTTATCTGACCCCGATAAACTGCAGTTTACAAAGAAGATAGATTTTTCCATCACCTTCTGTGACATAACTATTCTGTCGTGCATTATATTAACTGTGCAAACATTTTGTTTCTCATTTGATCCATTTTGCATTTTTGTAGCATTATATATTTCTTCATAACTTCCAGGTCTCTCCCCAAATCTCTTTGCTTCTCAAGACTCTATAGTCTTTTTAAAAATTGATGTTAAATTACTTGTTTTGTTATTTTGTTACTTCGACTCATTGTATCATCTTATACTTTTGATTTTTATTTTCAACAGTTTATTAAGGAAACCTAGAATTTCTGATATCTTTTTGTTTTCTGGGTTCCATTTCTATTTTTCTTTTTGTTGCTTTTGTTGAGATGACATGGGATTCACATTTTCTACTTCAGGAATCATCCAGATTATCAATGGAATCATCTGGTGCATTTCCAGAAATCTTCAATTGCCATCTCAAGTAAATTCTGTCATGGTGGTGTTTGATGCCCTTGGGATAGTTCTACCTTTCCACCAATGGTTTTTTACCATGTCTATTTTATGGCTACCACATAGACTGTTGTGTTGGTACTGAATTACATTCACTTTTTATGTCAAATACTTGGGAAATTGTATGTATTCATGATAACTACAGCAAATTTTAGCTTTTTGAAAATTACTGTTTTGGTTTAATTGATAATTTGGTGTAATTGTTTTGGTATAATTTGGCATAACTGACTGATATAATTGGTATAACAGGTGGATTCATGACATCGAACTATTAAAAGGACTTTTTGAAATTTCAGTCTAAGTGTTTACCTACTTTTTAAATTAACTTGAAACTTTTTTATTTTTTATTTTTAGGTATAATTTCTGCAGCTTGCTTTGAATGAAGATTCTCACTGAACTTGCAGTCTTCTCATTGCTTCTATTTCCTGAGTTTCTGAAGAGACCTTGTTCTGATATAGGCATATGTCTATATGTCCCTTTCCCAAATGTCTAATGTCTTATGGAGGTGTTTGGGTATTCTAAGAGGACTAATACCTCTGGTGTGAGAACTTGCTGACCCCTCTTCAGTGCTGCTCATTCACCTTTGGGGTCCACTCTTCACTCATCTCTTACCTGTGGCTCCAAAAAGCTCTGGCATACCCCAATAAACCATCTCAGCAGATGGGCTAAACTAGATTGAGGGTAACTAACAGACCTCCAACCTATCAGTGAGTTAGGGAAGTGCCTACCCCAAGCCTGTGCAGACTTCCTCTGGCAGAATGAACAAATGAGAACAATTTGTTCTAATAGCCATGAAGGCAACCGAGGAAAGTACTGCGGAGTCAGATATCAAAGACACCAAGATTATCCACTGCATCCTGGACATTGTCAGTCATCTTGATTCGTGTCCTGTCATCAGACTTTATGGCTCAGGAAGAAAGAGTGAGACTGATGATTTTGTGTGACTCTGCCTCACTTAAATCCAGTTCATACACAAGTCAGGATATTACCTGTGATGTTGTTGGTCTTCTTGACAAGCAAGAACAAAACAATAACAACATCTTTCAGCAGTGCTTGGAAAAAGTCCTATTTGGCAAGTGTTATAACAAGATCTGAGTCTGTTGTAAGAGGCTTTTCAGAGACGAGCTTGAGCTATTCCACCATTGGCTCCCTAACTGCCTCCAAGATTAAATTTTAAAAATCCTGTTGGGCATTCAAAGCTCTTCATGAGCTAACCCCCTTCTACCTTCCCAGTCTTCTTATACCTTAATCCTTGACACATACTCTTTAATGCAATGACAATGGCATGGTTATTCCACAAACAAGATACTGTATCCCTCAGCTCCAGGGATTTTCTCCAGTTGTCTCCCATGGCCAGAATATGCTCCCTCCTCTGGTAAGACTACTATCTCCCTGGCTTTCTTAAAGCTTTAACTAAAATTCTACCTTCTACAGCAGTGGTTCTCAACCTTCCTGATGCCATGACCCTTTACTACAGTTCTTCATGTTGTGATGACCTCAAACAATAAAATTATTTCCATTGCTACTTCATAACTGTAATTTTGCTACTGCTATGAATTGTAATGTAAATATCTGATATACAGGATGTATTTAAATTGAACATAACCCACAGGTTGAGAACCGCTGTTCTACAGGAAGCCTTCCCCAAGCCCTCTTAATTCCAGCGCCTTCCCTCTGTTCATTGTTTCCTGTGTACCTTTTATATAGCTTGCTTTGTATATATTTGCATGTTGTTTCCCATATTAGATTGTGAGCTCCTTGAGGACAGGGACTGTCTTTTGCCTCTTTTTGTATCTACAGTGCTTAGCGTAGTACCCAGCACATAGTAGCATAAGCAGGCACTTATTAAATGTTTATTGATTGAGCTTTCTGTTATGACAATTGTTCTGAGACTCCATCCTATAGTAATCCTATAGTAAACACGTTCGACACCATGTTCTCAGTACAAACTACATTCTCTATAAATCTATGCATAGTTCTACAGCATGGCATCATATATTTATAAACAATAATAGTGACACAGAGTCTAGCAAAAAGTAAAAATTCTTGGGATGTTGCCAGAATATGGAAGAGATGTGACCAGGTAGTAATATCTGTCAGTAGAAAGGATAGGTGTCCAGAGGCTCGAAGCCAAGTAACATAGGTAGAGATGTCTTCATCTCCCACAACTGGGAACAGTCACATATTGTATTCATAATACAGCTGTAAGGATTCATGGAGTTTTCTGTGATAGCACAAGGCTTCCAAGAGCCACCAACCTTCTTCTGGGAGTGACTGATATATCTCACCATTTACTATATAGAGGAATCAGAAGAGTTGTTTGGGAGGTGATAAAATTGCCTGTGTCTTTTTTCCATTAGGTTGAAGATGGTAAGTAGGAGATGGGAAGGAAGTTCACAGTACAAAGACTCAGTCTCCAATCCTGAAAGTTTGAAAGGTGGTAGCTTTGGGAAACTGGAACTCATGAGGGGTGGTTTTGATGACAGGATGGAGCCAAAGGAGAGTAAGGAAACTAAATATGTCAGTAGAGTACAACCATAGCAACCAATCTCTTCCCTCATCTGCCTTCATCTATAATGGGAGGCTATAATGAAACTGGGCCTGCTCCAGCTGTTTCTAATTATGCTACTCAGGATGTTTTTGAGTAATAGACTTGGCATGACTCAGTAACCTGATTTTTCCACCTCAAAGGATCCCAAATCTTTCACAATACAGCCAGGAAATCAAGTTAACTTTACATAACATCATGAATCTAAGACAACAATTTCTTCAGGCTAATAAAGGAGACTTCCTTCTATTGACTTACAGGATGCTGGGCATTTTCTCTTGTCCTCCATACCTGGAATGCTCTCCTTCCCCAATTCCTCCTATTTTTGCCATGTATCTCCTGCTGGATGCAACATGTCCCCTGAGGAAAACCTTCAAGGAATGGGTACAAGTGTCTTCTATCTGTCCTCAAAGAAAGCACTTTTATCTGTTCCAGCACAACACAACTTCAACTTCTTGTTCTCAGTCTAATCTCCCAACAGGGATATGGAGAACTTCAATATAAAGAAAAGTAACACTCCCTTTAACTTCAGTTCTCCTATCTCTAGCTACACCTGTTCTTTGAAGGCACTCTCCATTCAATAATGAATATTCACATACCTGGTTATACATAACATCCCAGTAACTCTAAATTACACACACACACGTGTGTGTGTGTATGTATCCAAACCCCATTTCCCAACCACCACTAAAATTCTCATTTGCATCCCCCTTAACCTTCCCACCCCAAAATTTCATCATAACTCCACACAGCCCTTCCAATATGCAGTATGGAATCCTTGTTCAAGAGACAACATACTTACTATTATCTTAAATCTATTCCTCTCCTCCACCCATCTTCTAGCTCTTACTGAAACCTGGCTCCCCCTAATGACACGGCTTTCCTGGCCTCCCTTTCCAATCCTGGTTGTACCTTTACTCATTCTTGGTTCACTGTTTGGGGTGGTAGAGTGGAACTATCTCTTGCTCTCCATTGATGCTTTCAGCTGCTTTCCTTCCTCCATCATTCAGTATCCTGTCTTCCTTTGAGAGAATGTTTTTTATATTGACCCAATCAAAATTCTGTCAACTATTATTTACAGACTCCCAAGGTCACTCCCTTTCCTTCCCCAATGAGTTCAATACCTGACTCACCTCCTTCCCAACTCTTGACCTCATAGTAGTAGGCTTTAATATACATATTGACTTTCCCTCAAACACTTAAATCAATCAATTCCTTAACTTACTCACTTCCCATGAATTATTCCTTTACCCTACTTCAACCAAACACAGACGGTCATAGCCTTGTTCTTACCATCACCCACAAATGTACTTCTATGTTCAAGAATTCTGAGATCCTTATCTGACCATAATCTATTGGATTTTCACTTCCCCCTCTGCCTTCCCTTACAAAACCTTACTCTTTATCTGAACCATGACCTCCAATCTCTTGACCCCTCGATTCTTTAGTAAGTCTCCTTTATACTAGTTATTCTCTCTTCTCCCCACCTTGACCCTTTGGTGAACCAATTCAATTCTATACTGCCCTCATCTCCTGAATCCCTATCCCCATTTTTGCCCATCCAAGCCTCAGCCACGGATTACTCCCATTTTTTGTCACCTTTGCTCCTATACAAATGCTGTTGAATGAAGGTGGAGAAAGTCATGCAACTGTTCTGATGTGGTTCATTACAAATTTATGTTACACAACCTTAACTAGGCCCTCATTGCTGCTAGACAATCCTAGTATACCTGCTTTATCAACTCACTATCCCACTCTCCACAGTGACTCTTCAAAAACTTTTTCATCCCTCCTCAAACTCTCCATCACTTTACTGTCTTAGCTAAGAACTTTGCCTCATATTACACAGAAAAAAAATTTAAGCCATTCACCATAAACTTCATATTCTCCCTTCTTCCTCATCCCTCAGATGCCACTTTCTCCTTCACCTCTGTCTCACATGACGATGTGGCCCTACTCCTTACCAAAGCTAACCCCTCTATTTGTTCAAGTGAACCCATTCCATCCTATCTCCTTCAATATATTGCCCCTGCTGTCACACCCACCTTTTCACTTATTTTCAATCTCTCCCTTTCTACTGACTCATTTCCCACTGCTTACAAATATGTACATATCTCCCTCACCCTGAAAAAATCCTCATTTGATCCTTCCATCCCTGCTAACTATCATCCTATATCTTTTCTGCCGTTGGTAGCTAAACTCCTTCAAAAGGCTGTCTACAATAGATACCTTCATTTTCTCTCTTCTCACTCTCTCCCCCCTTTTTGTAGGGGGGAAGGCAGGGCAATCAGGGGTGACTTGCCCAAGATTACATGGCTAGTGAGTATTAAGTGTCTGGGGCTGGATTTGAAGTCAGGTCCTCCTGACTCCAGGGCTGGCACTCTATTCACTGTACCACCTAGCTGCCCCTTTCTTACTCTTTTTTTCACCCCTTACAATCTGACTTCCAAATTTGTCATTCCACTGAAGCCACTCCCTCCAAAGTTACTAGTAATCTCTTAGTTGCTGAATCCACTTTCAGTATTCATTCTCCCTAGCTTCTCTACAGACTTTGAAACTACTGATCACTCTCTCCTCTTTGATACTCTCTTCTCTCTGGGCCTTCTGTACACCCCTCACTCATGGTTCTTATCCTATCTATCTGACCATTCCTTCTCTGTCTCCTTTGCTAGATCCTCTTTCATATCAAGCCCTCTAACTATAGCTGTCTCTCTCAGGGTTCTCTCCTGGGTCTTCTTTTTTATTTCTCTATACTACTTCACTTGGTGATCTTATTAGCTCCCATGGAATTAATTCTCATTTCTGTGCTTATGATTCTCAAATCTACCTATCCTGGTACAAATATTCTGTTGACTTCTAATCCCTCATCTCCAACTGCCTTTCAGACATCTCAAACTGAATGTCCAGTAGAATTTTTAACCTCAATATTTCCAAAACACATCTCATTAGCTTTCTCCTTAAACCCTCCTCCACTTCTACCTTCCCAGTTACTTAAGAGGGCAACACCATCCTCCCAGTCCCTCAGACTCACTACCTAGGTGTCCTTCTGTATTCCTCACTATCTCTCAAGCCCATATCCAAGCTATGGTCAAGTTCTATCAATTTACCCTTTGCAACATCTCTTAAATATGCTTACTTGTCTCCTCCAGCACTGCTAGTCCTCTGTGAAGGCCCTACACAACTTATGTCTTGATTTTTGTAATAGCCTACTCGTGGATTTCAAGTCTCCCACTCCTCCATTCAGCCACCAAAGTGATTTCCCAAAGTGTGTGTGATCATATCATCTGCCCTTCAAGAAGTTTACCAACTAATAGTGGAGGTAAGACATATAGGGGCTGCAAGGACCGACTTCTATTTGAGTTTGATATCTATGCTATAACACACAACACTTCAAAACCATGCTCTACTAAAATATTCGGTTTACCATCGATGCAGGCCCAAAGGCAGTATTGTTTAATGGAAAGAATACTGGATCAGGAGTCAGAAGACCTAAGTTCAAATCCTGATTCTGTTGCTTATTATGTACATGACCTAGGACAAGTCAATTGCCCTCTATGGGTCTCATTTCCTCCTCTGCAAACCCTTTGATCTCATTGGTCACTCAGTGGTTGTTAGCTAGTGGTTTAGACTAGTTAAACTAATTTGACTAGATGAGATGTTTTGCATCCCATCAAACAATCTACTACAGCTGTTGCCTTGCAATCTGACCTGCTATAGCACCATCCTCTGAGGGATTTAGTATACTCATAGGAGTTCTGGAACTCCCTCACTTGGGCCAAGCTATACTGATTGCTGAGTAAGTACAAATACATAGCCCTCTCTATCTAACAGGCCTCAAGCCAACCAGTCTGTTTCACATTTCATCCTGCCATCCTCCCTGTACTTTCTTTTGCCATCAACCAGACCACCCATACCTACAGCCTAAGCCCATTCTGCCTCTTTCTCTAGGAATTGTAATGAAATCAATTCCACTGTCACTTCTGAAAAAAGATGCATCAATTGATACCCCTATGGCTCCACTTAGCATCCTTGTGACTTCCCAGGGTAAAATAGCCTCTCCTGGCTATGTCTACTTCATGTATGTCTGCCTTTAATATAATGTATGCTTGTTAAAGGAATCAACTACCTTAATTCTGTATTTGCATCCCCATCCCTTTGCACAGTACTTGGCATACAGTAAGTGCTTAAGAAATGCTTTTCATTCATTCATTAGATAATTCAGTTTTGTCTCTGATGAAGAGACATTGACAACTCATTAAAAAGTCCTAAGAGACCATGACCTACAAGGTAACCAAGGATCATTTATTTACCTTGATCACTTCACAGATAGATAAAGTGATGTTGTATCATAAAATTCATAGAGGTAGAGTTAGAAGGAACTTAGAGGTCAGTTAATCCCCTCTTTCTATGGAGAAGAGAAGTGACTTACCTAATGTCACACAGGTAGTAAAAGATGGAACTTGAATTCAAAGCTTGGTCCTCTGTCATCAAATCCAGTTGTCTTTCCACTACCATACTGACTCTTGCCCAAGACTCAAATTAAGTTTCAGAAGCATAATACAGTCTTTCTAGCTATACTAGGCTATCTCAAACTTACTAAAACCAAGTAGACAATTGCCTACTTGGTGTTGGTCAGGGTTTCTGGGAAATCCACACTAATTTCAAAGACTCTTATCAGGATGCAGAAGTAAGCATGTCGCTGTCCATGGTACTGATATAGCCAAGTCAGAATTATATATTACTAGCGAGGCAAGGTATCTCCCATATAAAAAAAAAAAAAAATTAAAAGGTCTCGAAGTCAGAAAAAGTTTCTGTGGTTGTTTAGACCAAGCCATGTCCCCCAGACAATCTCCAGTTCAATCAGTTTTGGTTTTTTGGAGGGGGGAAGGCAAGGCAATTGGGGTTAAGTGACTTGTTCAAGGTCACACAGCTAGTAAGTGTCAAATGTCTAAGGCTAGATTTGAACTCAGGTTCTCCTGACCCCAGGGCCAGTGCTCTATTCACCATACCACCTATCTTTGCTTGATGACTTCAAGTAATAAGAAGCCCATTACCATCCAAGGCAAACGACTATCCAAAGGAAATAACTGTTTTTAAGTGCATTTTTCCTTATCTATCAATCAATAAATGAATCAAAATGTGTTTATTATGTGCCAAATACTATGTTCTTGGGATATAAAGAAAAAATTAAACAGTCTCTGTCTATTAAGGAGCTTACATTATATTGGAGGAAATAATCATAAATTTGCCTCTTTTCAGTTTCTAACTGTTGCTTAGTTCTATCCTTTGGGTCCAAATAGAACAAGTTTAGTTTCTTTTTTATCTGGTAATTCTTCAGAGTACTGGAAGTCTGAGCCCCTAAATTAAGGTGTTTTTTTTTCTTAAAGCTAAACATTCCCAGTTCTTTCAAACAATCTTCGTAAGGAAGACTGCTCATTATCCTTGTTACCCTCTTTTGTGTACTTTCTGCCATATCAATGCCATTCTTAGGATGTGGTGAGCTGAACTGAACACAAAAATTCTATATGTAGTCTGAGAGTAGACTATAGGACAACTATCACTTTGCTAGTCCTGGATGACAGGCAACTATAATTATATTAGTTTTCTTGGCAGTTGGGTGATGTAGTCAATAAAATATTGACCTTGGAATTAAGGAATTCCTGGGTTCAAATCCTTCAGGTAAATTGCTAGCTCTGCAAGTCACTTAACTTCTCTCAGCCTCAGTTTCTTCAGCTGAAAATGGGGATGAAAACTTCACCTAAGTCACAGGCTTATGAAGATCAAATGAAATAATACGTGCAAAGAGTTTTGCAAAGTTTAAAGTGCTATATATAAGTTAAAATAATAATAATTACTATTATTGGCCACTATACTAAAATGTTGATTCATATTAAGCTTGCAGCAGACCAAAACCACAAGAGCTTTTTCAGGTGCATTGTTTTCTAGTAATATCAGTCCCATGTAGAATTTGTGAATGGTTTTACCAGCTTCAGTGTAAGGTTTTACATCTCCTCACATTAACGTTACCAGAATTGACCTGATGTATTGTTTCAGCTTATCAGCACCTCTTTGGATTTTGAATGTGTTATCTAGAGTGTTAGTTATCCTTCTAACCTTTATGTCTCATGTAAATTTGATAAGAATGTCATTTGTGGAATTTTTTTCACATACAGTTAGTGATTTTTTTTTAAAGTTGAGCAACACAGGATGAAGCGTCCCTGGGACTCAACACTGGATATCTCCTTCCAAGTTCACATTGAATTGTTAATAACCATCTTGAGAGTCTCATCACTCTACCACTTCTAAGTCAATCACACTTTATGACCTTTTAGTACACATTTCTCTATATTTTTCCTAATTCTCTAGAATGTAGTGCAATTGGACTAAGTGAATTGAATTCACTAAGACCAGATTAGGGACTTACTTATGTTGAGTATCAATTCTTTTTAACAGAGTTTCTTCTGTCCTATTGTTTCCACTTTAGAAATGAAAATACAAATGAAAGAAAAGTTATATAGCCCTTCTATCTTTCAGTTATTTGTTATTATTCCATCTTCCCAGATCAGAGGTCCTGTCCCTTCTTTGAGCTTAAGGTTTTCCCTCTGTACATGTTTACTATATGTTTTCCCCCCTTGGTAAATGAAGAGGTACACACATTGCAAAATGTGAATATAGCTTCAAAGGCTACAATTTTTGTTGTCCTTGGCTTCTTTCACCAGCCAAGTCTTATTTTTAGTTTTAGTATGCATGATACTATTATTTATAGTACTAAGTCATCTCTTTGTATTGATCCTCCATCATCTACCTTTATCTTCAGTAGATAACTTTTCCCCTTCGCTCTCAGTTGGTTAGTGAGTTCCCCTTATATATAGTTCAGCTTCTTTAGATACCGCCCTCCCCTTTCATGCTTATTAGAGTTATTTTTGTGTGTTTTGAGTTTCTTTCTTGAGAGTTCTCAATCTATTCTGGCTTACACCACGGGACTTTCATCCATGGGATACTAACTATACCTTCTCTAATCTCTGTGAAATCTGCTCTCTCCAAATCTAAGGTATATGTCAGACTACATATGGCTTTCTTTTCTTTCATAAATTCTAAGGTGTAGTAATATAATGGCAAACAAAGAAGCACTTAGCACCTTGTTTCAGCTATTTAATTATTTAGCACCTTGTTTCAGTCCAAGCTTCTTTTGAGCCTTGCCCAAGATTATAGCAAGTATTTGTTAAGAAACAGAACTGGTGAAATCCATAGTGGGAGGGATTTGCCAAAGATAGAAACAGGGAGGAGCTAACGACCATATATAAGGAGAAGCCCAAGCTAGGAAATGGCAGAATTGAAAAGGGAACACTTGTGGTGGTGGCATTCTGTTTATCTCTTCTGTCTGTGTTGATTTTTGTTTATAACATTTTGTACAGAAACCCTGGAACCTTACTGGAAGCCCTGAAAGAGGATCTTCTTGTTGTCTGTTTGAAGAAGTCCTGGAGGAGGGTTTTGGAGGTCCTGAGACTATACTGACAATTAGTGTTGAATTCTCAGACCTTGTTTGTGGGTCTGTGTTGAGTTCCTAGACCTTCTTGGTGGGTCTCTGCTGATTTCACAGGCAGATAGTGAATTGATGATGGTGCTGGCAATGTGCATGAATGTTATTGTGGCTCTGTTAAGCTTTATCTTCCAAGAAACAGAAACTGTAAAGGACTGGAGGTGGACTGGACACTGTAAGCTTCCATATGGATAAGAAACTGCATGAGAAACTGGACAATGAGCTGAACAAGGGGCTGGATGAAGAGCTGAGAGCTACCTACCTGTGAATCCAGGCAATGATTGGGTAGATTCAGGAAGGAGCTGGACCCATGGAAGAGGAACCATGGAATTTGTGAGCCAGTCTCCAGTCAAAATGTAAAGACCTCTCTTTAGGTATTTAGTGCGGACTGAGAAGATTATGATTTACTGTGGCCTAGGGGTGGGAGAACTTTGTACTCCGTACCTTGAAACTCTTAAGGTTGATTGAGTTAAGTATAATTGGAAACTAATCTCCAATTAAGAAGAAAGAAGACTTTTTTGACTGAGAGATTAAGACAATGTGATCTAAGGGTGGAGAACTTTGACCTTTTACTTTGTGTCCCCTAAGGAGGCTTACTCCTTAAGAATGATTGAGTTAAGGCTTTACTCAATGACATCTTTTGCTTAAAACTATGTGACCCCTTTAGTGATAAGTTGTTATTATAACATTGTGAATGCTATACTTTGGTTTCTGCAAATATTTGGCTTTAATTTACTGCTAAATAGAGAGTTCACTATACTATGTGATCAGAACCTTAGAGCTGTCCACAACAGCAGTCCTCTGGAAAGTTGCTGGTGCTTGACTTTATAAGTAGTTACATTCTTATAGTATATCAATCATTTTTACCCTAGCAACTAGTTCATTCTTGTTGATGGAAAGATCTGGCGTTAAATTGTCTCTTCCTGGGTCCTCTGTCTTTTAAGGAAAGTATCACTACATCAAATCAAGAAATTATCAGTTATTCTTGTTTTGGCAAACAATGAGCTCCAGTAGATATTTAGATCTTTGAAGTCCCTCATGCCTACTCTACCATGCCTCTGTGCTAGACTTGTGATGTGTTTCTTGAACCCCTTATCTATTTCCTCTTTCTTCCTATGTGGTCTATGGCATACCCCAATGGTAATATCCCTTCTGATTTTGTCCCTTCAGTGATCTTTACCAAAAAGCTTTTGATAACGCTTCCTACTTTTTATTCCTACATTTCCTCACATGAATATCACTTTATTTTGTCAGTAAATAAATATTTATTAAGCATCCACTATATGCTAAGAACTGTGCCAAGCTCAGGGATACAAAGGCAAAGGTAGTTCTTGCTTTGAAAGAACTCTAATAGAGGAGAGAACATGCAAACATCTATTTAAAAACAAGCTTGAAACTAGATTAATTGGAGATAATCAATAGAAAAGTCACTTGAATTAAAAGTGACTGAGAAAGGCTTCTTATAAAAGTTGAAATTTTAGCTGAAGTTTGAAGGAAGTCAAGGAAGCCAGGAGTCAGAGATGAGGAGGGAGAGCATTACAGATACGTGGCACAGTCAAAGAAACTGCTCAGTGTCTCATTTGTAAGAAATAGAAAAGAAGTCATTGTCAATGTATTGCAGAGTATGTGAAATTAAACTGGCATTTAAGGCATAAGAAGATTTTAAGGACAGTAGAGTCTGAATACCAAACAGAATATTAGATATTTTAGCCTACAGGTGATAATAAGTCACAGACATGGTCAGACCTGCACCTTAGGAGGATCACTCTGACAGCTAAATGCATGGTGGAATGGCATGGCAGATAGGCCAACCAACAGGTTTCTATAATAGCCCAGGCATAAAGTGATAAGACCAAGCACCAGGATAGTACAAGTGTTAGAGTAGAAAGTGGGAATGTACGAAAGATGTTAGGAAGAAAAAACTGATAGGCCTTGGCAACAGATTGGATGTGGGGATGGAGTGAGAGAAAATGAAGAATTGAAAGTGACATCTAGATTTTGAGCTTAGGTGACTGGGAGGATCATGGTGCTGTTAATAGTGAAAGGAAATTTAGGAAAAGGGGATGGTATTGGGGAAAATGATAATAAGTTGGGTTTGGGACATGTTGAGTTTCAGATATCTTTGGGACACCCAGTTCAATATTTTCAGTAGGTTTCTAAAGATGAGAGACTGGAAGTCAACCAAGTTAAGGACCGGATAAGGAGATTTGAAAATTAAGCATTGAGATGATAGTTAGGTCCATAGGAGCTGATCAAATCACCAAGTGAAATAATATAGAGAAAGAAGAGTAGAGGGCCCAGGAAAGAGCCCTATGGGACAAACATATTTAGTAGGTATAACCTAGATGAAGACTTAGAAGCAAATGAGAAGTAAAAGTAGAGAGGCAGGAGGGGAACCCAGAGAGAGGAAAGTATTGAGGAAAAGAGGTTGATTGACAGTGTGAAAGGATACAGGGACAGCAAAAAGGATAAAGATTGAGAAAAGACCATTACATTTGCTGATTAAAAGATTGTTAGTGACTTCAGAGAGAGTAGTTTAGGCTAAATGATTATCTCAGTAGCAAGACTATAATTAATTAATTATAATTAAAAATTATAGATAAGAAGCCAGTGAGAGGAAAGGAAACATAGGCACCTATTAAAGATTACTTTCTCAAGAATTTCTTATTTTATATTATCATGACATTCTTATTGACAGATTGCTGCTTGATTGGATATAGTGAGCCATCCCCATCTAATCATAGAAATTATTTTTTATTTGTTAGTTTTTGAGCATCATTCATTTATGTATTCAGTAAGCATTCGTTTACAGAATCATGGAATTACAGAATTCGTGAGTTGGAAGGGTCCTCAGCAATCATCAAATCCAACCCCCAGCCCCACACACACACACAAAGCAAAACAAAAAAAAACTTCAGATCAGTGGAAAAGAGTAGACACACAATTTATAGCAGCAAATGAATATTTTCATTTTCATGCAAGATGGAACGGGTTGCTAGAGTAAAAACGATTGACATACTGTAAGAATATAACCACCACACCTTAGAATTTATGAAAGAGAATAAATCCAGACATAGTCTGACATATACCCTAGATTTGGGGAGAGCAGATTTCACAAACATTAAAGGAATACTTATGTTTGACTAGTATAAAGGCTAAAGTTTTGGGAATAAGAATTCATTATTTGCTAAAAATTGTGGGGAAAACTGGAAATCACTGTGGCAGATATTGGGCATAGATCAATATCTTACACCATTTATCAAGATAAGGTGAAAATGGATATATGATCTAGATATAAAGAAAGATATTACAAGAAAATGTGAAGAACATAGAATATTACCTTATCAGACTTATGGTTAGGTGAGCAATAAACAAAATATAGCAGAATGAGGTGTAAAATGGATAATTTCTAATACATTACAATAAAGAGCTTGTACTAATAAAAAAAAAGGAAAGCAGAAAATTGGGAGGGTGGGATATTTATAGAAAGTTTCTCAGATAAAAGTCTGAATCTCAAATATATAAAGAACTTTGTCAAATCTATAAGAATGTGAGTCATTCCTCAATTGATAAATGGTCAATGGATACGAACCATTTTCTGAGTAAGAAATCAGAACAATTTATAATCATATGAAAAAATGTCCAACCTCCTCTTGAAGACCTCCAACAAAGAGGAAACCCCTCCTTTTCTTAAGACAGCCCATTCTACTTTGAAACAGCCCTAATATTTAAGAAATTTTTCCTAATTGTGAACCTAAATTTTTGTTTTGCACTTTTACTCATTGCTGCTGCTTCAGCCTTCTAAGTTCAAGCAGAACATGTCAAATCCCTCCTCCTCCATAAGAGTCACTGAAATATTTGAAGCCAGGCATCATACCATGCCTCCCCACCCTCTGACCCTGAATCATCTCTTTTCTTTTTTTTTTTTCAATTAAGCCCAGAAACGTGTATCATGGAATTTTAGGTACCATGGAAGACAAAGAAAACAAAGGCACTTTCCCTGCCCATGAGGAGTTTGCTATCTAGTGAGGAAGGTAAGATAAATATACTTACTGATAACCATAATAGGTTTTCTGGACAACAACAAGATAAAGGAATAGATCTTTTCTCTAATACTCTCAGACTCTCAAACCTCTCAAAAATAAATCATGCAAAGATAAAGCAGCTTCAGTTGTCTTCATAGTTTAGATAGGACATCCAGAATCCAAAAGAAAGCTTTTTTTTAAAGACCACAAACTTATGCTTATCAACCCTGAGTTCACTCAGCACCCTTTCTTCACCTCCCATGCTACCAGCAGTGAGGTTGCACTCCAATCCCAAGAACACAACACAGGCTTACAACATAACTCATCCCTACGCCCTTGGCCCCCCTCTCTCTTCCCAGTTAAGATTCCAGCTCCAAACTACAAAAATTCTCCCTCGCTTCAATTGTCAGCCAGGCTTCTACAGCCTCTCAGGAGCAAAAGCCTGCCAGGGGCCACAACCCTTTCACATCAGTGCTGTAAATCTCTGAACTCCTGGTGCCAGAGCAAATAACTTTGTAGCTCCAGCAGAGCTTGGATTCAGGGTAGACAATCCTGCAGCACCAGCAAAGAACTAAGGAATAGGGAGAACAAGACAGAACACCAGGACAAGACACTGTGTATGTCCAGGGGTTGTGGAGCACTCCACGGAGCCTAAAATAAAAAAGAGTACAGAATCCAACTGAGACAGTTGGTCAGCCAGTTGTGACCATCAAAAAGTCAGTTGGGACACAGATACAACCTAGAGAATTATGAATTGCTGAGCGTGGGGAAAAGCTAAGATCCACTGCTGTATTAGCAAGCACTCTAGCATACCTAGGGCGGTTGCTAGCACAGGTCCTTTATATCTGCTTTTCTAAAAGGAAAGAAACTCAAAATGGGCTAACAGTTTCACTTTAATCAGCTAAACACATATAATTTACCTAGTTCAGGGGAAAAAGTCAGCACCCTGAACTTCAGAGAATGCAAACACAAGTTACAAGCACAAGTTACAAACATGAGTTACAAGCAGACCAAGAAACAGATCAGCAGATGGGCTTCCAACCATCTGACCATCACATCCATTACCTATTCAAGTTACCAGAGAGGGAAGGATCAACATCTGGGTTTTCAAATCCGGGGGGGCTCAACGGCTTCCCAGAGTCTCATCTGACCAAATCACACAACTCTTCTCAAAGTG